>JASDQU010103020.1:159225-214514 GCA_032191745.1 Picea mariana
GAATAGGTATGAGGGGGGAGGGGGAGGGTCCAACAATTCTATATAGATTGAGAAGGAAGTTTGAAGGAGGGGGCACAGGACATGGATCTAGGGGGATCAAAGAGGAATCGATTTTCGTTGAAGAATTAGATGGAAAATCAGAGAGGGAAGGTGATGAATTGTACTTATATGAAGAGTTTCCTGCTAGGTATTATGAGGATGGAGATATATTGACCTCTTGACTATATATTGTTGCATCCTTTTCAGAGTTTACAGTATCTTGTGTGACTAATAAAGACCACACACTACTTATAGGAGATTTGTTTTTCAAACTGGTATCTATGGAGGTCTTGGGTTTCTTAGCCCATGATTTATTCCTTGTATTCCTCAAATATTCTTTGAAAAGGTGTTCATATAAGTGGCAGTTTCCACAACAAAAGGGTATTAATTCGTAATCGAGATTTTGATGGAAGGATATTTGTCCTTGTTGTATAGAGAGAGAGAGTCAGGAAGACCCCCAAAGATATTTAAGCCAACCAATATCCTTTCCATACCCATGTGTCTAGTAGTCAAATATGAGTTGCTATACTTGTAGAAAAAACCCAGAGTATTTCCAATTTCATGAAAAATAGATTTATACTAGAGATGCAGGAGGAGGATTGGTAAATGAACCTATATGGGCGGTTACTGCTCAACATTCTGAGTTGGTGTCAAAGAAGAAAAACCATTTTTTAATGAAGATATTTTGATATCCCCAGCTCCATCGAGAAGGAAATATTTTGCTCGCATCTTCTGTTGTGAGGGTGATCCATGCAATCCATCCTATTTATAGGGTGAGGGATTTTGACTTGTATCCAATGATGGGAAGGAAGTGGCCCTACACCCAATGATTTAAAACCTCTTCCTTTACGCGTCTGCTAGCAAATATTCCAACCAGAGCTACTTTTTCCAAGTGGGAGATTTCATTGAGTTGGATATCTTCACCTAAAATTAGGTTCACTTCCTCTGATTTTCTCTTTACACATTTAAGACTTGGTCGAGGGTCTTTTATGGATGGAGCTTTCATAGTATTAGGTTCTATTAGTAAAGAAAAAAAATCTTCACAATAGGAAGATACGCATCCACTCATAAGTGTTTTGTCTAGAAATTTCCCAATAAAATTGTCGGGATGCTCATCTAGGGTTTCTTCATCTCTAAGCTTTGCAGTACATAGGGGGGTACGTGGAGGGTCAGTGCCATTATGGAATAAGGGGTAGGGGTAGGATTGTGGAGAAGGTGGAGCATGGGAAAATACATGTGAGGGATGGGAGGGCACTATGACAGAGGGACGTGTAGCTAAGGGAAATTCTCGATGGAACAAGGAACCGCCAATTTGAAGGGGATCTTGGAGAGTGGGACGGTAGATATGGGACCTTGGTGGGGAGGGGAGGGTAAAATATATGGGAGCATGAAGAGATTCTTGAGAGATAGCGATTGACGATTATGGAATGCTTTTTTCAGCAAGGGAGTTTTCCAAATGATCAACCAGATATTCTATCATGGTTGAGAACTGACAGGGAAAACCTGGAAAATATCTAATTACAAATTCTGAACCATTCTCCATCCCCTAACAACCATTAAAAAATGATATTTTATATTTATATGCTACATAATAAACATACAATAGGTCATTCTAGCTTTGAAGTCCTAAAAAAATACAAATAAAATCAAATTGAATTTCAGAAAATAAAATTTAAGGAGGCCTATGTGTGTACAATACTTTTTGTTCCACTGCCTTGTCATGTTTGAAGTCTCAGTTCTAGCTATAATAAATTTTTGGAATACATAGGCTATTTATGTCTTGTTTATGCTCAAATTTTTCAAAATCTTAACAACATCTTTATGAGGATAAAATCCCTCTGCATTTTTAAAGAGGTGGACTACTCCTTTGTAATCGTTAAATTCAACTAAGAAAACAAAATTTTAATATATAAAATATAATGACAAATAAAGGTTACTAAGAAAAGGACTATGAACTTATTCAATACAAAAATATATTATCTTTACAATGTTATACATAATTAAAGAAAACATCATATAATATTAACATATTTCTCACATCCATTACAATGTAAGCAACATTTGGTCATATAATAAGACAAAAAAGTTATAAGGCCACAATGAAAATAAGTTTAAATAAGTATTGCATTTAAAACTGAAAAATAATATTATGAGAACACTACAAAAATATCATACTCATAAACCTCAAAGTTTAAGAAATCATTAAAGTTATTCCCTGAAATAGTTCTCTTGGGTGTTAAAAAAATAATTGTCTTGTTTTATAGTGAAATGTAAGATTAAAATGAAATGATTCATCTAAACAAACTGGGATGGGGCTCCCATGGAAATTTAAAATGAAATACCTGGACCTATAATAAAAGAGAAAAACAATTAGAGATTGGCTATGATTTTTCAATGAATGAAAATACACATGCTAGATGATTTCTAAATCAGAAGTGTAGAAGATGGAAAATTATGAATTTGTTTTGCTTTACTTATAATGATGGATCCCCCCTTTCTCTTAGTTTTCTAGTTGGGATGTATTTATAATTTCTTTTGTTGGAACTGTCTGACTGGTTGTAACTATTTTCTCTTGATTTTATTCTATTATTTTGATTAAAGCATTCTTTAACCAATTTTCAATATATTCTCTCATGGGTGAAACTGTTATCTCTTGTCTATCTTTGATATCAAATAATGAATTTTCAATATCTTTAAAATCGATTGAAATTTTATGGAGAGTATCTTTAATATCATTATTTTTTTTTACATAACAGACCAACCAAGCCTCTACCTCTATTTCCGAATATTCAGTCAAGTTGTTGAACTTTTCTACCGTTACATCTTTAAGGATTCCAACTTTTCTTCCATTTGTTCCTTTGATATGAGTATTGAGTTCATAATTAAATGTGTTACTTGACGTCTTCAGTCAACCCAACTATTTCTAACTCAATTGAATTTAAATACAATTCACCCCTTTTTACACTAATGACATCACATTCAACTATCATTTCTTTTAAACTTTTAATTATCTTGAGCCAACATGCCTTTAATTTCTATAAACATATTGTTGAAGGAAAATCCTCTTCTTTCTGCAAAAATTCACTAAGACCTCAAACCCTTGAACTAAAAGTATATATAGATACTTTATAAAAGTATTCATCGTTTTCCAAGTCTTCTTGAGTATACTGCCTGAAGTGTGTCATTATCGAGCCTAAAGAGATAAAGTTGGTTGCCAACTACCAAGTTTCAAGAATCAAGGACATTATATTTTGTATTTTGTCATCGATTTATCTCTTGATAACATCCAACAAACTTGATGTTCCTTTCAATATCGAGCTCAATTTTGGTCTTCCTTCCAGAGTCTTCAAAGGATGTGTGGTGGATATAGGACTCACAAACAATGGTGGGGACACCAGGGAACTTTCCAATTCTCTTACTCTATCTTTTATAATTGTTTTTTCATTTTCTATATATCCATCTGAAAACATTAAAGATTATCCTGTGGCCTCATGTAACTCCATGAATTTAGAGGGTGGAACCCTTTGAAAGTAAATTTTGAATTACATTTCTCTTGAATTTTCCTTTTTTTTTCAATTCACCTTTTCAATGACTAAATTTCTTGAATTTTTATTAGATATAACATGATGCAGGGTAAGGGACTCTTCTTCAAATATAATTGTCTCTTGGGTATCCATTTCTCTTGTAATTATTATTATTTCTTGTAGTCTTTGTTCTTCACCTGCAATTTCTATTTCTTCAAGTTGTATGTCAAGTTCCATATCTTTCGGGCCAATTTCAAGTTTAGGTTTGTCTTTATCTTCTCCCTCTTTATTTAGACCTCTCTTGCTCTTACTGGAAATTGGGAGTGTGTGTGACTTTTCAATATTTTCCTTAGGAGGGTCTTTTTCTCCTCTGTCATTAGAATTATCAATAAAATACTTTCTCTATTCTTGAATTGAATTCTGGGATTTTCCTTTTGTTGGGACGCTTGTTTGAGAAACATTTGGGGACCATGAAATTCTTTCATTTACAACTTGTCTTGTTGTATGTGTTGATCATTGATAATGATTACTGTCTCAATATATTCTTGTATTTTTTACACAAGTAACCCTTAAGGGTTTTTAATGTCATATTCTTCTTCCCCAAATAAAAATGTCTTGGAAAATGACACGCTATATCCTACTGACATCATGAATAACTAGTTAGGGTTGAAACCCTTGATCTCATTGTCTTGCTTGAAGTTAAATAAATCAAGTTGAGCTAAGGTTTCATCTAGATGGGAAGTGATTTTCACACTTATTTCCCCAATGTTCCATGGTAGCAGTATAAACTATTTTTTCCTTTTTTAATTAAAAATTGAGTCCAAAATTTTTACTGTTTGCATACCTCAACTATAAATAATTTATTAGAAACATAATAGGGTAGGAATGAAGGTTTTTCATGTGAATAGTAGAGTTTGATAATACTAAAAGTTTCCATGGATTCATAGCTTCCTTTTATGGATAAGAAATATTTAGCCTACAGTGATAATATTGATGTACCAAGTCCATAAATTAACCTTTTTAAAGAAGAGATAAAAACATTGTGCACTTCATAGAATTTATACACAAAATTTTTCTTTTAGAGTGCAGGGTGCCACATTTGTAATGGTCAAATTTATAGTTAGCCTTTTTGGACAATGGTAGGCCTTTGATTACATGACCGTGAGTCATGGAGAAAATCAAATATGAAGACACATAAAAAATTTTACTCTTACAAAAATTTCCCAGCCGAAAAGATAACTCACTTGAAATAATCCTTGACCAATCGAAGTTGGCATTCTCATGAATTGAAAAATAGAGTATATACAAAGCAATCTTACTAACAATAGTTATGGATTCATGTCTAGTTATCTTGGTGAATATCCATGCCATTTATCTGTATGATTTATTTAACGACGATACTTGAATATTTGAGAGGTCTTCTGGAAAAATTGCCAGGTCTTCAAGGTAGTCTTGTAGAAGTTCGAATCCTCCTTTCTTCGTCTTAAGGAAATATTTAACTTAGACACTCTTGAATACCATGGTTGGTTCAGGGAGTCTGAACATCCACTAAAATATTGAGGGAGATAAATATATATTTGATTCTCCCTATAACTGAATAACTCTCCTTTCCTTATCAAACTTATTAACACACCATGAAACTAGTTTCTTGAAATCATACACCTCGGGAACGCAACCTACCGATAATACCTATAATCCTTTGACCATTGAAATATCTGGTCTTCTTGTCCCAAAAGAATGATAGTGTTCCCACAATGATATTCTTTTCTTCGAGATGGCATATTTAGCCAATGTGACAAAATTTACAACAACTTTTCGAATTGCTATTATTGAAATACACTTGTTTATTTTAATAAATTCAAGGGATATTAAATCAAGGATTTTAACTAATAATTGGTATTAAAATTTATGTGAAGTTGTATTGAGAAACTCATCATTAATAATGGTATTAACACCTATATAAGTGGTAGTCATTTCCATAAAAAATATTTAGTGCATGTTAGGAAATGTGATAGGACAAGATGTAAAGCATCATAGGGTGATGGAAAATCAGGATGATGAAGGAGTAGGAAAAATGAATGGTCAGGATAAGTGGGATGAAAGGAAGGATGGATGGAATAACTATGATGTAAGGGAGGATAGAGATGTCAGATGAGTGGGAGAATCAAAATGGTGGATGATCGAGATCATGGTATGTCGGGACCGTGGACAAGAAGATGAGCAGGATGACAAGATGAGGGACAACAAGGTGGATAAGTGATCGAGGTATTTCTCCACACTTGTCGGTGAATATATAATTTAAAAATGATTCTAAGTGTGGATAGTGCATAATGAAAGTCACAGGAATTAAGTGAGTGTTATGCGGGTCGTGAAAGTTACGCGTAACAAGGTAAAAGGTTAGGAACCCACGATGATCTCAATATTTTCTAAGTATCAAGGAAAATTTGGAAAGGTATATATAAGAATAATTACATAATATTTATCACACCCATATCTCAACAACTATCTCCAACTGTGGGACAGTAACCCCTTGCAGGTTACTAAGAATCTAGAGAAAAGAAAAAATTGGACATTGGGTGATGGAGTCATTCAAGAGATGAGAAAAATAAAAGACTAAAAAAAAATGTACAAAGGGGGAAAATCTATCTACAAGTTTTAATTTGGGGATTTAAGGAGAACAATCTTTTAATGTGTTTCCCATTAATAGGAAACTCATGATCCGTTCCTTTTATATTTTTGTAAGAATTGTACCCAAGAACGTTTTCAATCAAATAAGGACCAATCCAAAGTGTTTCAAATTTTGTATGCAAGGAAGATTTTTATTTTTCTTTGTTCTATAATAACACCAACTCATATTTTCGAAATATTTTGCAGTTGCACTTTGATAAAAGTGTTTTTTGATAATTTTTTGTCTTTGACTCATGTTTTTCATTGCTTGGGTTTGTTGTTCTTATAAATGTATCAAATGATAATACCTTCTTTGGAGGGGAAACAATTGGTCTCTATCCTCATTGTTTACATCATAAGTCAGAGCATTTATTTCCAAGTGAATTGGAATATTTGATTCCTTTCCATATACTAGAGTTTATGGTGACAATCTTGTACTATCATTTGGAGTAAGTCTACTAGCCCATAATGCATCAATAAATTTCATATGCCAATTCCTCTGATTTATAGAAATTGCTTTCTTCAAAATCTAGATCAGTGTTTTATTAGTATATTTAACAAAACCATTCCCTTGAGGGTAGTATTTTGATGATTTCCCCATAATAATGCCTTCTTCTCAATAGAATTTTTTAAATTTTGATTCAATGAATATTGATCCATTACCAGTTACAATTTTTTTTAGGAACTCTAAATCTTGACATATTATTATATTTGAGGAAAATGATCAATTGCTCATAATCAAGATTTTTCAAAGATACACATTCTTTCAATGAGGATATGTGAATGAAATTTACTGGATTTGGTATTAATTGGTCCAATAATGTTTAGGTCCCATTATGCAAAAGGTTCTTCAATCATTATAGATTGTATTGGCATTGTTGATTTCTTCATTTTACATGAAAATGTTTGGCAAGAGATACATTTTCTGATCATTTAGAGTCTTTAAATATGATTGGCCAGTAATAACCCACTCTCATGATTCTATGGTCGGTTGTTGTGGGTGAAAAGTGTCCTCCACAAATGCCTTCACAAAATTCTTGTAATACTTTTTGTTCTTTCAAGCAATCAATGCATCTCAGTAAAATCCCATCAAAATTCCTCCAAAATAAAACTTTAGCAACTAATACATATTGATTGGCCTTAATTTTTAATGATATTCTTTCTTTGGAAGACATTACAATAGGGAACTTCCCAGACTTCAAATAAACTATTATATGTTTATATCATTCAGACATTGACAAGGATGATCCTAGTGAAGTTGATATATCTATATTTACTACATCAATTCCCGTTATTAATTTACACAATCCTTATCCCCTTATTTCCCTTAAAGGATTGATTTCAATATCATACTCTTAGAGTTTAGTAGGCCAACTTTCCCTTTTCCTTCTCTAAGTGTCAGCCATTTTGTGGAATGGATAGTGCTTTCCTGGGCTAGTGTAGTTCCTCTCCTAGGCGGTTGTTGTAAGGTAGTGTCCCTAAGTATGGCACCCTTGAAGGTAAGAAGGGTTAAGCCGGTAGAATAGACTATTGTGAGTTTCAAAGACAGAGCATCCGTGTAGTAGGATATTCTAGGAGCTTTGGCTATAAGACTTGGGCTATTGATTAAGCAACATATTTACTGGAGAGGTCAGGATATAAGCTATGACATGAGATGAAAAAATATATGTCATGAAATGTGATACCACTTTAACTAGAGAGAGGGATTGCTTTTATATTTCTGAGTATTTTAATTTATAATCATGCAATGTCTTGTTCATAAAAATGATTGACACCTCTTCTCCCTTTGGATTCCTTTGTGTCAATATGGAATCAATAGTTTCTCATAAGGAAAATGAATACAATATGAAATATTTATGAAAGTTTGGGCTAACAAGGAAGGGAGCAGTAGTAATTACATGATTTATTTATGTAAATGTTGCTTGAATATATGTATTCCATTTGAATTTCTAGTCTTTCTTCAACAACTTGTTGATTGGATTTACAATTGTAGCATAGTTTGGGACAAATATTCACAAAAAAATCATCTTTCAAAACAAGGATTGTACTCCTTTTTTATATGTTGGAGTAATTAGATGATTAATGGATTTAATTATTTCTGGGTTTGTATATATGCCTTCTTTACTCACTATATGACCCAACAATTTTCCTTCTGATATTGCAAATAAATATTTCTTAGGATTTAAGGATATGCCATGCATTATACAACATTCAAATACTTGTATAAGATGTTTTATATTCTATTCCCTTAGTTTTTAGTGAATATTCATATCATCTTGATAATCTACCATAAATTGTCCAATCAAATCTTTAAAAGCATGGTCCATTTCCCTTTGAAAAGTTTCGCTATCATTTTTCAAAACAAAAGGCATGTTGATCATATAGGAATAGGTCTCTCATGGTGTAGCAAAGGAGGTCTTGGTTCTATCCTCCTCAACAAGAGGCACTTGGTTACATAAAGAAAAACCATCCAACATGGAAATTAAAGTAGGACCAATGACGTATTGTAATAACATTTCCGTTTTTGGGAGTGGGTAGTTATCTTTAATACTTGCTTGGTTGAGATCTCTAAAACCAATACAAAGACAAATTTCTCCATTATTTTTTCTAACTACAGCAGGATTTGAGATCCATTTTGAATGTTTGATTGGAAAAATTATACCAACCTTCTTCAATTTTTCCAACTCTATTTTTACCAAGGGATTCAATTTGGGATTTATCATTCTTAATTTTTGTTTAACAATATTTGATCCCTCTTTAAGAGGTATAATATGTTGGAATATAAACTTGTCATATTCCTTCAAATCATCATAACTCCAAGAAAAAATGTCCCAAAATTCCTTGAACAGTGAGGTATACTGATCAATTTATTCAATTGTACAACTAGTACCAAACTTTAAACACTTTGGAGAATCAAGATTACCAATGTTGATTTTCTATGTCTCTTGAACCTTCCTAATATATGACTCTTCTTTTGGATCAAATATTTTTGTTTTTTCATCTCTTGTAAAAATATATTCCAAACTGACACAATCCTTAGGAAAAACTACAATATTTTGATCAGTGGGTTCTTTGAGAGAATCTTGGTTTTCTACTAAATAATTTGATAACATTGAATCACGATATGTAAGGAAATTTGCAATATTTTCATCATTTTCAAAGACTTGAAAATATTCTATATTATCAGGTATTGAAGGCCGAAAAATTATCTTGACATTAAATATAATTTGAATTTAGGAATCATCTGAATTTAAAAGATATGTAACTACTACCAATGAATCACATTTTTTATTCTTTTCTCGAGGAACGAAAGAGATATTCAAAGAATTAAATGAATCCATGAGTTCACATGCTCTGCTTGCATAATGTTTCAATTTTTGTTTCTTGATTATGTATTTCTTCTTGGTATGATTGATAACCACTTTTGAGTCACCAATTACCACCAGATTCTCTAGTCTCATCTGGAGAGAAAGAATCATTCCTTGGATCAATGCTCCATATTCAACTTAATTATTGGTACATGGAAATTCCAATATGATGGCATGTGTATATATACCATATTGAGTACTCTTAAAAATGATGCCAACTCCATTTTCAGACTTAGAACAAGCGCCATCAAATGACATTTTCCAAAACCCTTGGAAATATTCATCTTCATCTTTCTTAAGAAAGTTTATTTTTTCTTTACTAAGAAAAATATTATTTCCAATTATAGCATAAATATAATTATGCATTACTTCATTATCTTTCTTCTTGAATGATATGAGGTTTCTACTCTATCAAGGAACCCTGAGCATTGTTCCATCTTTGTTAGGAAGCATCATGCAACTACCATCATTCATAATATACCCTCCAATTAATGAATACCAATCCCTTCCTAATAAAAATCCATATGATGGAGGAAAATCCACAACTATCATAGTGAAAAATGTTGTAATATGAGGGGCTGCACTTGTCCATACACATTTTTTTTTTATTTCACCATAGGCTAGGGATTTTCTTGAATCAATGAAATATATATATTTTTCGGTCTCAAAGTATTTTGTGCATCCCATTCCAAGTGCTCCATTAATGATAATGACAAAATGTTGGTATTATCCCCACTATCAACCAAACAATTATGTACTGTGAAATAATTATTTTCTATGGATATGTAAACTGGTGGGACTTTATCCCTTGGCCTTATTGATGAAACATTTTGTTGTTGCCCTGAATTCATGACAATAGCTTCTATTCTTGAATTTGTATCATCTAGTAACTTAAAAATATTTTCTCTTTGTTGAGGCATCTTAACCAAATCCATAAATTGTAAGGTAATTTTGAGCTTGGCTAGCTCATCAACCAGATTATAATTCATTTGTAGTGGAGTATTTACTTAATTAACAACTGTTTGTTGTTTTGTAGGTTCTAGAGTATTAGCTTTTTCCTTTTCTTTCTCAGGTTGTTACCTTGTCTTGAATTTATTTACTTGTTCTCTGGTATGGACAACATTATCTTTTGAATAGTTAGGATCTTCTTGTTCATCAAAAATGTAAAAATATGATGTACCCTCATCCATTTGTATTGATTCTAAAAGTTCATCTTGGTTTACATTTTCTCCTTGATCAAAATTTTGAAAATTTTCTTCTTCTACATCTTCTTCTAGCACAACAACATTAGGATTTGGAACTTTGGGTGCTCTTGGTATATGTTCTTGGACTTTATCATTTCTTATTCTTTTATCTTGTAATGGAAATATAATGTTTGATTTTTTTGGAACTATATTTTTATCTCCTTCAAGTCTCATAATTTCATTATGGATTTTTCTAATTGTTCTTCTCATTTGAGCAATCTCTGGTTTTTTTCTTGTTTTTTGGAAAACTCCTAGATCATTTTTGACATTGGGGGGAACTCCTTGTAGGATCCCTCCCCAAGTTTCTTGATTCTCAATACTTATTGAAGTAGATGGTCCCTGCGGTGATATGGACAAAGTATTCATTTGTCTTTGTACTTTTCCAAGAATAATCTCTGGATCAACATTGGTCTCTAACATACACTCTTCCATTTTTGTTTCCTTTTGAATTAATGCATGTAGATAATTTATTTGTCAAGTTATAATTTCATAATTTGCATTTGAAGGAATGTAATTTTTATAACATCTGAATATGACAGGATCATTTGGGTGTTGGGATTATGGGATTTGATTCAAATTCTTAAAGAATCGCAAGTTGAAATTTATGATTCTTTCTAATTTCTTGAGATGGATTTGACTAAATGGAGTAAGTAGAGTATGATATGCAATGAGGGTTTCATATATAGTCATGACCATATTTTCTAAATCTTCAGATGATTCAATTGACTAAGCTGGGAAAGAAAGAAATCATTCATAAGTTGGACCTATCAAGGTTTTCAAAAAGACTCTGACCATCACATCATCATGTTTAGTCAAATGTATACCATAAACACTTATAAATTTATCCATATGTATTTTTGGATCCATGATTCCATCACCTGAAAAGACTATCATGACTTCTTGAGGGAGGGTTAGTGATGTATATTGTTCTCCATGTAGATTAAGTGGGTTGTACTTGGCCCTTCTTCTTAGAATTATTTATTTACCATTTCTTTCTTTTTCTTCATTAGGAACTTAATTTCTTTCTTCTTGATCCCCCATGATTAGGGTTTCAGTTTTTTATGATTTCGAACCTTGACCAACTTCATGAAGAAGAAGCTTCTTACTTTTACTACTTTTTTGTGGACCTTTATAAGGTTCTAGTTTTCCTTGGATTTACAACTGTCTTCATTGCCTCAAGGCTATTTCTCTTTCTTCCTCCTGAGAAATATTTTCCCAAGATATTTCAAGCTCTTCCCAACTTTTTTTTGTTCTTAACACCAAATAATATATTTGATGCATAGGAATTCCTTGATTTATGAGTCCCACTTGTACTTGTGGTTGATTCGGTTTTGGTTGAGTCATTAAAATCTCGGTATGTGAAACTATCCTTTTGTTCTCCCCAGTATGGTCACCAAAAATGTTGATGTTCAAATTGTTCAAAATATTAACAACAACCTTAAAATGATAAAATCCCCCTACATTTTTAAAGATATGGTGCTCCTCTGTAATCACTAAATTCAACTATGAAAATACAACTTAAATATAAAAAGAATAATCACAAAGAAAGGTTCCTGAGAAAAAGACTAGGAACTTATTCAAGACAAAAATATATTATCTTTACAATATTATATAGAATTAAAGAAAACACCATATAATATTAACATATTCCTCACATCCATCACAATATAAGTAAGATTTGGTCATATCATAAGATAGAAAAGGTATAAGGCCACAATACATAGAAATTTAAATGAGTATTGATTTAAAATTGAAAAAGAATATGATGAGCACACTCCAAAAATATCAAACTCATAAATCTTAAAGTTTGAGAAATCATTAAGGTTATGCCCCGAAATAGTTCTCTAGGGAGTTCAAAAATAAATATCTGGTTTTATAGTGAAAATGTAAAATTAAAATGAAAGCATTCATCCAAACATCTGGTATGGGGCTCCCGCGGACCTAGACCTAGAAGAAAAGAGAAAAACAATTAAAAATTAGATATGAGTTTTCAATGAGTGAAAAGACATACAATGGATGATTTCTAAATGAGAAGTGTAGAATATGGATGATTTCTAAATGATTTCTAAATGAGAAGTGTATCTTGAATTACAGTGATGGATTCTCTCTCTCTCTCTCTCTCTCTCTCTCTCCATTTGATAGTTGGGATATATTTTATACTTTATTTTCGTGGAACTACCAGATTGGTTGTAATTGTTTTCTCCTGATCTAATTATTTTATTTTGATTAAAGTATTCTTTAACCAATTCTCAATATATTCTCTCATGGGGGTAACCCTTATCTCTTGTCTAATTTTGATATTAAATAATGAATTTTCAAGATCTTTAAAATCCATCGAGATTTGATGGAGGGTATCTTCAGTATCATTGTTTTTGTTTATATAATGGACCCATTATCTCACAAATTGTACTTTTATCAAAGGAAAGGTTAATGGAATGGAAAATTGGCGCAATAGAGTTTATCCTATCATTGTCACCTCAATATGAATCCTCTTTCTATTTAGGGTTGATGGCCCAGGTAAGACGTCCCTGATGACCTGGTGGTTTGAGAAGGAAAGGTTAAGATGTCTATGCAAACTCCCCCTCTCATAATTCACGTTGATCATAAAGTCCCATGGTTTTAACCAATGAAGTAGTGAAGTATCAAGATGTACCTGCGTGGGACAAAGCAATAAGAAAATATATCTTTCACAAGTACAACTTGCCCTTAGTACTTCATAAAACCACAAAATTTATCAATAAAAGAAATGGATGATATAATACTAAAGAAAATAGAAATTTGTAGCAACAATATTTTTAAGACAACAACTTCCCAATAAGTGCCTTAAAATGACTTCAAAATGACCAATAATAATCACTCATTAACATCAAATTACTAGAATTTGTCAGAAGCAAGTAAGGAAGTGCATTAATCAACTTTTTCAATTGATTTTAGATGTTTTTAGTGTTGCAAAAGATGGTTGTATATTAATTTAGTAACAACAACAACTAAGTTAGTAGATTAGGATACTCTAATGTTAGGAGTGGTTAGTAGAGAACTTAAGGTATAAGTTTTGATAGTGGTTTTTGTCAGTCACTCAATAACAAGTCTTAGATTAGTACCTTTATGGTAAATGGAGTCTTTTAGGTGGCAAAAAATATTGAAGGAAAAGATGATAGCAATATAACTAAAGACAAGATAGTTTAATAGTTGAAGTGTTGGTAACCCAAGGCTTCAACTACCAAACCTTAGGGGAAAAATAGATACTAGGAAGTAGGTAACCCTAAGCCCTAGTAGTTTTCCTCCTTCTTTAGCTCAAGGATACAGTAAATGATGGATTATATGAAGAAAAATGTTCTAGGGTGTTGCAATGGCAAGGCCCTTAGAAAAAGCTTCAAGAAAATCGACTTCTTAGCAAAATCTAGTAGGTGAAAGCTATTAAGGCAAGGACAATAACATGTGCTTAGCCTCCTAGGGTTTTAAGATAGAAATTTCATAATCTTAATGTAAATGAAATATAATCATAACTATAACAATTCAATGAAGAAGAATTGCATAAATCTTACTTGCATTCACCAAGAATCATCTAGCAAATACTCTAGTTGAACACTTCCATGAAGAAAATTTCCAAAATAGTCCAAAATAAGCCTCCTTCAACAAGTGTGCACTAAATTTCAGTCATGTAACCCCAAATAGGGTGCAAATTTCAGACCTCACCAAGTGTGAGTGAAAGATGATAAAAAATACAAGGGAACAAATTGTTATTTATACATTTTTAATGACCAGAATTAGGTCAAAAAGGCCGACATGGACATTTTACATGTAATATCGAGTTTTTACATTAAATGACATAATAAAACCCTAAATCAAGCAGAAAATGTGACATCATGCCATTTTAGGGTGACGTTAGGCATTTTTAGGGAAACATTGGCCTCCAATAGCAAAATGTTAGGCCTCCTAAGGCCTCAGGATCAAACCACACGTGCTACTTGACACATAACTACCTCCAAAGTGTTCAAAATGTTGGGTGATGTCATGTGTTAGGGTCCTAACCTGCACATAGGTAGATCAATATATTCGGATGTAATAAAGGTCAATATTAATAAGGCCTTTCAATAAAATAGAATAAGGCAGATGTAAGAAGCCCTAATAGAAGCTTCCGCTTCTAGAAGGATCTTCCTCTAGATGCTTCTCTTGATAGACATATTTAGTATAAATAAGGGTTGAGGGTATGAAAACCCTAGCTTGGAGATTATTGTAACATAGCGCTTCTTGATTGGAGGTTTCCCCCTCAAAGAGGCCTATGAGCATTGCTATCTAAATCAAAGTGCTATTTCTGTTGTTGTTCTTATATCATTTCTATGTTATTATGGAGATTATGCTTAATATAATATTGTTATTCTACCATTTCTAGCATTTTATTTATGTTCTGCATATTTATTATATCTAGTATCTTGCAAGTGGTATCAGAGCACTTTCCTTGGAAGAATTTGTGGGAATTTTTTTTCCAGGGTAGAGACGTATTCCAACGTCTTTAAGCCACAAAGATCTATCGTTACGTGCATAAACCCATGGTTGAGGGATTCATACACGTAGGAAATACAAGTGGTTCTTAAGCGCACATCCATTGGCCACCCTTGTAACCCCTGTTGGTACCCCTTCGAGTAGTAGCGCATCAGACAACACCTGTATACGGATCGACCTAGATTTCATGAAGCCCTCTTTAGATAAACCTATCGTCCATCGGACTGCTATAGTGTCACTGAGAACAACACTCGGGAAGATACTCTCTAGTACCTGGGTAGTCGGGTAGTACGGCTAAGGGTATGATCTATCCTTCTTAGTTAGTGCCCTGAGATATTGGGTTGAGTACTACTGTTGGACCCCGCATGTATATCAGAGAGCTATAGCACAGGGCAAACCCTTATCTGTAGAACCCTTGAATACCTAACCCTTGGGGGATAGAAACATAAAMAAATTAAAACATACCAAATCTATTGTTGTGCAACTGTGTTTGGGTTGCCAAGTAAATACACATTTCTTTTTGGTTAAGCATTTGGGGATTTTATCACCGCAGTATTCTTCAGACCAGAGTATAACTCCGCAGGTGTAAAAAAAAAAAAAAGTTTGGAAATTTTTTCACCATTATTTGAGACCTATTCCATTGGATTCATCTCTCCACCCTTATCACATTCATCCATATCATTTTTCGGAAAAAAAATTGACCTCGCCTGCCCCTTTTCAATTCACCCATCATCATGGCCCATACCCGTAGCCAAGATCTGGAAACTCGCTTCAACACCTTGCAATCTGGTTTCCTTGAGACCCAAAAAGAAGTGAAACAAATCAATTCTATTGTTGCCTCCATCGATTCATCCATCAATGCAACCATAAATACAACCATGTAGTCCTCAATGAAGGAAGTCAAACAAGAACTGACCACCCAGCTTGAATCTGTCTTTGCATCCCTCTGCACCAAACTGAAGATCCCTAAAGATGACCATTTCTCTAAAGCACGTCCAAAGACCGAAGGCGGACATTCCTCCCATTCCCATACCTTTCAGCACCAACACTTTCAACATGACATACGCCTTCCGCGGGTGGATGCAACCAAATTTGATGGTTCAGACCCCATTGGTTGGGTAACCCAAATGGAACATTATTTCTCTTTATACAACATCACAAATGACTTGGCCAAACTCCGGTATGGTGTTCTCCATCTAGATCAAGAACGTTGGCAATGGTGGCAATGGATAAAAACTTCCTGTCAAGGGTATATTGCTTGGACCCAATTTGTGACTGAGCTTTATGAATGCTTTGACATGGACATCAACCATTTGGGCCGTTTGACAAAGTTGAAACAATCTGGAATAGTAGAAGACTTCATAGCTGCCTTTGAGCGCTTGGCTTTTCAAACAGAGGGCATGACTGATGCTTTCCTTCGAGAGTGTTTTATCAGTGGCCTCAAGGAGGAGATTCGGGCCCATGTCCTCATGGCTCGACCCTCGACTTGGGTGGAGGATACTAAAAGAGATAAAGAAGAAGAACAAGTTGTATCATCTCAAAACCAAAACCCCTCCTTTATCCCTCACCCTAAACTTGTCACTCCCACTACTCCCTCCGCCCCATTAAATATCCAAAAATTGACCAGAGCTGAAATGGATGAACGCCAACTCAAAGGCCTTTGTTATTATTGTGATGACAAATATTTCCCATGCCACAAATGTAAGGAACAAAATATTTTTATGGCCATCTCTAAGGATATTTCAGAAGAGGATGTTGAAACTCCCCTTGTGTCTGAGTCACTTGAAATCACTGACATAACCCCTCCCTTAGACCCTCCCGGAGTAGAACCCGTCATTTCCCTCAATCCTCTCACTGTATTTTACACTCCCCAAACCCTCAAGTTAATCGGTTACATCAAGCATCAGAAGGTCGTCGTTCTAGTTGATGGTGGAAGCACCCATAATTTTATTCGTCGCCGCATTTCCCAAGAAACTCATTGCTACATCCATGCTGTCAACAATTTCCAAATCATGATTGCCAATGGTGGTTCCATGAAATGTGTAGGGAATTGTGAAAATGTGCGTCTCCAAATTGGTGGCTACCACCTAAAATCCCATATGTTTGCTATCGACATGGGTGGTTGTGACATTATGTTGGGTGCTGACTGGCTAAGAACTTTGGGTCCCATTCTCATCGATTTTAAGGCATTAACCATGCAATTCAACCAGGAAGGCCACCGATATAAATTCCAAGGCATCACTTCTCGTTCACCTGAGGTCATTAATTCCCATCGCATGGAAAAGTTGCTTAAAAAAGGTCATTTTGGTGTCATTGCCCAACTCCATGCCATCCAAGCAACAGAGACACCCCCAGTGCCGCATGACCTCCAAGCTCTCCTTTTTAAACATCAAATGGTATTTTCCACTCCTTAAGGACTCCCTCCTTCCCACGGTGTTCATAATCATTCCATTCCCCTTGTAATTGGAAGCCTTCCTCCCAATATCTGTCCATATCGCCACCCCTTTTCACAAAAAAATGAAATTGAGAAAATGGTCTAGGAACTCCTTAATGTAGGCATTATTTGCCCTAGTAAGAGCCCTTACTGTTCTCATGTAGTCATGGTCCTGAAGAAAGAAGGTTCTTAGGGAATGTGTCCTGACTTCCATGCCCTCAACAAATTGACCATTAAAGACAAATTTCCCATTCCTCTCATTGATGACCTCCTGGATGAATTGAGTGGCACCCAATTCTTTACTAAACTTAATCTTTGCTCGGGCTATCACCAAATACATATGAAAGAGGCAAACATTCCCAAGACGACCTTTTGCACTCATGAGGGCCACTATGAGTTTTTGGTCATGCCCTTTGGCTTTTGTAATGCCCCCTCCACCTTCCAAAGCCTCATGAATCATGTCTTCCATCCCTTTCTCTATCATTTTTTCTTAGTTTTCTTTGATGATATCCTCATCTATAGCAAAACCCGGACAAACCATCTTACTCATGTCGATCAAGTTCTCCATCTCCTCTCCCAGCACCAACTTTTCCTGAAACTATCTAAATGTTCTTTTGGTGCCTCAAAAGTAGAATACTTGGGTCATTTGGTTGGTAAGGATGGCATCAGGGTGGATCTAAAAAAGATTGAATCTATGAAAGAATGGCCACACCCAAAGACTCTCAAAATCTTGAGTGGATTTCTGGGCTTAACAGGGTATTATCGCAAGTTTGTTAAGAACTACAGAAATATTGCAGCACCTCTCACTGCTCTCCTAAAAAAGAACTCTTTCACTTGGACTCCAGCCACTGCTCAAGCTTTTCAAACCTTGAATATGGCCATGTGCACCACTCTGGTTCTAGCCCTTCCTGATTTCACAAAGACCTTTGTGTTGGAATGTGATGCCTCAGGGAAAGGAATCGACGTTGTCCAAATGTAAGAGGGTCAACCTTTGGCCTTCACCAGCAAGCAATTGTTTGAAAGGAATCTGGGCAAACCCATTTATGAAAAGGAAATGTTGGCTATTCTACATGTCATTGATTTGTGGCACCCTTATCTCTTGGGGAAACGCTTCCAAATTAAGACCGACCATCAAAGCCTCAAGTACTTTTTGGAACAATGCATTTCCTCCCAAGAGCAAAAAAATGGGTGACTAAGCTCTTTGGTTATGATTATGAGATCATTTACAAGAAGGGAAAAGACAATGTGGTGGCGGATGCACTGTCCCGAAAATATGAAGAAGGAGGATCCCTTTTTCCCCTTTCCTTCATTGTACCCGATTGGCTCCAAGCTGTGCGCCAAGAATGGCTTCAAGATCCCAAAAGTTTGCATCTAATCTAGCAATTGCAAACCAAGGCTTTGGCTCCCCTAGGGTACTCTTCGCTCCAGGATGAGCTTCGATACAAAGGCCGTTTGTATTTAAGTAAACAATCAAAGCTTAAATCCATGGTACTTTCTGAGCTTCATGCTACACCCACAGTGGGGCACTCAGGGTTCACCAAAACATATGATAGGATCAAACGTTCTTTTTTCTGGGATGGTATGAAATAGGACATCCGTAATTTTGTTGTTGAATTTGAGGTGTGTCAATGCAACAAGGGAGAAACAGTCAAATCTCCAAGCACACTACAACTGCTTCCGATTCTACCTTCTATTTGGAAGGATATCTCAATGGACCTTATTACTGGCTTAGCCAAATCTGGGAATAAATCAGTCATAATGGTGGTTGTGGATCGCCTTTCCAAGTATTCTCATTTCCACACTCTTAAACACCCATTTACTGCATCCACGGTGGCTCAAATTTTCATCGATCAGGTCTTCAAGCTTCATGGCATGCCGCACTCTATTGTTTCTGATCGTGACCCAACTTTCACAAGAATTTTTTGGCAAGAACTGTTTAAGCTATAGGGCACCCAATTGCATCTTAGCATAGCTTATCATCCCCAGACTGATGGTCAAACGAAAGTTGTCAACAAGTGTTTGGAAACATATCTGATGTGTTTTACCTCTGAAAAACAACATCAGTGGGCTCAATGGCTACCCCTAGCCGAATGGTGGTACAACACTTCCTACCATATAACTACTTGCATGACTCCTTTTGAAGCGGTATATGGACAGAATCCACCTTCAGTTCTCTCATACTTACCAGGTACCTCGAAGGTCCAGGAAGTTGACGAAACACTTATAGTTCGAGAGGATATTCTTTGTACCCTTAAAGATAACTTGGTCATGGCACACAAAATTGCATGAAGCAAAAAGAAGATCAAGGTCGCTCTGAATGTCAATTTGCAGAAGGGGATAAGGTGTTTCTGGGACTGCAACCATACAAGCAAACTTCCCTCAAGGGCAAACATTGTCAGAAACTAGTGCCCAGATTTTATGGTCCTTATACAGTTCTCAAGCGTGTGGGACAAGTCGTATATCAGTTAGCTCTTCCCATTCAGTCGAAGCCACATCCAATTTTTCATGTTTCATGCTTAAAAAAGGTGATTGGAACTAGGTGCAAAATTCAAATCAACCTTCCTGAGTTAGTTGAAGAAGGATCCATTTGGCTACAAACAGAAGCAATTTTGGACTAGTGTGAGTGTTACGTGCATCGGAGAACCATCAAGGAAGTGCTAGTCCAGTGGAAAGATACGACTCTAGCAGATGCCACTTGGGAACAAACTACCATTCTGCAGCAGTTTCCACATCTCAAGCCTTGAGGACAAGGTTGTTTTTAAGGGGGAGGAAAGTTAGGGTCCTAACCCGCACATAGGTAGATCAGTATGTTCGGATGTAATAAAGGTCAATATTAATAGGGCCTTTCAATAAAATAGAATAAGGCGGATGTAAGAAGACCTAATAGAAGCTTTCGCTTCTAGAAGGATCTTCCTCTAGATGCTTCTCTTGATAGACATATTTAGTATAAAAAAGGGTTGAGGGTATGAAAACCCTAGCTTGGAGGTTATTGTAACAGAGCGCTGCTCGATTGGAGGTTGCCCCCTCAAAGAGGCCTATGAATATTGCTTTATGAATCAAAGTGTTATTTCTGTTGTTGTTCTTATATCATTTATGTGTTATTGTGGAGATTATGATGGATATATTAATGTTATTCTGCCATTTCTAACATTTTATTTATGTTCTGCATATTTATTATATCTGGTATCTTGCATCATGGGTCACATATGTGATGTCATGGGACTTTCAAGGCCTACATCATAGTGGGAAGGGAAATACCTCCCTTGGTCCAGGCATACCAGGTTGTCTCTGGTGGATTGTCCTCCTCTCCCTTTGGTGCAAACCTATGATCTGTCTTTGCCCCATGATGGGGTCTCAACATCAATCTGGTGGGATTTTATCCCTATGGAGGTCTGAACTAATCATCTCCCCATGTGTACCTGTCCATCGGGTGTGACCTGAAACAAAAAAAGTGCACCCTACATGGGCTCATAAATCACAGGGATCATAACAATGACAATCACATCTAATAATAAAGTTATTTAAACATGTGCATAAAGCCCCATTTTCCCTGGAAAGTGCTAAAATATGTTATGATGTTCTACAAGACAGGTTTAGAGGGGATGTTAGTATGTCCTATTGGGCTAGTTCTCATTGGATGCGTGATGTTTCGGGGTGAAGACAAATCCAGGCCATGTAAGTGGGTGAAGTGGTAATGGATGTCTGAGAAAATGGGTGCAATGATGACAGGGGAATGTATGTCTTACCTGTGGGTGCCTCTGAAGAGGGTGAGATGCACCTAGTCATGGATGCAAATGTTTCCAAGCCCATTCATGATTTTTATCTTTTCATCTTATTGATTTTTCTTTAAAGAGACTAGTTTGGGGACATTTCCCTGGCATGGTGACCAGTGGTGACAATGTTACCCACAAGCATTTCATGGAGATGAGAAGACTGTCATGTGATGAGACCCCCTTTCTCTTGTATATGCCACCAAGAACCACTAACCTGGTGTGGTGACCAACTGAATGGTAGTGTCATACCGCTACATTCCCATGAGACCCCATATCCTCCAACTAGGTCTTGATTTTATTATTTTACGGGTCCCTCTGTTTCTTGCTAAGAAGCCTTTTATTTCTTTCTCTGGGATCCTTGGCTGAAGCATCTGAAGGTTTTGTTATTTTTTATTTTATGTTTTTCTAGCTACTTTTAACCTCTTTTCCTTTAGCCCCTTCTTCCCACAAGGTAAGGTACAACCCTTTGCTAGTTTGGAAAACCCAATGTCCGAACCAATGTATGGGATGGATGAGGGGGGAAAAGTTGAAAAGTGGTAAGTATGGTGGGAAAGGACGAAGACCTATTATGAACCCCCCCAATGGAAAATCAAAACTTATGGGAACCAACTTTCTAGGGAATCATGTCATTCACCCCAGGTGTGGACAAGTGGAAATGCATAAGGTCCAAGCACATGTTATAAGTAAAAAAAATTAAATGCACATATTCAAATGTTTTGAGAATTAGAATGACAAACACCATGATACCTAGACTCATTACCTAATGGAGCAAGACCCATTGCTTCTGAAGGACCAGGCCGATGGGATGGATGTTGCTGCTACTAACAAGGTGGATGTGTTGAAGAAGAAATATGGGCCCTCTAGGGCCAAGCTCAAGTCAATATGGCTCTCGATAATTCATGTTTAGGGCCCGTGGGCCTCGAGACATAATATCCTTAGTTATCTCTAGGATAGGGGATAACATATGGCTCCAACTTGGGGACATGTCCTCATCATAGAGCGCATGAGAACCTTAACATCTTTGGCATGACCTGTGACCTTCTTGATCTCAACAAAAATTATTAGTAATCATTTGGGGTGGTGATATCACCCTGACTCATATATGGTAGAGTAAATGAAACTAAGCAAGCATATATACATATGGAAATACAATTACTCTAGGATGAAATGAAGATGGTATATAGAATGAATGAAAATTCGTAACTAATTACCTCTACTTACATGTTTGTTGAATGTTAGGTGTAGTCAAATATCCATTGAAACCATCCTAGCAATTTCTCATGATACCTACCTATGTGCTTCATCATAAAGCAAAACAATGATAAGTCAAGAAAAAGTATAGCATGAGTTGGAAAATGTATTGTATCATCATAAATAACAAAGTATATCTCATGGAGGTGAGAGGGAGGGACAAAAATGTACCAATCCACACCTCTAGGAAAGTTCTCAATCTATCTAAGAAAGGAATCATGAAAAGTCAAAGGTTCAATAGACTGACTCAAAGAATTTGAAGGTTGGATACCATGGAAGTCTTCACAATATGAGGTCTGGGAAGGAAATAGAAAGAACCTAGAGGGTGAATGATAAGTTCTTAAGGGAAGGTTGAAAGGTTGAGATGATAAACTTCTTCTTGAGGTATTCCACCCACCCTTGAATTATAGGGTTTTCCTAAGAGGAAACTTAATACAAAGGATATACTTCCCAACTACACCTTTAATGACACAACAAAATAAGATAGTCGAAGGGGGTTAGAGAACATTATCACAAGGATCCTTCTCTGGGAAAATGATGCCCTTACCTTTATCAATATTTGAGGACAATGGTGGTTGATAATCTTCTTCATGTACTAAATCCAGTTCTAAGAGGAATAATCATCAAAATATTCAAGGTATGACCGAAAATCACTAGCAGAATATAGCACCAGGTCATCCTTGGGTTCCTGGAAAAGGTTTGTAATGATACCATCTCCTTGTTTCCAATTTTCAAATTTAGTAATGTCATATGATAGTTGTAAAGTAAACATTTGTAAATGATCCTCCATGTCATAAATGAGATCCCCGCCATATCCAATCACATCCTATTTATGGTTCCATACATGTATGAATTCATCAATATTATCAACAAAGTCATCATTTCCATCATAATGTAAAGGGGTTAAAACATCCAACACTTCTTCACTCTTTGAATCATAGAACAAGGTATCATCAAAAAAATGGAAAGGAAAATGACTCACCTCGTTCTCTTCTTCTTGTGTAGGGGAGATAGGATCTTGGAGAGCTTCATTGGACTAAGGAGCGGTTACCTGTAGTTCATCCTCATAATTCACTTCTCTAGTTATGTATTCACCGCATTCTATTGAATCATGGGAGAAATCCTGCTCCTCCTCAAGGGGTTGACAATTTTCTTCATAAATGTCCTCTTCTATATTAGAAGGTTCTTGGCATTGAACATGATATACATCCCTGAGATCTTCTACAATGTCAATGGTGAATCCTTTGTTATTTAAGGTTGTTATGATATTTTGAAGGGAATATTCATATGTTTGGCATCGTGGTTTAACAATGTCAATAAAACTACTAATAAGGTGTACGAAAGATGATGTACCCCTATCTTCACAACAACACTTGAACCAATATTGAAAAAATGATGGTAGAGAAAGTATGAATAGTTATACCAGAACATCCTCCCCTCCCAATTCTATCTCTCATATATACTTCAAGAATTCTACAATGTGAGTAATTGGAAGGCCTCCAAATCTTGGAGGGTTTCTTGACCATTTTGTATCAAAATAACTCGGGTACCCTTGAAAATTTTTGAAATCAATAGTCAGATATACTTGTTCCCATGACTCCATGATCCCATAACTTGGAAATATCATAGAATTGAGAGTAAGGTGGCACCTAGGAAAATGTTAGTGGAGTCACCAGATAATTTTATTGAAACTATCAAAGGGATGAGGGGATCACCCTCAATGGAGTCGTCGGGTAATCTTTTTAAAGTAAATTCTTTTGAGGAAAGGCTTATCGAGAAGTTTTGTCTTTGAGGATAATTGACTCAGTGTTCCCTGACAACGGTGCCAAAATGTTATCACACAATTTGTACTTAATCAAAAGGATAGGGTTGAGGAAAGGAAAATTGGTGTAACAAAGGTTATCTATCACTGTCACCTCAATAAGATGCCTCCTTTTATTTAGGGTTGATGGCCTAGGGGAGACGTCCCCGGTGACCTGGGGGTTTGATAAGGCACGATTAAGATGTCTATGAAAATGTCCCCTCTCATAAGTCACACTGATCCAAAAGTCCCGAGGTTTTAACCAATAAAATAGTGAAGTATCAATATGTACCTTCCCATAACAAAGCAACAAGAAAATATATCTTTCACAAGTACAACTTGATGTTAGTGCTTCATTAAACCATAGAATTTATCAATAAAAGAAATGACTGATATACAATGAAGCAAACATAAATTTGTAGCAACAATATTTATAAGACAATAGATTCACTATAATCTAATCTACTAATTTAGTTGTTGTTCTTACTAAAGTAAGATACAACCATCTATTGTAGCATTAAAAGCATCTAAAAGAAATTGAAAAATTTGATTAATACAATGCCTTACTTTCTTCTGACAAATGATAGTATTTTTATGTTAATGAGTGATTATTCTTGGTCATTTTGAAGCCATTTTAAAGGAACTTATAGTGAAGCTATTGTCTTATAAATATTTCTTCTACAAATTTATGTTTTCTTCACTGTATATCAGCCATTTATTTTATTGATAAATTCCATGGTTTTATGAAGTACTAAGAACAAGTTGTACTTGTGAAAGATATATTTTCTTGTTGCTTTGTTCTGGGAAGGTACATCTTGATACTTCACTATTTCATTGGTTAAAACCCTGGGAATTTCTGAACAATGTGACTTGTGAGAGGGGACATTTTCATAGACATCTTAACCTTGCCTTCTCAAACCCCTAGGTCACCGAGGATGTCTCCCATGGGCCATCAACCCTAAATAGAAAGAGGCATCCTATTAAGGTGACAACGATAGGATAACCTCCATTACACCAATTTTCCTTTCCTAAACCCTATCCTTTGGATTAAGTAGAAATTATGCAATAACAAGACCTACCTACCAACTGTCTACCTCTGTTTCTGAATATTCAGTAAGGTTGTTGAACTTTTCCATTGATGAAATTTTTAAGGATTCTAGCTTCTCTTCCATTTGTTCTTTTGATAGGAGAATTGAGTTCATAATTAAATGTGGATCCTCCACGTCTTTAGTTGAACCAAATAATTCTAACTCAATTAACTTTAAATATAACTCACCCCTTTTTACACTAGTGACATCACATTCAATTAACATTTATATTAAACTTTTAATTCTCTTGAGACAACATGCCTTTAATTTTTTTAAATGGATTGCTGAAGGAAAATCCTCTTATTTTTTCCAAAATTCACCAAGACCTCAAACCATTTCACTAAAAGTATATATATCTCCTTAATAAAATTATTCATTGTTTTCCAAGTTTGCTTGAGGATACTTCCTGAAGTGTGTCATTCTCAAGCCTATAGAGACAAATCTAGTCGCCAAATCCCAAGTTTCAAGAATCAATGACATTCACTTTTGAATGTTTTCATAGAAATATACCCAAATAGAAGCTAGAAAATTTAATGTTCCTTTCAATCTCTAGCTCAAGCCTTGTCTTTCTTCTATAATCTTCAAGGGTTGTATTGTGGCGATAGGACTGGAAAACAATGGTGGGGACTTGATGGCACTTTCCAATTCTCTTACTCTATCTTTTAGAATTTCATTTTCATTTTCTATATCTCGAATTGAAAACATTAAACCTTCTCCCATGGCCTCATGGAATTCCATGAATTTATAGGGTGGAACCCCTTGAAAGTCAAATTCTGAATTCCATTTCTCTTGAATTTTCTTGTCTTTTGAATTCACTTTTTAAATGACTAAATTTATTGAATTTTCATTGAATGTAGCACGATGCAGGGTAAGAGAATCTTCTTCAAATATAATTGGCTCTTCGGTAGGCAATTTTATTACAATTGATATTCTTTCTTGTATTCTATTTTCTTCACCTACAATTTCTATTTCTTCAACATTTATGTCGAGTTCCATATCTTCCAGGCCAATTTCATGTCTATGCTTATCTTCATCTTCTCCCTCGGTATTTGCATCTCTTTTCCTCTTACATGAAATTGGGAGTGTGCATGACTTCTCAAGATTTTCCTTAGGATGGTTTCGTTCTTCTCTATCATTAGAATTATCAATTGAAGAATTTATCTATTCATGAATTGAAATATGGGGTTTTCCTTTCGTTGCGCTGCGTTTTTAAGAAAAAATTGGGTCTGTACGATTATTTCATTTACAACTCGTCCTCGCTACATGTGTTGATCATTAGTACTGATTACTGTCTCAAGATCCTCTTGAAATTTTCCACATGTAACCCTTGAGGGTTTTGACTATCTTATTCTTCTTCCCAAAATAAAGATGTCTTGGAAAATGGCATGTTATTTCTTACCGACATCATGCGTGTCATAAATAAATGATTAGGGTTGAAACCATTGATCTCATTAGCTTGCTTGAGGTTAAATAAATCAAATTGAGATGAGGTTTCATATAGATGGGAAATGGTTTTCATAGTTATTTCCCCAATATTTCATGGTAGTGGGATACACTATTGTTTCCTTTTTTTCATTAAAAAGGTGAGCCCAAAATTTGTATTTTTTTCATGCCTCAATTATAAACAATTTATCAGAAACATAGTAGGGTAGGAATGAAGGTTTTTCATGTGAACAATAGAGTTTGATAATACTAAAATTTTCCATGGCTTCAAAGATTCATTTTCCAACTAAGAAAGATGCAACCTCCAATGATAATCTTGATGCACCGGGTCCATACATTAACCTTATGAAAGAAGAGATAAAAGCATTGTGCACTTCAAAGAAGTTATACACAACCTTTTGCTTCCAAAGTGTAGGGTACCACATTTCTACATAGTCAAATTTACAGTTAACCTTTTTGGCCAAGGGTAAGCATTTGAACACACGAAATTAAGTTACATTGAAAATAAAATATGAAGACATGTAAAACATTTTACTCTTACAAAAATTTCATAGGTGAAAACATAACTCACTTTAAATAATACATGACCAATCAAAGATGGTATTCTCATGAACTGAAAAATATAGAGGAAATATTAGGAACAATAGATGCGGATTCATTTCAAGTTATCCTAGTGAATTTTGTGCCATTTATCTGTATGAATTATTTAATGAACATACCTGAATATTTGAGAGGTCTTCAAGAAAGATTACCGGGTCTTCAAGGTAGTCATATAGAAGTTCAAATCCTTCTCTCTTTGTATTAAGGAAATCTTCAGCGTCGAAACTCTTTGAGACCATGTTTGGTTCAAGGAGTTTGATAATCCTCTTAAATATTGAGGGGGATAAAGATATGGGAGATTCTCCCTGTAACTGAATAATTTTCCTTTCCTCATCAAACTTGTAAACACACCATGGAATCAATTCCCTAAAATCATACACCTCTGGAACATAACCTTCCAAAGTGATTCCAGATGTCCAAATGTTGTTCAAATTATTTTCTTAGGGTGGTAATGTAGAATAAAACCTGTAAGCATGTGATGATTGAAATATATGGTCGTCTCATCCCAAAATATTGATAATTTCCCCAAAAAATTGTTGTTTTCTTCAAGCCGACATATTTAGCCAAGGTGACAAACTTTACAACAAATTTTTAAATTGCTATTATTGAAACACACTTTTTTATTTTAACACATTCGAGGGATCTTAACTCAAGTATTTTAAATGATAAATGGTATTAAAATTTATGGGAATTTTTCTTGAGAAATTCGTCATTAATAACGATACTAACATCTGTATGAGTGGTAGTCATTCTCAGAAAAATGATTTAATGTATGTTGGGAAACATGACAGGACATGGCATAAAACATTGTGGGGTGACAAAAAATCGGGATGATGAACGAGCAGGACAAGTGAATGATCACGATAAGTGGGATGACATGAAGGAAGGATGAAAAATAAATAAGGTAAGGGTGGATGAGTGGGATAAGTGGAATGGTGTATGATCGAGATCATGATATGGAAGGACCATGGATAAGTGGACATGTGGGATGACATGATGAGGGACAACATGGTGGAGAAGTTATCGGGATATTTCTCTACACCCACTAGTGAATGTCTACTTTCAAAATGATTCTAAGTGTGGATAGTGCATAATGAAGGTCAAGGAAATTAAGTGAGTGTTATATGGGTCGCAGAAGTTAGGTGTAACAAGATAAAATGTTAGAAACCCGTGATGATTTTTAAACT
Organism: Picea mariana; assembly: GCA_032191745.1. NCBI lineage: Eukaryota > Viridiplantae > Streptophyta > Pinopsida > Pinales > Pinaceae > Picea > Picea mariana. The sequence goes on from JASDQU010103020.1 coordinate 188,148, forward strand.
TTCTAAGTATGGAGGAAAATAGGAAAGGAATATACAAGAAGAATTACAAATAAGATTTATCGCACCTTTAGGAAAACATGGTTAAACTAAGAATATCATCTCAAAAATGCCCATTGAAACATTATTTGAATTTGTCATAGCTTTGTCTCTACTTTGTAGTTTGAAAACAAATACATAACAACTCGAAGGTTGGTTATATAACCTAACTTTGATATTGATCTAGGTTTGATAATCTTAATAATTATTTAGGAATACTGTTGAAAGTAGATTGTAATAATTATTCAAAATATTATTGAACCAATTTGTTTTTATAATTAGTGATGAACCAATTTACATACTATTTTCACTTTGATTTTTATTGTTTTATAATTAGTGATTGCTTTCAAAAGTTTAAGGATATATTGATATAATAAATATTGTAAAAAAAATGTTGAAACATATTCATGTTGAAATGGTTATATGAACTTGTCATAGCTTTGTCTCTACTTCTTTTGCAGTTTGAAAAAGATTATGTAAAGGTTACATTGTTATTATGAGTACTCTTTATATTTTCCTGTATATGTTTTGCGAATAAAGAGGGTACAAACTAACACATATGTGGCATGTCCATTGATTTCGATGGATATTCATTTTTTTCATTTTCTATAGATTGCCTCCTTTATCTTTGTTGCAAATTATCTCTATTATTGATTTCTATTTCTTTTTTTTGTGGTTCTATAATCTTCTTTTGAAATTTCAAATTAGGGTTTTGTTTATTTGGATTTATGATAAATAGTGTAATTTACTTGGGTCTGACTAGGTAGATGACCCTCGAACCAAAACAACCTTTCAACAATTTCAGTCTAAGTTACTTGAAATAGAGCCATGTCCATGTTTCCTAGTGCCATGTACTACAACTACATATAAATATTTGGACACAACATCAATTGATGACATCATTAAATATGCCTTTTATCCCTTTGTCACCTTCCATTATAATTTCCATTTCTCTCCATATATCATGTATGTGATTTGTGAGAAAAGAGGATACCCACTAACACAGATGTGGACTATGTCCATTGATTTTAGGTGGGTATTCATCTCTATTGTAGAATCTCTCTATTATTAAGAAGGGGATTTTATAAGTAATTTTTCTTGATGACCTTTCTATTTTCCTGGTGATTTTCAGTAATATGAATTTTTGTTGGTTTTAGTTTTAATAATGTGAATTCCAATAGTTTTATTTCACAAATATGATTTTTTCTCAACTTATACCTACAAATTCTTATAATATTCATCATATCAATTCTAAGTGGAGAAAGATATATTAATGTTTCATAACTAAAGAAATACATACATACATATATTTGGTTTCAACTTTAAATTATGACCAAAATTGTATATTTTTTGTTTACTTAATATTTTATAATTTTTTAAAGTGCCAAGTGTCAGCTCCATGGTGAGCATGGAAGAAATTGCACATCTCCCTCTTACTAGATTGTAGAAAGTGTCTCTCCATACAAAAATGCATAAAACTAGAAATTATTATGAAAAAAACCAATACTTATTTGCAAGTAATAGATATGTAACCACATGAGAGTTGAACACTATATGAAGTACCCAAGTAATGTGTGGAAACCCACTTTAAATTCAAATTTCATTCAAATTTCATTTAAATTTCATAATACCATTTTATAAGCACATGTGCTCAACGATTGTATCATGCAACCCATTACCCGACACTATAACAATAGAGAGATCATCAAACATGAAAAAAACACTTTTATCTCCAATATATCTAGCACTCATTTTGATATTTAGACACCTCTATGTTAGTGATTCTCTAGCTTAGGCAAAGCTATACCCTTCTACTATTACACTCCCTTGGTATTTCTTTCTAATCCATAGAAAGGATGTTCCTAAACATGGTATCATTGGTAGGATATTGAGTAGTGGTGTAGTTATTGGAATTTTCTTAGCAATTAATATCCATTGGCAAGTCCAACAAAGTGTAGCTCTCTAATAATACAACTTAATTTGGATTATAGGTTCTTATTGAAATGATATTTACCATGGAATTATAATCATATTATTGACATTTTCTCAACATAACCCTCATAAGTTATCATTATCTTCACATAATTTTCTAACATAATTTTCCAACATAATCCTCACATAGCTCTCAACCTTTATCCCCTTCTCAAGGTGAGAGTGCTCCACTCTTTTATAAGAAAATGATGAGTAGAGGATACCAATGGGAGACTATTAAATTTTGAAAAATCCAATAGCTAATGAAAATACAATAACTAAATAGGACACCTCCCAATATTCCTTCTCAAGGTGAGAGTGCTAGACTCTTTTATAGAAAAATGATGAGTAGAGGATAGCAATGAGAGACTATCAAAGTTGGAAAAATCCAATAACTAAATAGATCATCTCCTAATATTCAAAGGTGTTCCCTCCATGCGTAAATACAATATTATTAAGTTAATACTAATTAGAGACAAAATTATAGAATGTTTTCACATAAAGATAAGTGGAGAACATATAAACCCATGACTCAAAAGTTATTTGATAAAGGAGACCCACCCCATACTAAAGGGTGACATGAATCTTACATTAGATTAATTATTTCAATAAGTAATATGGTTATTCAAGATTATTCTTTTGTAAATGAGATATTTTCAAATAATTTTTTTATATAATTTATGTCTATTGATTTATATATATTGATTTTGTCACATGAGTAATGAGTAGGTATTCATATGCATTCTCTCCCCGTTAATATTTTCTCCATTATGTGAGGAACAATAGCCACCTAATGCTTAATGTTATTGTCTCTATTGCAAACTCATTTGTATAATAATGCGCTTGTATTGCAAACTCATCTGTATAATAATGTGGTTGTATTGCAAACTCATATGTATAATAATGTGGTTGTATTGTTTCTCTTATAAACTCATTAATATGTATAGTAATAAACAAATTTCTAATAAAATATAATGCATCATAATTTAATTATAATTAAATTATATAGTAATTTTTTTTAAATAAATAAAAAAATAGTATATGGTGGCGTTCACTTGACATCATACGACTGTGAAGTATTGAATGAGTGAAACAGGGTGATCTGACTAGCCGTCGCTCATTCCACGAGTGGTGGTTTTGACATACTGAAGAACATGACATCGAGACTTTGGAAAAAGTGGTTTCGGCAAACTGTCTTTCACCCCGATGTATCTCAAGACTTGGGTATTATCTAGAATTGTCATGGTGATAACACCAGGAAATCACAAGAGATAATTTTGATGTGTATTGAACTAAAATGGTTCATATTTTTCATGAATTGTTGAAGTTAGTTAGCCTGATAAGTTTTGATGGCTGCACGTTTTGAAGAATTAACAACAACTAGATCAGATTAGATTAGTGCAGAGTCCATAAGAATGGAAGGGGCACAGGAGAATTACAGTCATCAAGATGAGAGTAGAGGGATGGATGTCCATTTGGGCATTGAAGGAACAAACTCCAATGGACATGGAGAAGAAAGGAATGAAAACATGAATATGGAAAAGACCATTAAAAATTTGCAGAAGGATGTCCAAAGCCATAAAGCTAATAATGAAAGGCTTATGAGAGCTAAGGAGCAATAGGATGACTTCAACATGAAGTTATTAGAGGGATTTAACATAATAGAAAATAAATTGGATAAGGAGAGCGGCTCAAACAAATCTAGAAGTCACAAGACTTCGGATGAGAAAAAAAAAGAAATAAGTGTTAGCAGACACCACCATCACTTCCCAAGGCATTCCAATAAGAGATAAGTCATTAGCTCAAGTCCATCCCCCGTCATAAGGCATAAGAGGTATGGGGTGGATGATCTATGAGGAGAAATGAATAAAATCAAACCTCCTACATTTGTTGGTGAGCACAAGAAGGATGAAGATGAAGAAACATGGTTGTTGGGCATGAGAAAGTATTTTCAATTGCATAATTGTTCTTCTCATGCAGAAGGTAGAATTGCTATATATCAACTCAAGGGAAAGGCCTCCATGTAGTGGGATTAGCTTGTGCAGGTGCATCACATTAAAGAGAAAAGTGTTACTTGGAGGGAATTCAAGAAGTATTTTGAGAAGAAATACTTCACTAAGAGATACTATGACAAGAAAATGAAAGAGTTCTTTGAACTGAAGCTTGGAAGTATGACCACAGATGAATATGAGAGAAGCTTTCTAGAATTGTTGAAGTATGTCTCTTTCATCAAGGATGAGATAGCAAAAATTCAAAGGTATTTGAGTGGATTTCCATCATTCATTAGTGAAAAAATATAGTATGATGAACCCAAGACATTGGAAGAGACCATAAGGTGAGATAAATGGCCATATGATCAGCAGAAAACAAGGCCATCTTTGCAAAAGGCTTGGGAAGACAAAAAGAAATTCAATATGGATCAGAGGAAGAAGGGAACTAAGCCACCATTATTTAGAAATAATACACAGGGAAGGAAAACAACTAAAGAACCCAAAACGATTGACATAGGGATTCAAAGGCCAAGGTAACCACCTATTCAATGTTGGGGTTGTAAAGGAGATCATAGGTTCAGTGATTGTCCTCACATAAGTGAAAATGGATGGGTTGTTCACAATGGACAACAAGATGAAACAATGGGGGACATGGGCAGAAATGTGCCAAGGATCTATGCAACCCTGGACAAAAAGAAAGCAGAGTATCAATCCCACATGATTGAAGTAGAAGGTATGATCAACAACTAAACCATTGCTATTTTAATTGATTCAGGAGATAACCATAGTTATATAGACCCTAAGATGGTGGAAAGTTTACATTTTCCAAGAAGCAAGCATGGGAAATCTTGGTTGGTGCAGTTGGCTATGGGAGACAGAAGAAAAGTTAACGAGATGGTTAAGTCATGCCTCATGGACATGAATGGACTGAACACCAAGGCAGATTTGAACATCTTGCCTTTAGGTTCCCATGACTGTCTAATTGGGATGGATTGGTTGGACCAACTGTTGATACTGAGAGGGGGGTGAATCAATATCAAGTACAATTTAAAAAAAAAATCAACTTATACTTAAACCATTCAAATATATACAATGAGCAATGAACAATAGTATAAGAGTTACACCAATACACTAGAATACACCATGCACAATATATGAGAAATAATCAATAGTTATTGTTCAAGGGAAGTAATGAATTCCAAAGGTAGCTACAACTTCCAAATGTAAAGGGAGGGATAAACCTCCAAGAGGAAGATACAATCCTCCAATATCAACAGAGAGTTGAACTCTCCATCCTTGCCCCTTCTTTCCACCCAAGAATATATGGGAGATAATAAAACTTTACATTAAATCATCACTATCAACCAATGATCACATAGAACCTGATAATGCTTCTTGAGACTTCTTCAATTTATGCAATTCTTCAATTCTTGGAGTACTCTGATACTATACATAATATTACTCAATGTATTCTTTGAAACTCCTCCAATTTTCACTCCTTGAATCCTCCCCAAAAAGAGGTTATAGAAAGAATGGTAGACTTTATTCAATTCTGGTCTATTCAGGAGAGTGAACTTGTAAAAAATTCCTCGCGCTCAATAATTAACATCTGATTATGAAACTTGCACAAAATAAACTACAGTCCATTCTCTTTCCAATGAAATTCGTCCCAATTCATTTGGATTCTCGATGAAGAAGTTATGCCTATTTTACCTAGAACAACTATTTATTGACTAGCTTTAGGATTGGTCACAAACCCTATCTTCCACAGAGTGTATCTCCATAATTATAGTGAATCAAGAGATAAATTTTTTACCAAAGGTACTTTGATATTTCTTCTCAGTACCATAGAAATTTCACCATATGAATCTTTCTAGAAAAAAAGTTATAGCAAAAATGGTAAGATGACCTGAAAATAACATACCTTATAACATATCACCAAAAGACTTCATCCTCCCTTGAAATCTGGCCTTCTTTTCTTCTTATTACCTCTGAAATTTGAATTGTATCAAATGAATGTATAATGATGTTTATTTATACCATTTATGTCACTTCCTTTTAACATTAGGGCCAACCTGACACTTTCTTATTTTGTAATTCTTTTCTTTAATTATCTTCAGGGCCTACATGTACTTCCTTCTTCAATTCACTTTGTCATCTTCAAAAATTCATTTCTCCTCAACCATGAGGATCCACGTGACGTGCCACATTCCACCAGAAACAACATGATGTATACTATCCATCCATGGGTGTTGTATCTGCATGTGCATTTCCCTTCATGTCCAAATACCTTCATCAATCTTGTGGTCCAAAACCTATGACTAGGGTTGACATCAATGACAACAACCAATCTTCCAACACCAACATCATGATCTTCTAGACTATCATAACAAAGAATTTACTTGCTTGTATGGGGAAGGGAAACTAAGGAAAGTGCAGGGAATTCCCAGAGTAGTAACCATTAGAGAAATTTCAGCATTGCAACTAAAGAAATGTTACAGGAAAGGGTGTCAAATATTTGCAACTCATATAGAAGAAACACCTAAAGATAAGGTGTCAAATTTGGAAAATTATGCAGTCCTGAAAGAATTTGAAGATGTGTTCAAGGAAGTACCAGGACTACCCAAAAAGATATACATTGATTTCTCTATAAATCTAATACCTGGAGCAACTTTAGTGTCAAACACTCCTTACAGAATGAGTACACTAGAATTGAAGGAGTTGCAAATGCAGCTTGAAGAACTTCTGAAGAAGGGGTATATACACCCAAGTGTGTCACCTTGGGGCGCCCCGGTATTGTTTGTGAAAAATAAATATGGAACATTAAGATTGTGCATTAACTTTAGACAGTTGAATAAAGTGACTGTTAAGAACAAGTATCCTCTGCCAAGGATTGATGATCTCTTTGATCAATTGAAGGATGCAAAGATATTTTCAAAGATAGATATTAGATCAAGATACTATTAGGTAAGGATTAAAGAGGAATATATTAGCAAGATCACCTTCAGGACAAGGTATGGTCATTATGAGTTCAAAGTGGTGCCAATTGGGTTGTCAAATGCACCAGCTGTTTTCATGTTCTTAATGAATGGTGTTTTCCGAGAATATCTAGACAAGTTTGTCATTGTCTTTTTGGATGACATTCTTATATATTCTAAATCAGAGAAAGAGCACGGACGTAATTTGAGGATGGTGTTGCAAGTATTAAGGGAGAATCAATTGTATTTCAAGCTGAGCAAGTGCTCATTTTATCAGAAACAAATTCATTATTTGGGGCATATCATTTTATAGGATGGGATAGCACTGGATCCTGAAAAGATAGAAGCCATTAGAGAATGGTCAGCACCAAAGAATGTGACAGAGGTGAGATTATTCATGGGTCTTGAAGGATACTACACAAGATTTATTGAAGGATTCTCAAATATTTCACACCCAATCACTTCCTTGCAAAGAAAGGGTGTGAAGTTTCAGTGGACATTGGATTGTGAAAACAGTTTCCAACACTTGAAACAATTATTGACAAGTGCTCCAATATTAAGGATTGCAGACCCAAATGAAGATTTCATTGTATGCACAAATGCATGTAATGAAGGACTTGGTAGAGTCCTTAGTCAAAATGGGTTTGTTATATGTTATGAATCAAGGAATTTGAAGGAGCATGAAAGAAACTATGCCACTCATGATTTGGAGTTGGAAACCATAGTGCATGCCTTGAGGAAATGGAGACACTACCTCATGGGGAAGAGGTTTGAGCTAAGAACATACCACAATGGTTTGAAATATTTATTTGATCAACCAAATCTAAATGCTATGCAAAGCAGATGGTTAGGATTTCTAGGAGAATATGACTTTGATATAAAGCATATCAAGGGGAAAGAGAATAAAGTGGATAATGCACTCAGCATGAGAGTGCATGAACTACATGATACAACCATTAACATGTATCTGAATGATATTAAAGGAAAAAATTTGGAGGCTGCAAATGAAGATCTGCAATACAAAGAATTGGTAGCAAAGCTACAATAGGGTAAGATGCCACAAAAGGTGGATAATTATAATTTGGGAATAGATGAAATACTATTGCACAAGAACATAATTTTTGTTCCAAATGTCCAGGACTTGAAACATGAGATTTTGCATGAAATTCATAATGTCCCTTATGCAGGGCACCTTGGATATCAGAAATCTGTGGCAGCAACAGCGATCAAGAGCCATTACTTTTGGCTAGGTATGAAGAGAGAAATCGATGAATACATCGCTAGATGTATGGAATGCCATAAAGTTAAATATGAGCATAGGCACCCAATAGGGTTGTTGAACCTTTGCCCATTTCTGAATGGAAGTGGGAAGTGGTGACAATAGATTTTATTATGGGATTGCCCAGAACCGGTAAGATGCATGATTCGATCATGGTGGTGGTAGATAAGATTACCAAAGCCGCTCATTTTATTCCACTAAAAACTACTCACAAGGAAGCAGATGTTCTTGATATTTTCATGAAGGAAGTGGCACGATTGCATGGAATTCCTAAAACAATTATGTCCGACAGAGACTCAAAATTCACCTCGAATTTTTGGAAAGGATTTTTCAAAGGATTCAGAATGAATTTGAGCTTTAGTACAACTTATTATCCTGATTCTGATGGATAGACAGAGAGGGTGAATAGAGTAATAGAAGACACACTGAGAATGTATGTGATGGACAAACCATCGAAATGGGAGGACTACCTACACTTGGTAGAATTAGCTTACAACAATGGGTATCAAGCATCGTTGAAGATGATCCCATTTCAAGCACTTTACGACAAAAAGTGCAATACTCCAATGAGTTGGGATAATATAGCTGATAGGATAGTAGTTGGTCCAGAGTTGCTTAAGGAGATGGAGGACCAAATGATAAAACAATTAAGCAAAATTTAAAAGCTACCCAAGACAGGCAAAAAAGTTATGACGATAAGAACAAAACACATAGAGAGTTCAAAGTGGGTGATCATGTTTTCCTGAAGGTGAAAGCTAGCAAGGGTTCCCTGAAGCTGGGAAGCTGCACCAAGTTGGCAGCTAGATTTTGTGGGCCATTTGAAATCCTAGAGAGGATTGACCTAGTTGCTTATATGATTGCATTTCCTGCATCTATGTCTGCTCATAATGTATTCCATGTGTCATTGCTAAAGAAATATATACCTGATGCTAATCATGTTATTGATTGGAATGTGATTCAGGTGGAGCAAGAAGGTGCTTTTCAAGTGCATTCGGTGCACATTTTGGACTGGAAAATCAAGAAGCTCTGGAATCAAGACATAGGGCTTGTAAAGGTCCAATGGACCTGGTACAGTCCTGAGGTCACTACTTGGGAGCATGAGGATGCAATGCAGACAGAATACTTGCATCTTTATGAGGATTTTTGAAAATTTTGTTGTATATGGGTATATGATGCACTGAGGACAATGCATAAATAAGGGGAGGGGATTGTAATATCCCTCAACCAAACCCAATTGTAAATGTAATGTAAGTGTACTTAATTTGGTGAGCTATTTTGACATCATTTTGTAATGCACCTTTCATGGCATAGTGCATGCATGTACTGCGCAGTAAAATGATGTAGTGTGCACATTCCCTGATACCGCATGTAGTAACTAAAGTGCACGTAGTATGGAGGTCAGTGAGCCTTGTGTATATGATATGTGTTATAGGATGGTGAGACAATTATTATAATCTAGGATGCTTGTGTTTTGGAACTAGGCCAGTGCACCTATTTTATATATGTCTCATGATTAATATAAAATACATCGTTGTGTGCAAACCGACCATGATAAAAGATATGGGGGAATAAACTTTACCAGTTAGGGAAAGGGAGGGACAAAAGTTAAGGGAAAGCACTAAGCTAGAGAGCTTAAGCCAAAAAGGAATATTATATTAATATTTCTTAAAACATAAAGTATGGATAATTATTTTATCCTAAGTTATAAAGTTGGGGACAAGTGGACCAAGGTAGCTTCCAACATGACAAGTGTCAAGTTGGGGACATGCATACTTATCGTGGGGACTTAGCTCATTTTCACACCTTCTCCATCATTTAGATGATGATCTCTCCCATGATTCCTTCTATCATTCAGTCATCCTTTCAATGATTCCATGACCATTTCACTCACGCAGTCAGTTATCATTCAGACCTTCATTTCACTGTATCTGAACCTACTTGCATAACCATTTCCTATTGGTGTACCTGGTTATCTTGGGAGCGGGATTGAAGAAGTGGGTTGTCAGGCCCATGGGAAATTGAAGAGGTGGTTTGTCAGGCCCATGAGAAATTCTCTGAGCGAGAGAATTGTTGAGGAATTGCTTTCTTGAAGGTGCTAAACTACAGCTAGAGTGCTCTGAGACTTCCTGTCCGGCCTATTGTTGAAGCCCTAGAAGGGAAGTGAGGCAGCCGAGGGACTGTTGAGAAGAGAAGGGGCACACTTCCTTGGGTGGGGAAGGCATGTGGGGAATGAGAGGCTATAGGTTGTTAGTTGAGTGGGCACCTAAGATATAGTATTTCTTGCTGTCTATGAGTCTTTAGCCTAGTAGGAATCCCTTTACCCCGGTGGAGTTTAGTCCCAGCTTAGGTGTGACTCACTGTTGAGCGTGATGAACAGTGTAGTCTAAGGCTGGGAGGTTTGTGGACGGTCTGCACGTAGTTGGTGACAATATTTCCAAGATAAGTACTTGTTATCACACTAAGTTTCCTTGGGTCTTTAGTTTGATTAATATTTTTTTTAAGCCTTAGATTTTAATTTTTTGAGTCTTATCCTCTTAAAGTTTGATGTTAGGTTAATCTTAGAAGATTAAAGTTTTGAGTCATAGCTCTTGTTTGGTCCTCAATTTGGTTTATGGTTCTAGAACCTCTTTAGCTCATGACTCATTTTTTGTCCCCATCATGACTTGTCCCTAAATCGACTCCTCCCATTGCTAAACTAATGTGACACCTCTTTATCTTCACTCATGACCTAGTAAGCATGACTCTGTGTAGTCACTTACTTGTCCAATCATTTTTTGATTTGGAAGCGCTGCCTACTCATCAGGAAATTCCATAGCACCTGTCACATTTATCATCCATCCACTCCAAGTCATGATTACCACGAATGAGACCATGTCCCTTGTTTCCAGTGCCAAAATTCAATTAAAGTTCCTTCAAAAGATCTTGCATTTATGATCCTTGGTAACAATTTCTAAATTTTGAAAAGTTCAACAGTACTACGCTGCGTAAGTTTGCCAGTTCCTATCAGGTGACTGCATGTCAACTAAATATGATGTTGTGAGAGATTCCAGGGCCATAGTTTCCTCAATTTCATCCTAAGATCATGCTGAAGATCTCAACAGGTGTCAACTTTACAGGTATCCTGTGCAACCTCCTTTGCATATTAATTTTCACAAGAAATTTGTGCTCGGGTTTTTAGTTTTTTAATCCTGCAGGGTAACAAGGAAGCCATATTTCCATACCTGTAAACGTTCTTTACCATTTCCATGGTTTGATTACTATCGTTTTCTTTAACAATTGAAGTTGTAGGCCTGTAATAGCTTATCCTCTATGTATGCGTTGCGCTACCTAGAGGCGCTACTCAAACCCTCTCTGTTTTCCTTTCTCCCTTTCATCCTGTACAAAGAGCCATTCTGGATTACCTCGCCACAGTCTACACTCTAAAAATCATGTACAAGTCTAAAGGTCTATTTCCCGTAGTCAAGCTCTGATTTATAAGCACTAATAATTTTAAGGGCCATCTTTGTGCATTTGAAACATGAATTGAATCTTTTTGTTCATTAGCATCCCCTAAGCCTCTCAAGAAACCTCATTTTGAGTCATGGAGATCCCTCAGTCGAAGAAATCACACAAAGGTGGAAAGATAGTTAGGACAAAACCTGTGGACATGCGCCTTTTTGACACAGAGCCCATGGAAAGGGAGATATTTCAAAGAGAAGGATGCCTCTCTTTCTTCCAGAACATCCAGAGATGCCATCCAGAGGTAGAAAAACAGTTTGCATTAAATTTTGATGGCAAGAAAACCAGATTTGGGGATTTGGAATTTGAGGTAACTGAAACATCCATCTCAACTACAACAGGGATTCCCATTTCAAGTGAAAAGTGGTTCAAGGCCATGGTTTTGAGTTGACCCTTTGTTAAATATCTCTTCAAGCCTAAATATCGAGCCAATGAGTTGTCTAAGAGTATGCCAAGGAATCAACTGATCGAGTAGTTTGATAAAATTTTGAAAATCATACATAGATATTTTACTTGTGAAGGGAGATTTAACACCTTGTATCATTACCACATAAGGCTATTGTTACATTTTATTGGTAAGATTGAGATGAATGTTCCTTATTACCTATTGAGGAGTATAGGTAAAATGTCATATAGGGTGCAAGACAAATCTAAGGATGTGGATTCTAGCCTTTTCCACTCTGGATTGATTAGAATGTTAGTCTCTGAAGAGTTGGGAAAGAAAGAGATCTCATGGGAGAATTTTTTGGTTACATCTCACTTCAAGATGGACCCAACACCTAATCCCCAATAACAGATTGCAGTTCCTTCAGAATCCACTAATACTAAAGAAGGTATCAATAAGAAGAGAAAGGGAAGAGTCCCTGTTTCAAAAATCAACAAGCAAGTCATGGAAGCTGAGAAGGAAATTCATCCTTCTCCACATAGAGATTTCTTACCCCCACCTCCACCAGGGTTAGAAGAAGTGCCTTCCTCTACCAATTTGACATATAACAGAGGGAATAAGCTTCTCTTTCCCTCTTCTCCTCCAACAGTCGAAATCAAGGGTAAAAGACCTTTCACTAGGTCATCAATTCCTAAGGAGGTTTTCAAAGAGCAGTCTTTACCAGAAACCCCTAGATGCATAAGGCGAAAAGAAAAAGCATTGAAAAGCCTGTGGAGGAGAAATAAGAAACCCCTATTTAGAGGAAGAAGAGTAAAGGTACCAAAAGACCTTTGGAGAGGAAAGATGAAGTCTTTGTGAAAGATTTTGAAGAGCCCGTGAAGAACAAAGGAGAAGTTGTTGTGCAAGAGAAGAAGCATAAAGGAAAGGGTTTTGAGAAGCCTGATGAAACACATAAGCAAATCCCTATATAGATGGAAGAAGAGGATGAGAAGAAGCCTGCTGAGACTATGCATGTCTCTAGTCCCCCTGGTGGTCAAACCTTCAATAGACTTATCAGAAAAATTAAGGAGTCAAGAAAAGAAGTGGATAATTTGAAAAAGGAAGCCATGTCTAAAAGAGTCAAGATGGCAGAGATTATGGATGGCTACAGTCATACCCTTGACTTGTCAAGATTTGCAGCAAGGAGGGCTCAACCACTACATAGACAAATCCATAATCTATACAGGCAGAACATAGGCTTCCAGGCTCATAACAGGAAGCTAAAGAAAGAAATGAAGTATTTCCAAGATGAGGTAGCCCAAAGGAATTTACAAGTGTTGGTTGAGGTTTCCATTGAAGATCACAAACCGATAGTTAAGGAGAGCAAAATTACATTGAAGAATCCTGCCAGTGGTAAGAAGAAGAAGTCTGTTGAGTGAATTGAAGATACTCTTTCTACCAGAAAGAGTGTGAGGTTAAGTGTCACGATGAAAAAATAGTTGGTAAGGGCTAAGCTCCATTTTTAGGGATTGTTCCTTTTTGGGAGGGTTAAATAATATGAAAATACTATCTTTTCCATCTATACAGGCTTCTAGGCATTTAGCTATATGGATTTTGAGTTTTTTCTAAGTGCTAGCTTCACTCAGTGGTAAAATCACTACCTATGGTATAGTCAAGGCACCTAAGTAAAATGGTTTTGTCATCATGGAAGGAAACAGTCTTCTCTGCACATGTTCAAGATTCAAAGATGTTGTGTTTTGGCATTGCTACCTAGACCTCTATGCAGACACAACGTAAATGGTGTTGCATAATATTCTATAGAGCACAGAATTGGTATATGGGTGCAACACAGGGGCGCTACCTACAAGCGCTACATAATATTTAGCAGGGAGCAGGTTTACACAAAGACACAACAGAGGGGTGCTACCTACAAGCGCTACCTAATATTTCAACAGAGGATAAATGTTGGTGCATATATGCAGCACAGGGGTGCTACCTTCTCCCCTTGTTCTGTTTTAGGGTGCGCTATCCAGAGTTGCTACTCAAGGAAGTTGCCAGCAAACACCGAGAATCTAGGAGGACTAGGCCAAAAACCTTGGATAAGTTGATGATGGAGAAAGTTACAGAAGTAGCAGCTGGCATGTTGAGGAAAACTATAGGCTCCAAAATGACACATGGAAAAATAGGAATTAAGTAGTAAAAGAGGATCAAATCAATTGGAAGCATGACTAGATTAGTCACCAACATGTTCCTGTTTTATAGCATAGGTTGTTTTCTTAGTTGTTACAAAAAATAAATGTTTATATATTTTCAAGGGAAGGAGGCCAGCTCATACCTCCAGCTATTGCCTCCCTTTTTGTTATAAATAGATAGATCAATTACTTTAGTAGGTTCAGATAGTTGATCAAGGCACCCTTTGTTTTGAAAAATTTTGATGAAGTGACTATGATCTAGTGATGTATTGAAATTAAGACTTTTTGGCTAACATAAATCAACTTCCTTTCCAGTCTATTTGCTTCAGTTGCTAAATGTTCATGCTTTGAAGGATTCACATGAATTATTGTGGTGATGTGATGGTGGATGTTTGATCATTATATTATCATGATGTTTATTTATCTTTCTTAGTTTCTGATGTCAAGAAGGTCTCGTGATTATAAACTTTCTTCCTTATACTATTGTAGACCTAATGTTTGCAACAATCCCTACACTCCTCTGACTCAAGTTTCCCTCTATTCATACTTACTCCCAAATTATTGGTAGAAGTTCGCCAAGACATTAATTGCTAGTGCATGCTAGCCCTGTTGTTTGAGTTAGAACATTACCATTTGAGTCCTTTTCCATTTGACCCGTTAATACTCTCTATCATTCACATATAACTTGATGGGTACTGGGCTTGCCTTACATTCAATCTGAAGGTGACTCCTAGTACAAACATTCTTGGTGCCATTGTCGAGGAACGATTTGAAGACTTTTCCCTGGGATTAAAATGACATAGTATTCTAGTTCTAAAGGTGCATTAGAAGTCAATGCTTTGAAGATTGCAGACTGCACTTGGAAACTCCATTGCTTAAGCTCTCGCACCTAAAGGCAGACATATGAGATCAAATCCACAACTACCTTTGGTACCACCTGAGGTTGACCCAAAAAATATAATCAATAAGGGAAAAGCTTCCCAAAAAAGTTTTTCTGTTGCTGCTAGAAGTGCTTCTGGTTAGTTGCCTGATTCTACTCTTGATACTCCAACTGTTTTATCAAGTAATCTTCCTTTATCTTCTGCTGAAGTATCTAAAAAGCTTGATTTTGAAGAGTTTCCTATTGAATACTCTTCCTTTTAGACTGAATTGAAGTAGGAAAACATTTATATATTTTCTTCCCCTGATATTGAGAAGTGTTTCAGTCTTGACAGTTTTGAAGATTTCCTTACTTTAGGTTTTGCTACACCTCTTTGTGTTAAAACTTTTGCTGCCAAAGAAGTAGGAACTTCATCTCCCTCCTAGAACTTACCATCCTCTTCAAAAAATCAACCTCTTATTGTGAAAACTGAACCCCCTCCTTTATCCATTCTTTCCTCTTCTACTATACATACAGTCAAGTTTCCTTCTCCTTCTTGTTCACCAAGAATCCAAAATCAAATGACAGTTGTTAACCCCCCTACTAATAGGATGGATGCCATAGTGGCTGCAAGATACACTCCTCTCACTCAAGTCTTCCCTCTATTCATACTTACTCCCAAACTATTGGTAGAAGTTATCCAAGACCTTAATTTTTGGTGCATGATAGCCCTGTTGTCTGAGTTAGAACATTACCATTTGATTCCTTTTCCATTTGACCTGTTAAAACACTCTATCATTCACATATAACTTGATGGGTACTGGGCTTGCCTTCCATGCAATCTGAAGGTGACTCCTAGTGCTAACAATACCAATCGTGTGATAAATTTACATACTGCATTGTTATTTACGTGCGGATGTTACAATTTATCATATGTGTGATTATAAGTGTCTGTATCTTTATGGGTATTTCCATGTATATGATGCATCTCTTTGTTTACTGTTATTTCAGTATGAAATTGTATATTTACATAATCTAGTTGTTTGTTTACATTTATATGTAAATATTCCACAAGAGCGTTGTATGTATATGTTATAATTGTATGCAGTTGAAGAGAAAATTTATGTGGCATAGTTCAGTTGAATACTGGGTATGTTACAGTATGTTCTGCAGTGAGAGAACAAAAGTGTTCCTTCATGCAGCATGGCCTGGCCATGAGTGGGTGGGGACATTACAGTATGGTATACCATACTGTAACGTCCCTGACTACCCATGGCCAAGCCACGCTGCACGAGGGAACAATTTATATACCATACTGTAATGTCCCCGACCTCCCATGGCCAGGCCACACTACACGAGTGAACAATTTATATACCATACTGTAATGTCCCCGACCACCCATGGCCGGGCCACACTACACAAGGGAACACTTTCATTCTCTCACTGCGGAACATACTGTAACATACCTGGTATTCAACTGAACTATGCCACATAAATTTTCTCTTCAACTACATGCAATTATAACATATACATACAATGCTCTTGCGGAAGCTTTACATATAAATGTAAACAAACAAACACATTATGTAAATATAAAATTTCATACTGAAATAACAGTAAACACAGTCATGTAACATATCTAGGGAAACACCCATAAACATACAGACAATTATTATCACACATATGATAAACTGTAACATAAGCACATAAATAACAATGTAGCATGTAAATTTATCACACAATTGGTACTTATCTTGGAAATATTGTCACCAACTATGTGCAGACCGTCCACAAACCTACTAGCCTTAGACTACACTGTTCATCACTCTCAACGGTGAGTCACCCCCAAGATGGGAGTAAACTCCACTCGGGTAAAGGGATTCCTACCAGGCTAAAGGCTCATAGACAATAGGAAAGACTCCGTCTTAGGTGCTCACTCAACTAACAGCCTACAACCTCTCATTCCCCACATGCCTATCCAACCCAAGGAAGTGTGCCCCTTCTCTGCTCAACAGTCCCTTGGCTGCCCCACTTCCCTTCCAGGGCTTCAACAACAAGATGGATAGGAAGTCTTAGAGAAATGTAGCTATAGTTTAGCACCTTCAGGAAATCAATTTCTCATCAATTCTCTTGCTCAGAGAATTTCTCACGGGCCTGAAAACCTGCCTCTTCATTTTCCCACGGGCCTAACAACCTGCTTCTTTAATCCTTATCCCAAGATAACCAAGTACACCAATAGGAAATGGTTATGGAAACAGGTTCAGATACAGTGAAACGAATGTATGAAGGATAACTGTCTGCCTGAGTGAAATGGTCATGGAATCATTGATTGGATGACTAAATGATTAAAGGAATCATGGGAGAGATCATCGTCTGAATGATGGATAAGGTGTGTAGATGAGATAAGTCCCCACGATATGTATGCATGTCCCCAACTTGACACTTGTCATGTTGGAAGCTACTTTGGTCCACTTGTCCCCAACTTTAGAACTTAGGATAAAATAATTATCCATACTTTATGTTTTAAGAAATATCAATATAATATTCCTTTTTGTCTTAAGCTCTCTGGCTTATCCTTTTCCCTTAACTTTTGGCCCTCCCTTTACCTAACTGGTGAAGTTTAGTTCCCCATCTCTTTTATCATGGTTGGTCTGCATGCAAGGATGTATTTTATATTAATCATGAGACATATACAAAATAGGCGCACTGGCCTTTAACATCTAGGCACTCTGACCTAATTCCAAAACATAAGCATCACAGCTTATAATAACTGGCTCACTAGCCTATAACACATATCATATACACAAGGCTTGCTGACCTCCATACTACACGCACTTTAGTTACTGGGCCCAGTATCTAGGAATGTGCACACTACATCATTTTACTGCGTAGTACATGCGTGCACTATGCCATGAAAGGTGTATTACAAAATGATGTCAAAACAACTCACCAACTTAAGTACACATGCCTTACATTTACAATTGGGTTTGACCGAGGGATATTACAATCCCATCCCCTTATTTATGCATTGTCCTCAGTGCATCACATACCCATATACAACAAAATTTTCAAAAATCCTCAAAAAGATGTGGGTATTTTGTCTGCATTGCATCCTCATGCTCCTAAGTAGTGTCCTTAGGCCCATACTAGGTCCATTGGACCTTTACAAGCCCTATGGATTGATTCCGGAGTTGCTTGATTTTCTCTTCCAAAATGCGCACCAGATGCACTTGAAAAGAGCCTTCTTGCTCCACCTGAATCACATTCCAATCAATAACATGGTTAACATCAGGTATATATTTCTTTAGCAATGATACATGGAATACATTATGAACAAACATAGATGCAGGTAATGCAATCATATAAGCAACTGGGCCAATCCTCTCTAGGATTTCAAATGGCCCACAAAATCTGTCTGCCAACTTGGCGCAGCTTCCCAGGTTCAGGGAACTCTTGTTAGCTTTCACCTTCAGGAAAAAATGATCACCCACTTTGAACTCTTTGTGGGTTCTGTTCTTATCAACATAACTTTTCTTCCTGTCTTGGGCAACTTTTAAATTCTGCTTAATTTTTATCATTTGGCCCTCCCTCTCTTTGAGCAACTCTAGCCCAATTACTGTCCTATTAGTTGGATTATCTCAGTTCACTAGAGTATTGCACTTTCTTCCATAAAGTGCTTCAAATGGGCTCATCTTCAACGATGTCAGATACCCATTGTTGTAAGAGAATTCTACCAAGTGAAGGTAGTCCTCCCATTTCGATGGTTTGTCCATCGCATACATTCTCAGTATGTCTTCTATCACTCTGTTCACCCTCTCTATCTTTCCATCAAACTCAGGATGATAAGTTGTACTAAAGTTCAGATTCATTCTGAATCCTTTGAACAATTCTTTCCATAATTTCGAGGTGAATTTCGGGTCTCTGTCGGACACAATTGTTTTAGGAATTCTGTGCAATTGTGCCAGTTCCTTCATGAAAATATCAACAACATCTGCTGCCTTATGAGTAGTTTTTAGTGGAATAAAATGAGCAGCTTTTGTAAACTTGTCCACCACCACCATGATCGAATCATGTAACGTCCCCTAATCATTATGTGAGGAACAATAACCACCTAATGCCTAATTTTATCATCTCTATTGCAAACCCATCTGTATAATAATGTGGTTGTATTATTTCTATTGTAAACTCATTAATATGTATAATAATAAACAAATTTCTAATAAAATATAATGCATCATAATTTAATTATAATTTAATTATATAGTATATATTTTTAAAATAATAAAATAATACCTCTTAAAAATATTGTCAATTAAATAAAATATACCTTTTAAAAATTATATAAATTAAATTAAAAACTTATACATCGAACCTATTAATAATCACATCATTAACCTTTTTATAACTTAAAATTATTTTATTTAAAAGAATTATATACTAAATAAAGATACATTAAAAATAATATACTTGTAATTTTAATAATTCGAAATTCCTTTCTTAAAAAAATTAAATACAAAATGATATACATCATATCTAAAAAATAATAATAATATACTTGTCCTTTTGATAACCCAAAATTCCTTTCTTTAAGAGGACTATTTACAAAATTAATATATAATGTACATTTGAATAATATACCTCCACACCTAGATGGGGTGGCAAGTAGCGGGACCAAGACACCTCGCACGTGTCACGAAAAGCTTGATCGAATTGCCACACGTTATAATTATATGACAAGGTATAGAAGCATGACGAGAACATAAGGTTTTATTGTGGGTTCAATCTATCCAGGTATGATTTGGGTAGGATGACGATGAGTTTGTGCATCATGATATCTGTCTCTTTATTTATTTTTATATCTATCTCTATATTAAGGAATGAATATTTTTTTATATCTATCTCTATATTAAGGAATGAATAGGTTATGGTAGAGGATGAAGGCTCATTAAGCTCAAGGGATGTTGGATTCAATCCCGCATTTGGCATACTTGTGTGGATTGCAACTCTATCGATTAGTATCTTGTTTTCTTTGGTCAAACCCTCTATTTATGAGTTTTTCTATTTTATGGATTCAAAAAGGGGTTGAGATGTCATGGAAGTGGGAAGTTTGAATACAATTCAGAATGATAAATGTGTGGATTATCTAGATACTTCCATTTTCATAACCATGATATTTAGTATATTTTCTGTCTGAATTCCTAATTAAATATCTTTTTTGTTGTTTTTGATGGTTTCTATTCCTGGGATATTAAAAACTAGGTTATTTATAATCAATGTTTGAGTTTATTTCTAGTTTGATATATTCCTATCTAGTTATTGTTAGGCTCGGTTCCTCTAGGATTTATTGTAGTATCAATTTATAATACGAAATATGACCCAGTTCACAATCCTCCATGGATGTCCTAAAACCCCCTCGAAGGTTCACTCATTGAACTTATATCTGGATAGGTGGTCTACAAATTTCCATTGATATCCCACTAGAATAGTTCATCACAACAGATCTTCTATTCTACTAAAATATTTTATAATGTAGGTTTGTTTCCTTATATCTGAGATTTATTATCACCATCTTATTGCTCAAATTTACGAAAATAAATGAAATAAAAAATGAAAGAATAAGAAAATGAACACACCATCCACACAAATGAACAAAAGATGTATCCTGAGAAACTTAAAATGGGTGAAAACCTAGCCATAAGGTGACGCCTATGATTTGCTATTTTTTCTTTAGTTATGAAAATGAAAAAACAAATAAATTGACACTCACTGTGGAGTTTCCTTTGACATTATGGCCTGAGTGTCTACTGCAGAATATTCTTCCTCATTTATGCTCTCAAATCCCACTCCTGAATGTTTTTTTCAACTAAAAAACAAGTACAATGATAAAATAATGGAACCCTCTATCTTCCTATCGACCCAATATTTAACATATCTTGATAGCCATCTAGGGTTAGGGTTTTTGAGTGCCTCAACCCTCAATTAGTGTTAGGTTTTGTACCTTCTCGAATATTCTTGAAAGTACACATGTCGTTATCCCACATGCGTTAGTAATGAGGGCTGACATGGCATTCACCCAATAACATGATGATCAACAAGGTAGGTCAACTTGTGAATGCATAACTTCCACATACAAGCTCCAAATGAGGTGATTTTTGCACCATTAAAAAGTCTCGATGTGTAGAAAAACATTGAAATGTTGAATTTTTTTACCCAAAGTTTTAATCCCCAAAAATTTCCATTTAATACTTTAAAAAACATTTTTAGATCTAAAATCACCAAAATAAGCTCTGCCAATAAAATGGACCCTCAACTTTGATTTTTCACCAAAAAATACAAAAATATATGATAACTTATATAGTATTCCATTTTGAATTAGTTAAATGAAAAACATACAAATGAAAAAAAAAAAATAAAAACAACAACCACATTACCTTGCATGGAAACACTAGAGAATCTAGATTAAATAAACAAAAAAATCTTACTCAAACAAAGACATCTAACCAAAGGGTCACGGTGAAAATGTTTGTGAACATGGAAATCCATTTCATATTTTATATCACCTTAAGGTAAATGGTTTGATAACATATTTTTCATATTTTATATCACCTTAAGGTAAATCGTTGGATAACAAAATTTTCCAGATGGAGCCTTCAGGTGTGGTCCTAAAGATATACTATAATGGGAAAACAAAACATAAAGATAAGGTTTAATTTGAATAGCTCATTGAATATCTATTGTTGAATTCTATCACCTTATGTGTCTACATCATGAGGAGCCAAGAATGTGAGAAAAGCTTTGAGAACATAGAGAGGATGAGAGGACAAAGAATAGGATTAGTAACTTATCATTAGAAAATAAAGTGGTATATGAAAGTATTCCTTGGTTGTTTGAGGAGACAAGAATGTGCAATAAGCTTTGAGAACATACAGAAGATGAGAGGACAGAGAATACAATTAGTGACTTATCATTAGAAAATAAAGTGGTACATGAAAGTATTCCTTGGTTGTTTAATTCACATTTAAATCATCCATGCTTTCCTTAAATGGTATAATAGGTTATGGTTAGGGTTATTATCAAGTTTGCATTTATTAACATAATAAATGATATGAAGTACTAGTGGCTTATCATTAGAAAATAAAGTGGTACATGAAAGTATTCCTTGGTTGTTTAATTCACATTTAAATCATCCATGCTTTCCTTAAATGGTATAATAGGTTATGGTTAGGGTTATTATCAAGTTTGCATTTATTAACATAATAAATGATATGAAGTACTCGTGACAACAAAGTCAGTTTGATTTTTATAATGCTTTAAATTCGTATTAAATTTTGTTGATGGACATAATTTATCATCTTCCAAAGTTTTGGAAATAAGAAAAATAAATAAATAAATAATTTTAAGATAGGAAATCATTTTTTTTAAGTAAACATGGTTTACTAATGTGTATGCTTCAAAGTATATATTGATTCTTATATCCTTATAAGAGGCAGAAAATTCTAAAATGATTGGATCTATTTTATATACCGATATAATACATAATAAACATCAATAATATGTATAAATATTAATTTCAAAAAATCTATTTAACATTAAGATCAGATTCTTATTATTATTTTTTTATTGAAATTAATCTTTTTGCAAACATACACACATACATACATCACATACATACATCTAAGGAGGATTAAAACAAACAACTATTTGCATGCTACGTTAATGATTTCCACAAGGTTCAAGAAGAAAATAATCTAGCAACATCTAAGAAAGCACATTCTCAACAAAAGTAGCAAAGTTGCAAACCACAACCAACATGACTTGTGTAGAGGAGTATGCTCACCAGTATTTAAATCTGGTTCATTTTAACTAAGATAATATTGTATCAGAAAGACCTTATTTTGGTCACAAATCCAATAAATATTCAACAAAATTTTCAAGAATTACCAAATTTCCACCATATTACAAGTTAAATGCATTGTAAAACGATACTCGAAGGAATTTTCCCATATTTTGATTGACCCAGATCCTCCAAAATCATTATCATAGTTCTAAATCAATGAAATTGTATTTTTGAATTTTAGTAGCTAGATGGAAGTTTTCACCAAGATTTGATGAATCTCATTTTCACTATAAGTTCTTCAAGATGATGCTAGACAACAACCCACCACACACACACACACACACACACACACACACACACACACATAGATAGGAGGGTGGCTCAACCTCCAACCATAACAATGACTGGTAACCCAAAGAGATTGGATTGGATTTGAACTTATAACCTAAGGCCTACTCATCAACAATATGCCTTGGTTGGAGGGTTCAACTAATTGAGCTAATGTTTGTGGTGATCTCTCTCTCTCTGTGTGTGTGTGTGTGTGTGTGTGTGTGTGTGTGTAATCAATTTTCTATTTTTGAATAATTATTCATTTATAGGAGAACTGAAGTCACATGTGATGTACTTAACTAGAAATATTAACATAATATTAATAAGATTCAAAGAAATCAAATGCATCAAAAAACACAAGAGGAAATAACATGAAACGTGCAAAAGTATAACCCTTGTATTAAATATCTCCAAAATATCGACCGATGTTCATGGGCCTCTTCGAGGAGGCAACCTTAGATGAGTAGAGCTCCAATTACAATACCAACTCTTATAAAACATTCCATATCTTTCTAGCTACATAAATAACTTCTTGATATAAAAATAACTATCCACTTGTGGTCCCATCATTAATGAGTACCAACCACCTAGTGGATATTATTTAATAAAGAGGACCCTTTTCACATTAACTAACTAGCCACTAACTATATATTGGGCCTTATTCAAAGAAGACAACCTTGTACATTAATTGACTAACTACCAAGTACCCAAAGTAGGAAGGTTAGGGTAGGAACCTAACATGCTACCCCACCTTCAAAAGCATTGTTTTCCTTAAGGTAGGAGGTGTGGAAACTATTGTAAAATCACTATTGGTTCCCAAGTGGCATTTTCTACTTACAAATCTTTCCACTAGATCAAACTTCTTGGATAGTACACTAGCATAGTTGACAGTCTCTAGTTACCAATATTGCTTCTTGTTGGAGCCAAATGGATCCTTCTTCTTCAAGTTTTGGAAGGTTAGACTAAACTTGACAATTTCACCCCATGAACTTCTTTAAAAAAGACATATGAAATATTGGATGGATCTTGGAGTGGGATGGAAAAGAAAATCAATAGGAAAATTTCCAAATGCAATGGAGGATCTAATAGGGTCGATAGAATTTTTGTGTGATCTTATAGTGGAATTTATCTTTAAGAGGGGTCTTGTTATAAGGTTGAAGGATAAGAAACAACTAACACCCTTCTACAAAAGAACTCTTAGAGAGATATTGATCAACCTATTGTTTCATACTATACAAGATCGTCCTTAAGTGTGTAGAGAATGGCATATCGAGTGTGAATAATTCCCTATTCTTGTTGAACATTGGATGTGGTCCGAAAATAGAATCCACTAAAGGAGTTTTTTCAATACCATTAAAAACTTCATATGGTATCATTTTTGTAGCACCATGATAAGTGGTAATGTACCACCATTCTTATATGGGTGGCCATTGTTCCCATTGGCATTATCAGTCTAAAGAAAAACATCTCAAATAGGTTTCCAAACACTTGTTGACCACTTCATTTTGAATATCAATTTGAGGATGATAAGTTAAAATCATGTTCAATTGATTGCCCTAGAGTTTAAATGACACCTTCCAAAATTTACTAGTGAATGTGGGGTCATGGTTCGACATAATGGAAGTGACCATACCATGCAACTTAAAAACCCAATCCATGAAAACTTAAGCAATTATGGAAGATGTAAATGAGTGTGGCAGAGCACAATAGTGAGCATATTTGTAAAGATAGTCAAATTCCACCACGTTGACTAATTTTTTTCTTGTTGTCAAAAGGCCTACTATAAAATTCATAGAAATGACAATTTAGATAGTGGCTAGAATTGGTAGTGGTTGTGTTTCCCCATGAGTCTTCACTATCTCCACAATGTTCTATTGAAAGGAATCACATGAGGCTGCAAAATTTTCGATGCATTTTTTCATGCCCTTCAAAAAGAAAGAGTTCTTAATGCACTCATATTTTTTTGAAAGCTATAATGACCCATGATAATAAATGAATGCAACTCGTCTAACACCATGTGTTTCAAATTTGAACTCTGTACTAGAAAAAATGTGCCCTTAATACTTCAAGGTATCTTATTCCAGTCATCTTGAATCCTTTTGATGAGTTGCAACATAGATTCATTGGTACTCCATTCTTGGTAGGCTTCCACAAGACAATTGGGTATAGGTGAGGATAAGGCCAGTATAGAACCATCCTCCTCATATTTCTAAAACAAAGCATCTACCACAACATTCTCTTTTCCTTTCTTACAAATGATCTCATAATCATACCCCAAGCATCTTAGTGACCTATTGGGGTCCTATAATCATAGGTGATTTGATTCTTCAACTACCTATTAGGAATTTCTCTCATGACAAAGACATATGGCTTGCTGGGATCGATTGATTTCACTTGTCCCTACATCCATTTTGCCCGATCCTTCGTCATCCTGCCACACCCTTCATTCCCTCGCCGTTCATTTCTTCACCCCTTCGTCAATTTTGTCCCTACATGAATAAACAAGCTTAGAATAAAAAACATTAGGTTAATAATAAATGGTTAGTGGCATTTTTTAATACTAATTAGCATAATAAAGTTAATTTAATTAGATTAGCATAGTTAGATTAGTAAAAGTAGGTTAGGTTTGTTAATAATAAATTAATTACTAATTAAGGATTGTAAGTAATTAACAATAATTAATTAAATAATTAAACTAAAAACAAAACCTAAACAATAATAACACAATTAGAAAACAATTAAAAAATAAATACAATGAAACAAAAGAAACGTAAAACAAAAATAATATATACTTGATTAAAAACAAACTAAAATAAAAAACAAGTAAAACATTAATAAAACAAAAGTTAAATAAGAATAAAGAAAAGTTTTTCCCCGAGGTGTAGGACAGTTGGTGACGGAGTGTGTTGTTAAGCCACTCCGTGATGTTAAAGTCACCGGTTCTAAACCTGCGGGGACAAAAAATCCAACCATGTTAAGGGTTGGTGTGGCTCAGGCCGGGTGCGATCCCCGGGTGATTTTGATGGCTTAGA
>JASDQU010103020.1:214564-265174 GCA_032191745.1 Picea mariana
AAAGTCACCGGTTCGAAACCTGCGGGGACAAAAAATCCAACCATGTTAAGGGTTGGTGTGGCTCAGGCCGGGTGCGATCCCCGGGTGATTTTGATGGCTTAGATGCCCCTGAGTCGCGGTTTCTCAAGCCACAGGTTAATCGCAGGTCCTGCACAAATTAACAAACAAAAAAAAAGAATAAAGAAAAGTTTAATAAAATAAATATAATAAATAAAACACGTAATAAACATTAAAACAAAATTAAATAAAAAAATAAAAAGTATTAATAAAAAGTAAAAAAAACATGCACCTTATGGACATATCCCTAAAAAATAAATCAATGCCCATAATCTTTTTTGGACCCCTCGTCCATCCTAACTTTAATGAGGGGAGGGGAGGGGAGGGGGGGGGAGGGGGGTGCGCGTTCTGGGAAAAGTGGTTTTCACCTAGACACTTGTCACCACTAGGTGTTACCGAACACCCCCCCCCCCCAACTAATACCACTTACCACCCTAGGGGGGGGGTCTGGAATACCACCTTAACCACCTTCCGCCAAAATAAAAACATTGTTTTTTGCATAGTTTGACCACTTGTCTTCTGAGAGCGTTTCTCGGAAAACCAGAAGGAATTTTGAAAAATCAAGAGAGGTTTATATCTGAAACGGGATGAAGAACAATAACCTCTCTTAGTGTTTTCACATGTATCATGAATTGGGTGAATCAAATCCATATCTGAGCATTATTTTTCAGGATTTCATTTTTCCTGATTTTTTCATGTTTTTGCAGTAGTTGTTTTGGAAAACTGGAGATGAATTTAGAAAAGATGAGAGATTTTTTTACTCAGGATAGGCTGTTTTACAATAAAATATTTCCATTTTCACACAACTATCCTATTTTTGGATATAGAAGCGTTTGAGGTGACCCCTATTTTTAGTAGTTCGGCCAATCTTTCATGGTAGATAATTAAAAATTTTCAGGGATTTGTTTCTATCTTTGGACAGGTTATTGATTTCGACCTCCTGAGACCGAGAGAGAGTATTTTCTATGAATTGTTGTAATTTAAATGTGTTAAGAGTGTAGGTTAGTGTGTATTTTAGAATCATAAGACCAACATTGTAATGTAGCTCAGTGTGAGCATGTTTTCATTTTCCAAATAATACAGTGCTATGTTGCAGGATTCTTGTGATTAATTTGGCTGGTGATGTGCATCTCTCATTAGTAAATGTTTTTTATCTGTTTACATACCTGTTCTCTCTCTGAATTATTTGCAGGAGTTATAAAACTGCATTTTTTACAAGATACACTTTGTTTTGATTGTGAATAATTTCCATGTTTTCATCTGATTTTCACCTGAAGAATTCTCAATAGTTCTTCAGCTTAATTGAATTATTTATTTTTCTTCTATCACATTTCATTTAAATAAAAAAAATCCAGTGAGTTATCTACCTTGCCTTGCAATATTAGCCTGTTTAAAATGGATTTTGATTATTTTGTTGTTGTGACTTCAGCTCAATGTTTCCTCTTCTCTGCCCCTACCCAATTCTTTAAATCAAAACTCTATACAGTAATAACTAGCGTAAAATCTAGCATAAACAAAGCTAGATCAGCCAGAGAGAGCCCTCTCTGAGTCTTGGAGGAATAGATCCAGGAATCCAATTGGTTTGATGTTACCTTTGTGATTGCCTCCACAGCCTTGGGAAAATTATAGAGTGCTAACATAGTGGCGAGCATACTAGGGATTCTTCCTCAGAAAAGTGTATCAATTTCCAGATATGATTACTAATGGTGGACAATGATCAGACACAAGAACAATGAATCATCCACGCGATGACTTCAATCAACTCCATATCAGTTCCAATTCAAAGAAGCCACTGGAGGAAGAACCTGAAACATGACCAGACCATCTGAAAAGATAAGGTATTTAAGCTAGAAGTTTATCTAAGATATGGTAGGTTTTATTTTTAATTATTTCTTCCCTTCTCATGATCCTGCTCCAGATCATACTACCAAAATTTATGAAGAGCATGTTCAACCTAATGATCCTAAAGTGGTTAAGCCTAGTGTTACAATCCCTGTACATAGTCCTACACCTGTAAAAATACAAGATATATACAAGCCTCTTGTATTGCCTCCCATACTCCATTATTTCCCTGACAATTACTTCAAATATCTTCTCAAATTTGATGGATAATATGGCTACATCACTGTTGAAAAACACATTCAAGGTTTAGAAAATTATCTTCACCTTTTTGAGGTGAAAAAAAATAATGTTAGTATTAGGATTTGTTCTTTATCTTTGCAAAGTAGAGCTAAGAAATGGTATAAAGATCTGCTAGCTGCAATCATCAGTGATCTCAATCAATTTGTGAAAGTTTTCTTGGATCAACAGGTGATCAAGAGGAATCCCTTCCTCATTTTGGAAGAATATGATCACTTGAAAAGACAACCAGGAGAAACAGTGCAACAATTTTCAGCCATATTCAATCAAGTCTACCATTCAATGCCTGTTGATATAAAACCTCCTCATGATTTATCTCTCTTGCACTATCGAGATACCTTTGATCCTGAAATGGAATTTCAGTTGAGGGAAAGAATGACCACAATAGTCAAAGAAATGAAAGATAGTGAAATAAGTGTGGAAGCCATTTGTTGATCAAAAGGTCAAAGTTGGAGGAAGAAGACAGAAAGAACAAAGAAAAGGAGAATTTGACATTGTCAGAGGTGAAGCTAGACATTCTGGTAAGTACAATGGAATAAATGTTGCACGGGATTTTCATAAGAGAAAAACTTGTTTTTCAAAGACACCATGTTTCGTTTGTTGCAGAGCAAGAAAAGGTCATTGTTCCTTGGACTTTTGCATCTCACCCTTGGTATCATAAAACAGAAAATGATTACTTTATGTATTCAATTCACAATATGTTCAAAGATGAGACTCAAACTCAACTTGCAGAGGAACAACCAGCTGATATGATGTGCATGTGTGATGACATTTATTACCTGGATAATCTACCCAAGTATGATCAGTATGATGATTATTATGTGGTTGAAATAGATGCTGACTGTTCAAAGAAACTAATGGCATTCTTTTGGGAGAAGGAAAAAACCCAGTTACAGATCAAATATGACAATCATCCTTTGCACAACAATCATGAAAGCAATGAGGAAAATGTAGAAAATATCAAAGTAAGTGGAAAGTCTTTGCCCTTGTGTTTCTCTTCATTTCAATTTTTGAGAGAAAACTATAAGCAAATTGTCAATAGTAGGAATGGAGAATGTTCTGATGAATCAGTGCGAGATGTCATTGATGACATAGAAGGTGGTCTTGATCCAAATTTGCAGCCCTTGCGTTACATCGATCTTCAAATAGAAGATGAATTAATGCATTACCACTCTATACCATTAACCTTCAATTCATTTCAGTTTTTGAAGAAAATTTTTAATCATGTCGTGGATGATAAGCACACGAAAGATCAAGAATTTGTATAGAATTAATAAAACAATCATCTCAGTCCATGCAAGATCCCATAGCTGATGTGTTGGATGACTTGTGTTGTCAAATTCATGCTTCATTTTCTTGTTGCATGGTCTGATTCAGGAGAAGTCTCATTAGGCAATCAATTGCATGGTCTAGTTTAGGAAATAAGTTTCATGGTCTGGATGCAGCTATGATCAAGACATGATTAGGCAATCAGTTGCATGGTCTGGTTTAGGAGAAGTCTCATTACAAAATTCTTATCAAAAGCTGCAGTCAAATCAGAATTTGCACGATGACACAAATTTCATAAATACAGTAATAAATTATTATTTGGAATTGGATAAATTTAATACCAAGGGATAGGTCATGTCTTTCATGATCCTCTAGCTATCTATATGGAGGAGCTTTTCACTTCATAATGCCAATTGATTTCCAGTGCCTGTTTAATTTTTCATCTATCTAAAGCTCTATGTTATGAAGATCATCCTGAGAATCAGTTCCTAGTGCCCTTACAAGCCCTAACTCTGGGTTTTGTCAAAAACAATGAAAGAGATAAGGTATTGGATCAAATCCTTGATTGGTTATACTGATTATTTTATATCCTCTGAAACCAATAATTCAATGTTAGAATATGATTGTACATAAATAAGCTTACCAGGTAAGCATCTTTTCAGCAGTTAGTTTTGCAATGTGCAAATAAGCTTAGGGTTGTGAGCACGTTTCCAACATTTTTTCAGTTCAATTTAGATTTTGATATACAAATCAATTTTTTGCTTAAGGTTCAGTCATAGAGGATTAGAACAGATGCAGGTTGGAGAATAAAGTTTTGGGATCATCCTAATGGTTAAAGCATTGGTCTACATCTTCAGAGTTCTATGGTTCTTGTCACCTCAAGAAATAGTTTTCATCCCCAGGTGGACCCTATGTTGGTGTCCTATAATCATAGGTGATTTGATCTTCAGATACCTATTTGGAATTGCTTTCACGATGAATACATCTGACTTTTCAGGCTCGGTTGATTTCACTTCTCCCTACATCCATTTCGCCTGATCCTTCATCATCTTGTTGCACCCTTCATTCCTTCGCCCTTCATTTCTTCACCCCTCCACCAATTATGTCCCTACMTGAATAAACAAGGTTAGAATAAAAAACATTAGGTTAATAATAAATGGTTAGTGGCATATTTTAAAACTAATTAGCATAATAAAGTTAATTTAATTAGATTAGTAAAACTTGGTTAGGGTTGTTAATAATAAATTAATTACTAATTAATTAAAACCTAGGATTGTAACTAATTAAAAATAATTAATTAAATAATTAAACTAAAAAACTAAAACTAAAAGATAATAAAACAATTAGAAAACAAATACAATGAAATGAAAGAAACTTAAAACAAAAATAAAATACAAATAAAAACAAACGAAAATAACAAAGACACAAAACATTAATAAAACAAAAGTTAAATAAGAATAAAACAAACATAATAATTAAAAGACTTAATAAACATTAAAACATAATTAAATAAAAATGAAAAAATATTCACCTGTAATCTTTTCTGGACACCCCCATCCATCCTAACTTTAACGAGGGGAGGGGACGAGCGGGGGGGGTGGGTGGCGGGAAAAATGGTTTTCACCTGGAAACTTGTAACCACCGGGTGTTACTGGAAAACCCCCTCTAATACTACTTACCACCCTAGGGGGGTCCATAATACCACCTTCCCCTCCAAAAACCACCTTC
The DNA here is from genome assembly GCA_032191745.1 of Picea mariana. NCBI lineage: Eukaryota > Viridiplantae > Streptophyta > Pinopsida > Pinales > Pinaceae > Picea > Picea mariana. Next base: position 219,758 of record JASDQU010103020.1, read on the forward strand.
CCCCAAAATAAAAAAAACAATTTTTGCACAGTTTGACCACTTGTTTTCCAAGAGCGTTTCTAGGCAAAACACAAGGAATTTGGAAAAAACGAAAGAGATTTTTCTTCGAAACGGGATTCAAAACAATAACCTCTCTCATTTTTTTCATAGGTATAAGGATTTGGGATAATCAAAGACATCTAGGAGAACTATTTTTCAGGATTCCATTTTTCTAGATTTTGTCATGTTTTTGCGGTAGCTGTTTTGGATAACTAAAGATGAATTTGGAAAACTTGAGTGAGGTTTTTACTCAATACACACTCATGTAGAATAAACTCTTTCTGGTTTCTCACACCTATCATATTGTTATAAATATAAGCGTCTGATTTGACCCCTATTTTTCAGTAGTTCAGCCCATCTTTCATGGCAGATAGTTCAAAATTTTCAGGGATTTGTTTCTATCTTTGGTCAGGTTGTTGATTTCGACCTCCTCAGACTAGGGGAGAGTCTTTTATATAAATTTTTGTAATTTAAATGTGTTAATAGTGTAGGTTAGTGTGGATTTTAGAAGCAGATGACCAACATTGTAATGTAGCTCACTGTGAGCATGTTTTCATTTTCCAAATACTGCAGTGCTATGCTGAAGGATTCTTGTGATTAATTTGATTGGTGATGTGCATATCTCATTAGTAAATGTGTTTTCTATGTTTACATACATGTTCTCTCTCTGAATTATTTGCAAGGGTTATAAAACAAAATTTGTTGCAAGATACGCTTTGTTTTGACTGTGAATAATTTCCATGTTTTCATCAGCTTTTTAGCTGAAGAATTCTCAATCTATCTTCATCTTAAGTGAATTATTTCTTTATCTTATTTCCCTCTTCATTTAAATAACCTCGTTGACAGAAGACGTTGTGCTGGACAATGTAGTGTATAACTCTCCCCACTCTTATATTGTTGAAGCCAACCCCTTGAGACACTATAGTTGTAAGTTGCCCATTCAATTATTAGTCACCCTGCCTTGATATACTTCTACTTATGAAACTTATCCCATATTATTAATATGCATTGCCTACGGTTGGACTATCTTGACTTGTACACTAGCGCACCCTTTGACTACGGGATTATAAGGGAAATCCCTCTTGTCAGCTCAACTATGGGTCTACGCTTTACCCCTTGTTGTGGGGTACGCTCGCCCTCGTGTGCCCTCATGGAGGTTTTCCCTTCTTCTCCCTTGTCCTGGGTGCCATGTCATGTGCCAGGTCTTTACCCTATTAATTGACATGCATGAACCTTTCCTTTCTTCATTCCGGTAAGGCTTTGAAAATCCCATCACATACCATTCTACAAGGGTTCATTTATTACCACCACTAACCTATAGAACTTCCTTGTATGTAGATAGAGACTATAGGCATTAACTCCAGTGGAAAACGACCTGCCTGACAAGAAGCAAAGGCTCAAGATTAAAGAATCGGTTAAAAATCTAGTAAGTTGTCTACCTTTCCCTACAATATTAACCTGTTGAAAATGGATTTTGATTATTTTTTTGTTGTGACTCCATAGCCCAATGTTTCCTCTTCTCTTCCCCTACCCAATTCTTTAAATCAAAACCTTTGTATAGTAGTAACTAGCCTAAAATCTTTATAAACAAAGCTAGATCAGACAGAGAGAGCCCTATCTAAACCTTGGAGGGATAGATCCAAGACTCCAAGTGGTTTTATGTCACCCCTATGAGAACCTCCACAGCCTTGGGAAAACTACAGAGTGCTAACATAGTGGAGACCATATTGGGGAAATTTCCTCAGAAAAGTGTATCAATTTCTAGATCTGATTAATGATTGTGGACAATGAACAGACACAAGAAGGATGAATCATCCACCCGGTGACTCCAATCAAATCCAGATTAGTTCCAATTGAAAGACTCCACTAGAGGAAGAACCTGAAACACGAACAAACCATCTGAAAAGATCAGGTATTTAATATGGAAGTTTATCTAAGATATGATAGGTTTTATTTTTAATTATTTCTTCCCTTCTCATGATCCTGATCTAGATCATACTGTTAAAATTTATGAAGAGAATGTTCAATCTAATGATCCTCAAGAGGTTAAGCCTAGTGTTACAATCCTTGTACATAGTCCTACACCTGTAAAAATCTGAGATATATAAAATCCTCTTGTCTTACCTCCCATACTCCATGATTTCCCTGCCAATTACATCAAATATCTTCCCATGTTTGACGAAGAATATGGCTACATCACTGCTGAAAAAAACATTCAAGGTTTTCAAAATTATCTTGAATTTTTTGAGGTGGAAAAAAGTAATGTTAGTATTAGGATTTTTTCTTTATATTTGCAAAGTAGAGCTTAGAAATTGAATAAAGATTTGAAAAATGCAAGCATCAACAATCTCAATCAGTTTGTGAAAGTTTTCTTGGATCAATGGGTTAACAAGAGGAATCCCTTCCTCATTTTGAAAGAATATGATCACCTGAAAAGATAACCAGGAGAAACAATGCATCAATTTTTAGCCAGATTCAATCAAGTCTACCATTCAATGCCCATTGATATAAAAACTTCTAATGATTTATCTCTCTTGCACTACTGAGATTCCTTTGATCCTAAAATGGCATTTTAGTTGAGGGAAAGAAACACCACAACACTCATAGAAATGCAAAATAGTGCAATAATTGTGGAAGCCCATTTTTTGATCAAAAGGTCAAAGTTCGAGGCAAAGGATAGAAAGAACAAAGAAAAGGAGCATCTGGCATCCTCAAAGGTGAAGATAGACATTCTCGTAACTACAATGGAAGAAATGGTTCACATGATTGTCGTAAAAGAAAAAAATGTTGTTCAAAGACACCATGTTCTATTAGTTGCAGAGCAAGAAAGAGTCACTGTTCCAAGGACTTTTACAGCTCACCCTTGGTATCAGAAAGTAGAAAATGATTACTTTATGTATTCAATTCACAAAGTGGTCAAATATGAGACTCAAACTCAACTTGTAGATGAACTTCCAGCTGATATGATGTGCATGTGTGATGACATTTCTTACCTGGATAATCTACCCAATTATGATCAATATGATGATGATTATGTGGTTGAAATAGATGTTGATTGTTCAAAGAAACCAATGGCATGCTTTTGGGAGAAGGAAGAAACTCAGTTACATATCAAATATGACAATCAAACTTTGCACAACAATCATTACAACAAGGAGGAAAATGCAGAAAATATCAAAGTGGAAAGTCTTTGCCCTTATTTTTCTCTTCATTTCAGTTTCTGAGAGAAAAATATAAGCAAATTGTCAATAGTAGGGATGGAGAATGTTTTGATGAATTAGTGGGAGATGTCGTTAATGACATAGAAGCTTATCTTGATCCAAATTTATAACCCCTGAGTTACATTGATCTTCAAACAAAAGATGAATTAATGCATTACAGCTCTATACCATTAACCTTCAATTCATTTCAGTTTTTGAAGAAAATTTTTAATCATGTCATGGATGATAAGCACGCAGAAAATCAAGAATTTGTATTGGAATCAATAAAATAGTCATCTCAGTGCATGCAAGATCCAATAGATCATGTGTTGGATGACTTGTGTTGTCAAATTCATGGTTCATTTTCTAGTTACGAGCTATGATCAAGACTTGATTAGGTAATCAGTTGCATGGTCTAGTTTAGGAGAAGTCTCATTACAAAATTCTTATCAAAATCTGCAGTGAAATCAAAATTTGCATGATGACACAAACATCATAAATACAGTAATAAATTATGATTTGGAATTGGTTGAATTTGAATACCAAGGGATAGGTCATGTCTTTCATGATCCTATAGCTATCTATATGGAGGATCTTTTCACTTCATAATGCCAATTGATTTCTAGTTCCTCTTAAGTTTTTCATATATCTAAAGCTCTATGTTAAGAAGATCATGCTAAAAATCAGTTCCTGCTGCCCTTACAAGCTCTAACTCCGAGTTTTGTCAAAAATAGTGAAAGAGAAAAGGTATTGGATCAAATATTTGATTGGTTATATTGGATATTTTATATCCCCTGAAACCAAACATTCAGTGCTAGAATAGGATTGTACATAAATAATCTTACCGGGTAAGCATCTTTTCAGCAGCCAGTTTTACAATGTGCAAATAAGCTCAGGGTTGTGAGCACTTTTCCAACATTTTTTCAGTTCAGTTTAGATTTTGGTATACAGATCGGTTTTCTTCTTAAGGTTCAGTCACAGAGGATCAGAACAGATGTAGGTTGGAGAATAAATTTTTGGGATCATCCTAATGGTTAAAGCATGGGTCTACGTCTTCAGAGTTCTATGGTTCTTGTCACCTCTTGAAAGAACTGTCATCCCCAGGTGGACCCTATGTTGGGGTCCTATAATCAAAGGTGGCTTGATTCTTCAACTACCTATTTTGCATTGCTCTCGCGACAAAGACATCCGACTTGTTGGGCTCAGCTGATTTCACTTCTCCCTACATCCATTTCACCCGATCCTTCATCATCCTACTCCACCCTTCATTCCCTCTCCCTTCATTTCTTCATGCCTCCGCCAAATTCCTCCCTATATGAATAAACAAGCTTAGAAAAAATAACATTAGGTTAATAATAAATGGTTGGAAGAATTTTTTCATACTAATTAGCATAATAACATTATTTTAATTATATTGGTGTAGTTAGATTAGTAAAACTAGGGTAGGGTTGTTAATAATAAATTAATTACTAATTAACTACTAATTAATTAATAATTAATTAAAACCTAGGATTGTAACTAATTAACAGTAATTAATTAAATAATTAAACTAGAAAACAAAACCTAAACAATAATAAAACAATTAGAAAACACTTAAAAAACAAATACAATGAAATAAAAGAAATGTAAAACAAAAATAAAATACGAATAAAAACAAATGAAAATAAAAAACAGGTAAAACATTAATAAAACAAAAGTTAAATAAGAATAAAACAAAGCTTGATAAAATAAACATAATAAATAAAATACGTAATAAACATTAAAAAAAAATTAAATAAAAAGTTAAAAACTATTAATAAAAAACAAAAAAACATGCACCTTATGCACATGTCCCTAAAAAATAAATCAACGCTCGTAATCTTTTCTGGACACCCCCCCGTCCATCCTAAGTTTAACGAGGGGGGAGGGGGGTCCGGGAAAAGTGGTTTTCACGTGGACACTTGTCACCACCAGGTTTTACTGGACCCCCTTCTCCCTAATACCACTTACCACTCTATGGGGGGTTCCAGAATACCACCTTCCCCTCCAAAAACCACCTTCCCCCAAAATAAAAAAAACTGTTTTTTGCATAGTTTGACCACCTATCTTCCAAGAGTGTTTTTGGGAAGACCAGAAGAAATTTAAAAAAATAGAGACAGGTTGTTCTCCAAAATTGGCTTAGGAACAGTAACCTCTCTTAGTATTTTCACAACTATCATAAATTGGGAGAATCGAAGGCATCTCTAAGCACTATTTTTTAGGATTCCATTTTTCCTGATTTTGTCATGTTTTTGCGGTAGCTGTTTTGGAGAATTGGAGATGAATTTGGAAAAACAGAGAGAGGTTTTTACTCAAGACGGGTCCTTGTACAAAACTATTTCAGTGTTTGCACATATTTCATATGTTTGGAGATACTAACATTTGAGTTGACCCCTATTTTCAGCAGTTTGGCCCATCTTTCATGACAGACAATTCAAAAATTTCAAGGATTTGTTTCTATCTTTGGTCAGGTTGTTGATTTCGACCTCCTGAGCCTGGGGGAGTGTATTTTATGTAGATTGTTGTAATTTAAATGTGTTAAGAGTGTAGGTTAGTGTGGATTTGAGAAGCAAAAGACCAATATTGTAATGTAGCTCATTGTGAGCATGTTTTCATTTTCCAAATAATACAGTGCTATGTTGGAGGATTCTTGTGATTAATTTGACTAGTGATGTGAATCTCTCATTAGTAAATGTGTTTTCTCTATTTACATACATGTTCTCTCTCTAAATTATTTGCAGGAGTTATAAAACATAATTTTTTGCAAGATACACTTTGTTTTGACAGTGAATAATTTCCATGTTTTCATCTTATTTTCAGCGGAATAATTCTCAATTGCTCTTCCACTTAATTGAATTATTTATTTTTCTTCTATACCATTTCATTTAAATCAAAAAAATCCAGTGAGTTGTCTACCTTTCCCTGCAAGATTATCTTGTTGAAAATGGATTTTGATTATTTTGTTGTTGTGACTCCATAGCCCAATGTTTCCTCTTCTCTACCCCTACCCAATTGTTTAAATCAAAACCTTTGTATAGTAATAACTAGCCTAAAATATATTATAAACAAGGCTATATAAGAAAATGAGAGCCCTCTTTGAGTCTTGGAGGGATAGATCTAGGACTCCAAGTGGTTTTATGTTACCTCCATGGTTGCCTCCACAAAGTGCTAACATAGTGGCGACCATACAAGGGACTGTTCGTCAGAAAATCCTTGGGCAAAGTACAAAGTGCTAACATAGTGTCGACCACACTAGGGATTGTTCCTCAAAAAAGTGTATCAATTTCTAGATCTGATTATTGATGGTGGAAAATGATCATACACACGAAGAACAAATCATCCACCTGATGAATCCAATCAACTCTAGATCAATTCTGATTCAAAGAATCCACTGGAAGAAGAACTTGAAACATGACTAGACCATTTGAAAAGATCAGGTATTTAAGCTGAAAGTTTATCTAAGATATGATAGGTTTTATTTTTAATTATTTCCTCCCTTCTCATGATCCTCATCCAGATCATACTACCAAAATTTATGAACAACATGTTCAACCTAATGAGCCTCAAGAGGTTAAGCCTTGGTGTTACAATCCCTGTACATAGTACTACACCTGTAAAAATCCAAGATATATACAATCCTCTTGTCTTGCCTTCCATACTCCATGATTTCCCTGCCAATTACTTCAAATATATTCCCATATTTGATGGAGAATATGGCTACATCACTGCTGAAAAACACATTCAAGGTTTTGAAAATTATCTCGACCTTTTTGAGGTGGAGAAAAGTAATGTTAGTATTAGGATTTTTTCTTTATCTTTGCAAAGTAGAGCTAATAAATGGTATAAAGATCTTCCAGCTGCAAGAATAAGTGATCTCAGTCAGTTTGTGAATGTTTTCTTGGATCAATGGGTGATCAAGAGGAATCCCTTCCTCATTTTGGAAGAATATGATCCCTTGAAAAGATAGCCAGGAGAAACAGTGCACCAAATTTTAGCCTGATTCAATCAAGTCTACCCTTCAATGTCTGTTGATATAAAACCTCCTCATGATTTATCTCTCTTGCACTATCCATATCCCTTTGATCCTGAAATGACATTTTAGTTGAGGTAAAGAAACACCACAACACTCAAAGAAATGCAAGATAGTGCAATAAGTGTGGAAGCCCATTTGTTGATCTAATGGTCAAAGTTGGAGAAAGAAGACAGAAAGAATAAATAAAAGGAGCATTTGACATCCTTAGAGGTGAAGCTAGACATTCTAGCAAGTACAATGGAAGAAATGTTGCACATGATTGTCATAAGAGAAAAACTTCTTGTTCAAAGGCACCATGTTCCGTTGGTTGCAGAGCAAGAAAGGGTCACTGTTCCGAGGACTTTTGCAGCTCACCCTTGGTATCATAAACCAAAAAATGATTACTTTATGTATTCAATTCACAATCTGGTCAAAGATGAGACTCAAACTCAACTTGTAGAGGAACAAGCAACTAATATTATGTGCATGTGTGATGACATTTCTTACCTGGATAATCTACCCAAGCATGATCAATATGATGATGATTATGTGGTTGAAATAGATGCTGATTGTTCAAAGCAAACAATAGCATGCTTTTGGGAGATGGAAGAAAATTAGTTATAGATCAAATATGACAATAAGCCTTTGCACAAAAATCATGACAACAACAAGGAAAATGCAGAAAATATCAAAGTAAGTGGAAATTCTTTTCCCTTATGTTTCTCTTCATTTCAATTTCTGAGAGAAAACTATAAACAAATTGTCAATAGTAGGGATGGATAATGTTCTGATGAATCAATGGGAGATGTCATTGATGACATAGAAGATTCTCTTGATCCAAGTTTACAACCCCCGAGTTACATTGATCTGCAAACAAAGGATGAATTAATGCATTACAACTCTAAACCATTAACCTTCAATTCATTTCTATTTTTGAAGAAAATTTTTAATCATGTCATGGATGATAAGCACATAGAAAATCAATAATTTTTATTGGGATCAATAAAACAATGATCTCAGTCCATGCAAGATCCAATAGTTGATGTGTTGCATGACTTGTGTTTTCAAAGTCATGGTTCATTTGACAGTGACGAGTTTAAACATAGTTATGATAAAGACATCATTAAGCAATCAATTGCATGGTCTAGTTTAAGAGAAGTCTCATTACAAAATTCTTATCAAAATCTGCAGTCAAATCAAAATTTGCATGATGACACAAACATCGTAAATACAATAATAAATTATGATTTGGAATTGGTTTAATTTGAATACCAAGGAATCGGTCATGTCTTTCATGATGCTATACCTATCTATATGGAGGAGATTTTCACTTGAGAATGCCAATTGATTTCCAGTGCCTCTTTAGTTTTTCATATATCTAAAGCTCTATGTTATGAAGATCATGCTGAAAATCAGTTCCTATTGCCATTACAAGCTCTAATTCTGAGTTTTATCAAAAACAGTGAAGGAGCTAAGGCATTGGATCAAATCTTTGATTGGTTATATTGGATATTTTATATCCCTTGAATCCATGCAATCAGTGTTAGAATAATATTGTACATAAATAATCTTAACAGGTAAGCATCTTTTCAAGAGTCAATTTTGAAGTGTACAAATAAGCTTGGGGTTGTGAGCACTTTTCCAACATTTTTTCAGTTCAGTTTAGATTTTGGTATACAGATCAGTTTTCTTCTTAAGGTTCAGTCACAGAGGATTAGAACATATGCAGGTTGCAGAATAAAGTTTTGGGATCAACCTAATAGTTAAAGCACCGGTTTGCATGTTCATAATTATGTTCTTATTTTCACCTCTTGAAAGAGCTATCATCCCCAGGTGGAGCCTATGTTGTGGTCCTATCATCATAGGTGATTTGATTCTTCAACTACCTATTTGGCATTTCTCTTGCAAAGAAGACATCTGACTTGTTGGGCTCGGTTGATTTCACTTCTCCCTACATCCATTTCACCCGATCCTTCATCGTCCTGCTACACCCTTCATTCCCTCACCCTTCATTTCTTCACCCCTCCATCAATTTCATCCCTACATGAATAAACAAGCTTAGAATAAAAAACATTAGGTTAATAAGAAATGGTTAGTGGAATTTTTTAATACTAATTATCATAATAAAGTTAATCTAATTAGATTACTATAGTTATATTAGCAAAACTAGGTTAGGGTTGTTAATAACAAATTAATTACTAATTAATTAAATAATTAAACTAAAAAACAAGACCTAAACAATAATAAAACAATTACAAAACAATTAAAAAACAAATAAAATGAAATAAAAGAAACGTAAAACAAAAATAAAATACAAATAAAAACATACGAAAATAAAAAACACTTAAAACATTAATAAAACAAAAGCTAAACAAGAATAAAAAAAAGTTTAATAAAATAAACATAAAAATAAAACACGTAATAAAAAAAAAATATTAAATAAAAAATTAAAAACTATTAATAAAAATAAGAAAAACATGCACCTTATGCACATATCCCTAAAAAATAACTCAACGCTCATAATCTTTTCCAGAACCCCCCGTCCATCCTAATTTTAACGAGGGGAGGGGGCGGTCTGAGAAAAGTGGTTTTAACATGGACACTTGTCACCAACAAGTGTTACTGGAGCCCCATCCTTAATACCACTTACCACCCTAGGGGGGGTTCGAAATACCACCTTCCCCCAAAATCAAAAAATTGTTTTTTGAACAATTTGACCACCTGTCTTTCGAGAAGTTTTTTGGGAAAAACATAAAATGTTTTGAAAAAATGAGAGAGGTTTTTATATTAAAAGGGATGAAAAACAATAACCTCTCTCATTGTTTTCATGGGTATTAGTAATTGGGAGAATCAAATCCATCTCTGAGCACTATTGTTTAGGATTCCATTTTTCCTGATTTTGTCATGTTTTTAGGGTAGCTATTTTGGAAAATGGAAGATGAATTTGGAAAATAAGAGAGAGGTTTTTAATAAGGAAGGGATCATGTACAATAACCTATTTAGTTTTTATCACGGCTATCATATTTTTTGAGTTAAAAGTGTCTGAGTTGACCTCTATTTTCAGCAATTCTGCCCATTTTTCATGGAAGACAGTTCAAAATTTTGAGGGATTTGTTTCTATCTTTGGCTAGGTTGTTGATTTTGACCTCCTCAACCTAGGGGAGAGCCTTTTCTATAAATTTTTGTCATTTAAATGTTTTAAGAGTGTAGGTTAGTGTGGATTCTAATGTAGCCCACTGTGAGCATGTTTTCATTTTCCAAATAATACAGTGCTATGTTGCAGGATTACTGCGATTCATTTGACTCGTCATGTGCATCTCTCATTAGTAAATGTGTTTTCTCTATTTACATACTTTTTCTCTCTTCGAATTAGTTCCAGGAGTTATAAAACAATTTTTTTTGCAATATACACTTTGTTTTGACTGTGAATAATTTCCGTGTTTTCATCTGATTTTCAGCTGAAGAATTTTCAATTGCTCTTTAGCTTAATTGACTTCTTTCCTTTTCTTCTGTTCCATTTCATTTAAATCAAAAAAATTGAGTGATTTGTCTACCTTTCCTTGCAAGATTAGCCTGTTGAAAATGGATTTTGATGATTTTGTTGTTGTGACTCCATAGCCCAATGTTTCCTCTTCTCTGCCCCTACCCATTTATTTAAATCAAAACCTATGTACAATAATAACTAGCCTAAAGTATATTATAAACAAAGCTATATCAGACAGAGAGATCCCTCTTCGAGTCTTGGAGGGATAGATCTAGGACTCCAAGTGTTTTGATGTTACCTTCGTGATTGCCTCCACATCCTTGGGAAAATTGTAGAGTGCTAACATAGTGATGATCATACTGGGGATTGTTCCTCAGAAAAGTGTATCAATTTCCATATCTGATTACTAATGGTGGACAATGATCAGACACAAGAAGGATGAACCATCCACTTGACAAATCCAATCAACTCAAAATCAATTCCAATTCAAAGAATCCACTGGAAGAAGAACCCGAAACATGACTAGACCATGTGAAAAGATCAGGTATTTAAGATGAAAGTTTATCTAGAATATGATAGGTTTTATTTTTAATTATTTCGTCCCTTCTAATGATCCAGATCCAGATAATACTACCAAAATTTATGAAAAGAATGTTCAACCTAATGATCCTCAAGAGGTTAAGCCTAGTGTTACAATCCATGTACATACTCCTACACCTGTAAAAATCCAAGATATATACAAGCCTCTTGTCTTACCTCCCATATGCCATGATTTCCCTTCCAATTACTTCAAATATCTTCCCATATTTGACGGAGAATATGGCTACATAACTGTTGAAAAACACATTCAAGGTTTTGAAAATTATGTTGACCTTCTTGAGGTGGAAAAAATTAGTGTAAGTATTAGGCTCTTTGCTTTATCTTTGCAAATTAGAGCTAAGAAATGGTATAAAGATCTGCCAGCTGCAGGCATCGGTGATCTCAGTCAGTTTGTGAAAATTTTCTTGCATCAATGGGTGATCAAGAGGAATCCCTTCCTCATTTTGGAAGAATATGATCAGTTGAGAAGATGGCTAGGAGAAATAGTGCAACAATTTTCAGCCAGATTCAATCAAGTCTACCATTCAATGCTCGCTGATATAAAAAATACTCATAATTTATCTCTCCTGCACTATCCAGATGCCTTTGATCCTGAAATGGAATTTCAATTGAGGGAAAGAAACACCACAACACTCAAAGAAATGCAAGATAGTGCAGTAAGTGTGGAATCCCATTTGTTGATCAAAAGGTCAAAGTTGGAGGTAGAAGACAAAAAGAACAAATAAAAGGAGTATCTAACATCCTTAGAGGTGAAGCTAGAAATTCTGGCAAGTAAAATGGAAGAAATTTTGCACAACATTGTCATAAGATAAAAACTTGTTGTTCAAAGACGCCATGTTACGTTAGTTGTTGAGCAAGAAAGGGTCATTGTTACCACGAATTTTTCAGCTCACCCTTGGTATCATAAACCATAAAATGATTAATTTATGTATTCAATTCACAATCTGGTCAAAGATAAGACACAAAGTCAACTTGCAAAGGAACAACCAACTGATATGATGTGCATGTGTGATGACATTTCTTACCTGGATAATCTACCCAAGTATGATTAGTATGATGATTATTATGTGGTTGAAATAGATGTTGACTGTTCAAAGCAACCAATGGCGTGCTTTTGGAAGAATGAAGAAACTCATTTATAGATCAAATATGAAAATCAACCTTTGCACAACAATCATGACATCAGCGAGGAAAATGCAAAAAATATCAAAGTAAGTGGAAAGTCTTTGCCCTTATGTTTCTCTTCATTTTAGTTTCTGAGAGAAAACTATAAGCAAATTCTGAATAGTATGGATGGATAATGTTCTGATGAATCAGTGGGAGATGTCATTGATGACATAGAAGCTACTCTTGATCCAAATTTATAGCCCCTGAGTTACATTGATCTTCAATCAGAAGATGAATTAATGCATTACAACTCTATACCATTAACCTTCAATTCATTTCAATTTTTGAAGAATTTTTTTAATCATGTCATGTATGATAAGAACACATAAAATCAAGAATTTGCATTGGAATCAATAAAAAAGTCATCTTAGTCCATGCAAGATCCAATAGCCGATGTGTTGGATGACTTGTGTTGTCAAATTCATGGTTCATTTTCCAGTTATGATCTTAAAAGAAGCTATGATCAAGACATGATTAGGCAATCATTTGCATGGTCTGGTTTAGGAGAAGTCTCATTACAAAATTCTTATCAAAATATACAATCAAATCAGAATTTGCATGATGACACAAACATCCTAAATATAATAATAAATTGTGATTTGGAATTGGTTGATTTTGAATACCAAGGGATAGATCATGTATTTCATGATCCTATAGCTATCTATATGGACAATATTTTCAATTCAGAATTCCAATTGATTTCTAGTGCCTCTTTAATTTTTGATATATTTAAAGCTCTATGTTATGAAGATCATGCTGAAAATCAATTCCTAGTGCCCTTACAAGCTCTAACTCTGAGTTTTATAAAAAAAACGTGAAAGCGCTAAGGTATTGGATCAAATGTTTGATTGGTTATATTGGATAATTTATATCCACTGAAACCAAACATTCAATGTTAGAATAGGATTGTACATAAATAATCTTACCAGGTAAGCATCTTTTCAGCAGTCAGTTTTGCAGTGTGAAAATAAGCTCAGGGTTGTGAGCACTTTTCCAACATTTTTTCAGTTCAGTTTAGATTTTGGTATATAGGTCAGTTTTCTATTCAAGGTTCAGTCGTAGAGGATCAGAATAGATGTAGGTTGTAGAATAAAGTTTTGGGATTAGCCTAACGGTTAAAGAACTGGTCTGTGTGTTCAAAATTTTGTGGTTCTTTTAACCTCTTGAAAGAGTTGTCATCCCCAGGTGGAGCCTATGTTGGGGTCCTATAATCATAGGTGATTTGATTCTTCAGCTAACTATTTGGCATTTCTCTCGCGACGAAGACATCTAGCTTGCTAGGATCGGTTGATTTCACTTATCCATACATCCATTTTGCCCGATCCTTCATCATCTTGCTACACCCTTCATTCCGTCACCCTTCATTTCTTGATCCCTCCGCCAATTTCGTGCCTATATGAATAAAGAAGCTTTGAATAAAAAACATTAGGTTAATAACAAATGGTTAGTGGAATTTTTAATACTAATTAGCATAATAAAGTTATTTTAATTAGATTATTGTAGTTAGATTAGTAAAACTAGGTTAGGGTTGTTAATAATAAATTAAGTATTAATTAATTAATTAATTAATAATTAATTAAAACCTAGGATTGTAACTAATTAACAATAATTAATTAAATAATTAAACTAAAAAACAAAACCTAAACAATTAAAAAACAAATACAATGAAACAAAAGAAACGTAAAACAAAAATAAAATACAAATAAAAACAAACGAAAATAAAAAATACGTAAAACATCAATAAAGAAAAAATTAAATAAGATTAAAACAAAGTTTAAAACAAAGTTTAATAAAATAAACATAATAAATAAAACACGTAATAAACATTAAAACAAAATTAAATAAAAAATAAAAAAATATTAATAAAAAAAAAGAAACATGCACCTTATGCACATATCCCTAAAAAAATAAATCAACTTCCGTAATCTTTTCCGGACCCCCCTATCCATCCACACTTTAACGAGGGGGCGGGGTTTGGGAAAACAGGTTTTCACCTCGACACTTGTCACCAACAAGTGTTACTGGACCCCCCTCCCCCCCATGCCCCTAATACCACTTACCACCCTAGGGGGAGTCCGAAATACCACCTTCCCCTCAAAAAACTGCCTTCCCCCAAAATAAAAAAACCATTTTTTGCATAGTTTGACCACATTTCTTCCGAGAGAGTTTTCCAGAAAACCAGAAGAAATTTTAAAAAACTGGGAGATTTGTTTCTCTGAAACGGGCTGAATAACAATAACCTCTCTCATTTTTTGCACAGGTATCAGGAATTGGGAGAATCAAATCCATATCTGAGCACTATTTTTCAGGATTCCATTTTTCCTAATTTTGACATGTTTTTCCGGTAATTGTTTTGGAAAACAGGAGATGAATTTGGAAAAACAGAGAGAGGGTTTTACTCAGGATGGGATCAAGTACAATAAGATCTTTCATGTTTATCACATATGTCATATTTTTTGATATACAAAAATCTGATTTGACCACTATTTTCAGTAGCTCGACCCATCTTTCATGGGAGACAATTCAAATTTTTCAGGGATTTGTTTCTATGTTTGGTGAGGTTGTTGATTTCGACCTATTGATCTTGAGAGAGATTATTTTCTATAAATTGTTGAAATTTAAATGTGTTAAGAGTGTAGGTTAGTGTGGATTTGAGAAGCAGAAGCCCAACATTGTAATGTAGCTCACTGTGAGCATGTTTTGATTTTCCAAATAATACTGTGCTATGTTATAGGATTCTTGTGATTAATTTGACTGGTGATGTGCATCTTTCATTAGTAAATGTGTTTTCTCTATTTACATACATGTTCTCTCTCTGAATTATTTGCAGGAGTTATAAAATAGAATTTGTTGCAAGATACACTCTGTTTTGACTGTGAATAATTTCCATGTTTCCATATAATTTTCAGCTGAAGAATTCTCAATTGCTCTTCAACTTAATTGAATTCTTTATTTTTTTTCCGTCCCTTTTCATTTAAATAAAAAAAAATCTAGTGATTTATCTACCTTGCCCTGCAAATTATCTTGTTGAAAATGGATTTTGATTATTTTGTTGTTGTGACTCCATAGCCCAATGTTTCCTCTTCTTTGTCCCTACCCAATTCTTTAAATCAAAACCTATGTATAGTAATAACTAGCCTAAAATATAATATAAACAAATCTAGATCAGACAGAGAGATCCCTTTGTGAGACTTAGAGGGATAGATCCAGGACTCCAAGTGGTTTGATGTTACCTCCGTGATTGCCTCCACAACCTTGGGTAAATTATAGAGTGCTAACATAGTGGAGACCATACTAGGGATTGTTCCTTAGAAAAGTGTATCAATTTCCAGATCTGATTACTGATGGTGGACAATGATTAGACACAAGAAGGCTGAATCATCCACCCGACGAATCCAATCAACTCCAGATCAGTTCAAATTCAAAGACTCTAATGGAAGAAGAACCTGAAGCATGACCAGACCATACGAAAAGATTAGGTATTTAAGCTAGAAGTTTATCTAAGATATGATAGGTTTTATTTTTAATTATTTTGTCCGTTCTCATGATCCTGATCCAAAGAATACTACCAAAAGTTTTGAAGAGCATGTTCAACCTAATGAGCCTGAAGAGGTTAAGCCTAGTGTTACAATCCCTTTACATACTCCTACGCCTATAAAAATCTGATATATATATATATAAGCCTCTTGTCCTACCTCCCATACTCCATGATTTCCCTACCAATTACTTCAAATATCTTCCCAAATTTGACAAAGAATATGGCTACATCACTGTTGAAAGACACATTCAACGTCTTGAAAATTGTCTTGACCTTTTTGAGGTGGAAAAAATTAATGTTAGTATTAAACTTTTTGCTTTATCTTTGCAAAGTAGAGATAATAAATGGTATAAAGGTCTGCCAACTGCAAGAATCAATGATCTCAATCAGTTTGTGAAAGTTTTCTTGGATCAATGGGTGATCAAGTGGAATTCATTCCTCATTTTGGAAGAATATGATCATTTGAAAAGATAGCTAGGAGAAACAGTGCAACAATTTCCAGCCAGATTCAATCAAGTCTACCATTCAATGCATGTTGATATAAAACCTCCTCATGATTTAGCTCTCTTGCACTATCTAGATGCCTTTGATACTGAAATGACATTTCAGTTGAGGGAAAGAAACACCACAACACTCAAAGAAATGCAAGATAGTGAAATAAGTGTGGAAGCCCATTTGTTGATCAAAAGGTCAAAGTTGGAGGTAGAAGACATAAAGAACAAAGAAAAGGAGTATATGACACCCTCAGAGGTGAAGGTAGACATTATGGAAAGTACAATGGAAGAAATGTTGCACAGGATTGTCATAAGAGAAAAACTTGTTGTTCAAAGACACCATGTTCCGTTAGTTGCAGAGCAAGAAAGGGTCATTGTTCCTAGGACTTTTGTTGCTCACCCTTGGTATCATAAACCATAAAATGATTACTTTATGTATTCAATTCACAATGTGGTCAAAGATGATACTCAAACTCAACTTGTAGAGGAACAACTAGTTGATATGATGTGCATGTGTGATGACATTTCTTACCTAGATAATCTATCCAAGTATGATCAATATGATGATTATTATGTGGTTGAAATAGATGTTGATTGTTCAAAGAAACCAATGGCATGATTTTGGGAGAAGGAAGAAACTCAGTTACAGATCAAATATGACAATCAACCTTTGCACAACAATCATGACAACAACAAGGAAAATGAAGAAAATATCAAAGTAAGTGGAAAGTTTTTGCCCTTATGTTTCTCTTCATTTCAATTTCTGACAGAAAACTATAAGAAAATTGTCAATAGTAGGGATGGGGAATGTTCTGATGAATTAGTGGGAGATGTCATTGATGACATAGAAGCTTATCTTGATCCAAATTTACAGCCGCTGAGTTACATTGATCTTCAAACAAAATATGAATCAATGCATTACAACTATATATCATTAACCTTCAATTCATTTCAGTTTTTGAAGAAAATTTTTAATCATGTCATGGATGATAAGCATACAGAAAATAAAGAATTTGTATTGAAATCAATAAAACAATCATCTCAGTACATGGAAGATCCAATAGCTACTGTGTTGGATGACTTGTGTTGTCAAAGTCATGGTTCATTTTCCAGTTACAAGCTTAAAATCAGCTATGATCAAGACATGATTAGGAAATCAGTTGCATGGTCTGGTTTAGGAGAAGTCTCATTACACAATTCTTATCAAAATATGCATTCAAACGATAATTTGCATCATGACACAAACATAATAAATACAATAATAAATTATGATTTGGAATTGGTTGAATTTGAATACCAAGGGATAGGTCATGTCTTTCATGATCTTATAGCTATCTATATCGACGATATTTTCAATTCAGAATTCCAATTGATTTCTAGTGCCTCTTTAGTTTTTTATATATCTAAAGCTCTATGTCATGAAGATCATGCTGAAAATCAATTCCTAGTGCCCTTACAAGATCTAACTCTGAGTTTTGTAAAAAAAAAGTGAAATCGCTAAGGTATTGGATCAAATCTTTGATTGGTTATATTGGATAATTTATATCCACTGAAACCAAACATTCAATGTTAGAATAGGATTGTACATAAATAATCTTACCAGGTAAGCATCTTTTCAGCAGTCAGTTTTGCAATGTGCAAATAAGCTCAGGGTTGTGAGCACTTTTCCAACATTTTTTTAGTTCAGTTTAGATTTTGGTATGCAGATCAGTTTTCTATCTAAGTTTCAGTCGTAGAGGATCAGAATAGATGCAGGTTGCAGAATAAAGTTTTGGGATTAGCGTAACAGTTAAAGAACTAGTTTGCGTGTTCAGAATTTTGTGGTTCTTTTAACCTCTTGAAAGAGATGTCATGCCCACGTGGAGCCTATGTTGGGGTCCTATAATCATAGGTGATTTGATTCTTCAGCTAACTATTTGGCATTTCTCTCGCAATGAAGACATATGACTTGCTAGGATCGGTTGATTTCACTTCTCCATACATCAAGTTTGTCTGATCCTTCATCATCTTGCTACACCCTTCATTCCTTCACCTTTCATTTCTTGACCCCTCCACCAATTTCATCCCTACATGAATAAAGAAGCTTTGAATAAAAAACATTAGGTTAATAACAAATGGTGAGTGGAATTTTTTAATACTAATTAGCATAATAAAGTTAATTTAATTAGATTAGTGTAGTTAGAATAGTAAAACTAGGTTAGGGTTGTTAATAATACATTAATTACTAATTAATTAAAACCTAGGATTCTAACTAATTAACAATAATTAATAAAATAATTAAACTAAAAAACAAAACCTAAAAATAACAAAACGATTAAAAAACAAATACAATGAAATAAAAGAAATGTAAAACAAAAACAAAATTCAAATAAAAACAAGTGAAAATAAAAAAACACGTAAAACATTAATAAAACAAAAGTTAAATAAGAATAAAACAAAATTTGATAAAATAAACATAATAAATTAAACAAGTAATAAACATTATAAACAAAAAAAGAGAGTTAAAACTATTAATAAAAAACAAAAAAACATGCACCTTATGCACATATCGCTAAAAAATAAATCAACGCCCTCAGTCTTTTTCGGACCCTCCCATCCATCCTAAATTTAACGAGGTGGGGGGGTCTGGGAAAAGTGGTTTTCGCTTGGACACTTGTCACCATCAAGTATTGCCAGACCCCCCCTTGATTCCACTTACCACTCTAGGGAGCTGTCCAGAATACCGCCTTTCCCTCCAAAAACCACCTTCCCTCAAAATAAAAATAAAAAACCATTTTTTGCACAGTTTGACCACCTGCCTTCTAAGAGCGTTTCAGGGTAAAAAAAAAGAAATTTTCAAAAAATGAGAGAGTTTTTTTTATCTAAAGAGAGATGAATAACAATAACCTCTCTTAGTTTTTTCATAGGTATCAGGAATTGGGAGAATTGAAGCCATCTCTAAGCATTATTTTTCAGGATTCCATTTTTCCTGATTTTGTCATCTTTTTGTGGTAGCTGTTTTGGAAAACTAGAGATGAATTTGGAACAACTGAGAGAGGTTTATACTCAATACCGATTCATGTACGATAACATATTTTAGTGTTTTCATAGATGCCAACTTTTTTTAGATACAAGCATTTTAGTTGACCCCTAGTTTCAGTAGTTCGACCCATCTTTCATGATAGACAGTTCAAAATTTTCAGGGATTTGTTTCTATCTTTGGCCAAGTTGTTGATTTCGACCTATTGAGCCCGGGGGAGAGTATTTTCTATAAAAAAAATTAATTTAAATGTGTTAAGAGTGTAGGTTAGTGTGGACTTTAGAAGTAGAATACCAACATTGTAATGTAGCTCACTGTGAGCATGTTTTCATTTTCTCATTAGTAAATGTGTTTTCTCTGTTTACATACCTGTTCTCTCTCTAAATTATTTGCAGGAGTTATAAAACTGAATTTGTTGCAAGATACACTCTGTTTTGACTGTGAATAATTTCCATGTTTTCATTTGATTTTCAGATGAAGAATTCTCAATTTCTCTTCATCTTAATTGACCTCTTTCTTTTTTTTCTGTCCCATTTCATTTAAATAAAAAAAAATCCGGTGAGTTGTCTACCTTTCCCTGCAAAATTAGCTTGTTGAAAAATTATCTTGATTATTTTGATGTTGTGACTCCATAGCCTAATGTTTCCTCTTCTCTGCCCCTACCCAATTCTTTAAATCAAAGCCTTTGTACAGTAATAACTAACCTAAAATCTATTATAAACAAAGCTAGATCAAACAGAGAGAGCCTTCTCTAAGTTTTGGAGGGATAGATTTAGGACTCCAAGTGGTTTGATGTTACATCTATGATTGCCTCCACATCCTTTGTAAAATTACAAAGTGCTAACATGACCCATTTAATCTACTCTAGGGATGGAAATATTTTGAACTATACTTTGAACTAAGCTTATTTTTCTTGATCTCGTAACTTCTCACCTTGGGACGTGAGTGATAATATCAATGGCATGAAGTATGTCCTTCATCTCTTTCGCATAGGTGGATTTCCTAAATTATTATCACACAATTATTTACAAGTGAAGGTTAGGGGGCATCCTTCTTGCATTAGCATTGCTCCTAAGCCTCTGTCCATAACATCACATTCCAAAAAATGAGTCTTAGTGAAGTTAGGCACTGCTAAGATGGATATAGTACACATGGAATATTTTAATCCTGAAAAGGATCTCTAATTAGTCTCATCCATATGAAGGAATTTGTTTTAGTAGGTGATTAACGGGACAAAATTTTTCCCATAATTCTTCACAAAATTTTTATAGTGGCCTGTAATTCCTAATAAACCTTGTAATATTTTCACAGTCTTGGGGTGTGGCCAATACTACATAGCTATAATGTTCTTAGGATCAACCCTCACCATGTCATCCTAACTGATGATATGACCCAAGTATTCTACCTTTGAAGCACCAAAAACACATTTAGAATGTTTAAGGAACAACCGGTTATTGTGGAAAAGTTGCAGGGCTTTATCCACATGCACCACATGTGCTTCCCTGGTTTTTTATAGATGAAGATATCATCAAATAATGCCAATGCAAAATTGTGTAGGAAGTTTGAAAAATTTTGTTCACGAGGCTTTGAAAGGTGGACAGGGAATTATAAATCCCATATATTAGAAATGTTTACCTCCTTCATCATTATTTGTTGCTATCTTGATTGAAGGTCCATTTTAGTGAATAATTTTTCACCATAAATTTCATCCAAGAGATCATCTATAAATAGGATGGGAAATTTGTCTTTGATGGTAAACTTATTGAGAACATAAAATTTGAATACATGTGCCAATTTCCTTATTTATTTAAGATCATGACCAATATTGATGAGCAAGGTATGGTTCTTATATGGATGACCCATGCCTCCAACAATTCCCCAATAATATTTGAATTTCATTCTTTTGGGAAAAGCATTTTTATAAGGACTCACATTGGGTGGTTGACTACTTGGAATTAGTGGGATATTGTGGTCATTCTCACCTTGTGAAGGGGGAAAACCCATAGGCACATAAAATACCTATTTATGTTTAGTAAAGACCAACTAAGAACCAGGGTGAATATCATGTGGTGGTATATACATGACTTGGATGGCATGAAATTGGGCTATAACACCTAAGAGACATTTCTTTAGGAGCTTCTCCATAGAATGAGAAATTATAATTTTAAGGGAGCCATAGTTGATCCTTGTGAGAGTAAGTTGACACCCATCCTTAGTGAAACTCATGTAATTCCATGAAATCCATGGTAACATTACTTAAATTTCATATCCATTCATCTCCAAGAACCACAGTACAACTTCTCATTCAAATAGAGAACATGTTGGATTTGAGATGATACTCCCCCATTTGAGGTTTGACATTCTCACACTTACCCCCACATTTCATAATCCTACTATTGCCTATCATAATTTGGAATTTGTGCACTACATGGACATAACAATAGGTTTCTTCTACCACTTTATGATGAATAAAATTGTGGGTAACCATTGCCAAGTAACACAACCACTTTGTGGCTCTTGTTATATCCAATCAACTTCCATGTCTAAGGAGATAAAATAATTGATGAAGATTGGAGGGAAATTATGGGTTCCATTTGAGGTGGCTCTTGGGTGGGTTCATCTTGAGGGGGAGGTGTAGGATTTTCTAATCTCTCTGGTTTGAATTCCTTGTACCTTACCTTTGGGTGGTCAAGTTTGGAAACATATATTTAAAATGGATTTTTTTTTTTACGTTTATTCCATGGAAAATATCTCTCATCATATTTATATATAGAGATCTATGCATTGACATTATACCATTTCCATTAGGTACAACTTCTTGACTTTCAAGGGATGAGAAGGAGGGGAATTGGTAGTAGATTCCATGGAAAGGAAAGGGTAAGAAGTAAGAGAGATTCTTTTGACTTGTGCATTTACCATTATTTATTCCTTTAGATATCATTGAGTGGCCTCCAAATAGGAAAAAGGATATTTCATTATGACTTTTTCTCAAATTTCCTCCTTCAGACCACTATTGAACCATTCTTTAGAAAAAGAATTAGTCAAGCCCTTCGTGTGGATTACCAATTTCTCAAAAGTTGCTATAAAATATTCTACTATGTTTTTTTGGGACAACTTTCCTAATATACCTAAGTAGTGATTATCTCGATCAAAATGTGCATATATATATTTCATAAAGTGGCTCTAGGCAATGTAACCTCCATAGAATTTCTTAATTCATTGCCAAAATTTCCATCTTTTTAGGTCTAGGTAGAATACCCCTAATCTATGTGTCATTGTGTCATTAGTAAGTCAATGAAGGGTGAAATAGTGTTCCATTTGGGTAACCCAACAATTGGTGTTAGACCATAAAACTTATTCATAATTATTTTGGGATATATATGCCACATATTTATTTGAGTTTTATTTAAGTGTGATCCATGGATATTCCTTCCACCATTGGAGGAATCACCCCTTTTTGGTTTCTCTGGTGACTCTAGATGAATATATTTTCCTTTGTTAAGAAGAAAAAATTATTTTTATATTCCTTACATATCATATTGGAGGTTGTCAATCTTGGATTCTATCTTAGTTTCAAGTTAGGTGACTTAGGAGGTGATACTAGTTTCAAGCTTAGCTTCTAGCTAGTTTATCTTGCTGTCCAACTCAACGATATTGGAATTGTGGATTTGGTTTTAGGTCTTTGGTTCCATAAAAAGGGTTCTTGGAGAGTTGTAGAAATGAAATTAGAACTTCACAAGGGTTATTTTAATATAGGTCACCCAAAAGTGTATTTCTAGGTCCACTAAAATATAATTACTTGAGTGTGGTACCATGGCGATCAACACTACATAAGGAGTGTTTTGAGATGGGTATCTTGCAAGGGTGTTTTCATGACCCAAACTAATACTGTAGGATTCCTACTCCCGTGGGAGTATTACTTCGAGGATAGTATTACTATGCTGATGAAATCCCCAAATTATCAATAGTCTAATTTATGTAGGAATCTTGTCGCCTATGCTATAAAGGAGAGGGTTTGTAGGGTCCCAAGGATGAAGGAATATTTATTTATATATAAATATTATATATGTGTTTGGATTTAGTCCTCGGTCCCATCTCTCAAGACACAAACTAAGGAGGATATACCATACCCTTATCATATTACCTGATTTATAGGTACTAGAGAATGATCTCGACCCTAAGTGATGTTCTCGGTTTTCTCTAGAAAAGAGATAATCGATTTATTTATATAAGGCTAGTTTCAAGTAAACCTAAAGGGAGGGATTTTGATATTCCCAAGGGAACATGGAAGACAATTCTATATACAAGTTTCATTGTAGTACTACTATAAGGGGTTCCTACAAGTGCTATAGGGGTGTCCAACCAAGTTATTCCACATGTATTTCCTATGTATTCTTCATTGATTGTAAGATTACCCATTGAACGATAAATATACGTGTTATTTAAAGATGCCAAAACATGTCTTTATCCTTAAAAACATATTCTAAAATATGGGTGTGTGATGACTCAAGAAGGACATGTAATACCACACACACACACAATTTGGACATTTATGGGCACATAGATTATTAATAATGGTTCTCACAACCTTTTGAAATTTATCAATTTAAATTTTGGTGGCATGGGCCTGACTGGGGTGAATATGCCTTTTCTTCTCACATACAAAAATCAAATTCGGCCATGTATCTATGTGATGTTCAATGATAGCAGGATTTAGGCCATGAATATTTTCATAGGACCAAGAAAAAACATTATGGAACTCATAGAAAATGGATTTGTAAGAGGAAATCTCTTCAAGAGAAGATTTTTCCCCAAGAAGGATATTTTCCTTGACACCAGGTGTAATAGAGATGTTCACCTTAATGGTAGGTGAGTTTTTGGCCATATTCTCTTCTTCAAATGTGTCACGGGAAGTATAGGATTTTTGAACCAATTGATTTGACCATGGGGGATAAAATATTTTGATTCAATAACATACTAGTTGGAAGGATGAGGTTGTTGAGGTAGAAAATAAGATCGATGATGCATATCATCCTAAGGGTAATCTGGTGCGATCAAGGACTCCATGATGTATTCATTAGAATGAAATATTAGGATGTGAGAACCAACACTACCAAATGAAATGGTGGGGGATGGGAAAGTGAACCCATTATCAATGGAACATGAACACGAGACATGGTTCACATATGCTACATCTACAACAATATACAAAATACTATTGGATGAATTCTCGACCGATGTTGCGACCAAAGGTGCATGGGGCATGCTAAGGATGCTATGTTGTATACCATTGGATAATGGGGTATTCTCCAAAAATTTGCATCACATGGAAGTTTTCAGGTAGATGATTCACATGGAATTCTCATTGGTTTTCACTTTAGGGGTGGGGGATTTCATTGATCGGTTGACTATGCCTTGGTAATAATTTTAATTCTTTAGGGAGAGATCCTATACTACTAGAGTTTGGTGTTCCTAATGAGTGAAATACAACTAATGAATGATCTTGAGGGAATCATGAAATAGGGTTAGTTTAGGACAATGATGAGAATAGTGGCCATAGGTATCACACAAAACACATGGGTGATTTGTGCACAAAGACTTAACACAATTAGTTAATTACTTAGGGAGGGTAACATGCACAACTAGTGTGAAAAGAATTGACTCTAAATAATTGGTGTTATAAATTTATTTGAGTTCAAGGAGCCTAATATAGTTAGTGGTAGTGTGGCTAGGGCTGTTGGATAAGGCACACAAAGTTATGGCTCTAGGTGTTGTGTTCTGGGTGTCCATGGCTTATCTAGGATTGTTTGTGGCACCTTTATTTTTGGATTATTTTTCAATTCCTTTCCCAATATCTATTGGTTGAGGTGGGGATTTTGTAGGTTCCTTAGGAGATACAAGTGTAGTCAGTATTGTCTAAATAGGAGTCAAGGAAAGATAAGGAATTAGCAGAGAGGGTGGAAGAGGAGTAGGAGGGGGATCCAAGTACCAAAACTGGATCCCTAATGTGACGTTAGGAAAATTAAATGTTTCCCTAACATAGGTGCGTAATATTCCCAGAGGAATAAATAATAAAGGAACTTGGACAAAGGTGTTAAAAAAACAGGATCGTAGAGAAATAAAATAAAATAAAAATGTGAAAATAAAACACAAAAGATACACAATACAATAGAGACACATATATACGTGGTTCACCCAGTGTGGGCTACATCCACCAGAGAAATTTCCAGGTCCTTACATTATATTATCCAACAAATCAATGGATACAACCTAAAACACACCCACTGTAGCTTCCTCTTCTCTCTCACATTATCCTCTCTCAGAATACAATATTCACAATGATACACAACCACAATACAATTCCCTCATAAAAGAGGGTTACCTTCTAGGGAAAAAGACTCTAACATAACTTCTACCGATAGATCTGTGACATTATAATGAATGGTCCATATTTACTATGAAATTACAATATACATTTATAAGGAAAATTTTTCTTCGGGGCACGATTTCCCCTGGAGCCTCTAGCTGAGGGGATGAGCCCTCTGAACCCTGTAGGGGGGGAAGCCTCCCCTGCAACCCCCCCACATGGAGGGGTGTACAATATTCCAGGGTGTACAGTCTTCATGGGGCATAAACATGACTAAAAATGAAGACCTATGAATCAGGAAGATAATCAAGCTACACAACCAACAATCTCCCACTTGGAGACTGATCTCAACAACTCCACCGCTATTGTATTTGCTGGACTATGATCCTTCTTGGGCCTGAAAAATTTCTCATCTTCACATTCATTGTTGAAGACCAACTGAAAATGAGCAGGAACTCGGTTTCTCCCTAGTTACTCCCTTTGTTAACACGTCTACAGGATTCTGGCTAGTGTGTATCTTTTCCAACTTCAAATGTCCATATTCCAAGACAGACCATATGGAATGGTACCTGATTTGTATATGCTTAGTATTCAAATGAAAGTATGACTTCTTTGCAAGATGAATGACACTCTCATTGTCACAATACAACCTTCTATTCTCTTGCTTCTTTCCTAATTCCTCCATAAACCTCTGTAACCAGATCATCTCTTTACTAGCATTTGTAACAACAACATACTTTGCCTCTATTTTTGTAAGTGCAACAAACTTTTGCAATTTCAAAATCCAACTTACTGTTGTTCCACCTACGGTAAAAACATACCCCGTGGTGCTCCTCATATTATCTTTATCACCTGCCATATCTTAATCAACATATCCCTGTAGGACAGTGTCTGAACCTCCAAAACATATTATACGAGTATCATTACCTTTCAAATACCTAAGAATCCACTTTACTACCTGCCAATTTTCTTTACCTGGATTGTTCACATAACTACTCACAATTCCCACTGCATATGCAATATCTGGTCTTTTGCAAACCATCACATACATCAAGCTACCAACTACTAATGAATAAGGGACCCTATACATGTATTATATCTCCTCCTGTTTCTTGGGACACATTTATTTGGTTAATTTGAAATGGATGGCCAAAAGTGTACTAACTGGTTTTGCATTTTGCATTCTAAACCTCTCCAACACCTTCTCTATGTACTCACCTTGAAACAATATCAATTTGCAATTTTTCCTATCTCTTGTTATCCTCATACCAATAATTTTTTTTGCAGTACCCAAATTCTTCATCACAAATGAATTAGATAATTTCTTCTTGAGAACATTTATATCCTGCATATTAGACCCTCCAACAAGCATGCCATCTACATACAATAGAAAGATAATATAGCTTCCATTTTTTATCCTTTAAAAATAAACACAATGATTAGAATGACATCTACTATAACCTTGTTCTGTCATAAACCTATAAAACTTCAAATAACAATGCCTTGGAGATTTATTTAGGCCATACAAGCTCTTCTTCAACCTGCATACTACAATTTCCTTCCCTTTGACCTCATACCCCTGTGGTTGTTGCATATAAATCTCTTCCTCCAAATATCCGTGGAGAAAATATGTTTTTACATCTAACTGTTCAAGATGAAAATATTCTACTTCCACAGGACTTAAAATAGTCCTAATTGAAGTCACATTCACAATAGGATAAAATATTTCATCAAAATCTATACCTTTCTTTTGTGCAAATCCCTTTACAACAAGTCTAGCCTTGTACCACTTTTTATCTCCATCTTCTTCCTTCAACTTGTAAACCCATTTATTCTACAATGCTCTTTTTCCTGCAGGAAACCAAACCAAGTCCCAAGTTTTTTTATTTACCAAGGAGTCCATTTCCTCTTTCATTCCTTTCTCCTACTTATTTTTAGTGTCTACCTGCATTACCTCTTCATAACATTCTGGTTCACTAGAATCGGTCAACAATAAATAATACAATGAAGGAGAGTATCATTCAGGGGTTCTACTTAACCTGGTAGATCTTCTAACAACACTTGTAAGAGTTTGAGGTACATGCTGGTCCTCCTATTGTTGTACATTTTTATTTTCTGGTACCTTTGGAATTTTGTTCTCAGTGATCTCATCAAGCACTGTGTATTCTGGTTTGTCTTTTTCTTGTATCTTTCCCTACAATTGATATTTGTACGTGACCTTCTAATTGAATATGACATATCTACTACTAATGATTTTGTGATTTTCATAATCTCATAAGAGATAACCAAAGTCATTAACACTGTATCCAATAAAGGTACACCTCTTGGATTTTTCCTCAAGCTTTGTTCTATTTTCTTTATCAATATGGACAAATGATTCACAACCAAACGTATTCAAAAAATAATAGTTTACCTTTCTACCTCACCATGCCTCCTATGGAATTCCACCATCCAAAGATCTTGAAGGTCCTCTATTTATTAAGTAAACAACAATATCTACAACATCTGCCCAGAAATGTAAGGGAAACCCAACATGAAATATCATACTCCTTGCACGCTCCATGATTGTCTCGTTGATCATTTCTGACACATCATTTTCTTGTGGTGTTCCTGGAACTATTTTCTCTCTACGAATCCCATGGTGTGAACAATAATAATCAAACTCCTTTCTGCAATATTCACCTCTGTTGTCTGATCTGAGACACTTGAAAATTTTTCCTATCTCATTCTCAACCAAAGATTTCCATTTCTTAAAAGTATAAAAAACATTAGATTTTTGTCGAATGCAATAAACCCAAGTTTTTCTAGTTGCATCGTCAATAAAAGAAACATAATAATGAGATCCACCAAGATATGATATCTGAGCTGGTCCTCGTACATATGTATGCACAAGCTCTAACCTTTCACTCTTCTTTTCTTTTCCAACTCTGAGAAATTTGACTCTCTTTTGTTTTCCATAAACACAATGCTCACATAAATCCAAATCAATTTTTTTAATATCTGGAAACAAATTTATTTTATGAAGTATATGCATCCCCTTCTCACTCACTTGTCCAATCCTATGATGCCATAGTGCTATATCCATTCATGTAGAAGCTAAAGAGATAGAAGAATCAGTATTACCAGTACAAAAATGTAATGTACCTACCTTCTCTCCTTTTTCTATCACCGATGATCCTTTGGTGACCTTCCACACCTTATCTGTAAGTATGGATATACAACCTTCACTTACCAACTGCCATGTTGAAATTGTATTTTTCCTTAGATCTATAATATTTATTACCTCTTTCAAAAACCATTGGTTTCCATTCCTTTTCCAACTATATTTCATGGTGCATCATCACCCAAATGAACATGTCTAAAATCACCTTGAACATAATCTAGAAAATGTTTCCTATGGGGTGTGTAATGAAATCAAGCCCCTGAATCTACTACCCAAGACTCATAAATATTATCTACAAAACGAATCAAAGCATCTTGTAACACATCACCTGTTACATTTGCTTCCTGATTTTTCTCTTATTGTGCATCTCCTTGTTTCTTTGGAGCTCTCCAGTCTTTCTTCAGATGTCTTTTCCTCCTATAATTCCAACACTCTATATTTCCCATTCTAGATTTGGATCTTCCCTTCCTATAATTCTTGTGGTTCCTTGAGACCTTTCATCTATCCTTTAGTCTTCCCTTGTTCTCCATGTTTAACACATTAATTGATGTCTCACCTGTGCTTTTTCGTTGCATTTCCTCGCTAAAAATAACACCAACAACATCATCAAAATTTAGAGTTACTTAAAGCCATGACCAAGCCATTCCAACTTTCTGGAAATGAACATAAGATTAGAAGATCCCTGACCTCATCATCAAAGTCTAGTTTTATAGAACTTAGCTCATTAATAATCGTATTAAATTCATTTAAATGATCTACAACAAACCTACCTTCTAACATATTCATGTTAAATAATATCTTCATTAAAAATACATTATTGGACGTTGAGGGTTTTTCATACATTTTAGCCAATGCATCCATCAAATCTTTCATTTCCTTTTCTTTTAAAATATTGAAAGCCACCAATGCTTCTAGGTTCAACCGTATCATTCCTAGTATCTTTCTGCCAAGAACCTCCCATTCTTCATCCTTCAAGGCCATCAACTTATTTTCTATTCCACCCAATGGTAGGAATATATCCTTCTGATTTAAATAATATTCCATCTGCATCTTCCATAAATGGTAATTTTGGCGATTAAATTTATTGACCCTAAACTTTCCATCTTCCTCCATTTCTCTCACTCAAACCAAGAACCCTCTTTTCCTATGAGTTGCCTTTCACTTTGATACCAGTTGTTAGAAAAATAGTATCGCAGAGAAATACAATAAAAACAAATGCATAAATAAAACAAAAAAAGTTACAGAATACAATAGAGACACAAATATATGTGGTTCACCGAATGTGGGCTATGTCCACCAGAGAAATTGCCAAGTCCTTCCTTTGTATTATCCAACAAATGAAGGGATACAACCTACAACACACCCATTGTAACTTCCTCTTCTTTCTTTCACAGTCTCCTCTCTCAAAATACAATATTCACAACGATACACAACCACAATACAATTCCCTCATAAAAGAGGGTTACCTTCTAGGGAAAAAAACCCTAAGATAACTTCTACCATCAGATCTACGACCTTATAATCAACGATCCATATTTACTATGAAATTACAATATACATTTACAATACAATTTTTCCTTGTACATTGTCCCCGAATCCCCATCAGGGAATGTTGTCCCCTAAACCCCCGTCGGGGGCCCACTTGCCCCCAAACCCCACAGGGGTGGAAATAGCCCCTACAACCAGCCCAAGTGGATGGGTGTACAATATTCTGGGGTGTATAGTCTTTATGGGTTATAAACACAATTGAAAACAAATACCTATGAATTAGAAAGATAATCAGGATCCACAACCAACAAAAGGGGTAATGCATATGAGGATTCCCCAGTGATGGTGTTATTGAATATGCCAAAACTAAGGGCCTAACAGATGGTTGTAGAGGTGGACTTGCTAAATTATGAGATGATGACATCATATAGACATTGGATGAACTTGGGTGGGTAACTATTGGAGGAGGCCCATAATACATGGCAAGTAATGTATATTCTTTATATACTCAAGGCTAATTTCAACGAAAGAGGAAATCGATTGGTTCCCAACCAATAAAGGGATGGAATTGAGTTGAGCCTTGAAATCATGATAAGTAAGTTTGTTAATGGTGATGATTTTCCCTTTATGGGGGGAAATCATCGTGTGAAATAACGAGGAGGCAACCTCCTTTATGTAATACATAAAACTATGTCCCAATGGAATGTTATAATCTAACGGGAATTGATAACCTCAATGTTAATAAGAACTTTCTTTCTGGACAATTGAATGGCTTAGTTGTGATATAATCCTTCTTATTGAGAAGGCATACCATAATATGCATGAAAGGAAATGGTATATGGGATGAGATCACGTGAGCCTAAATTCTTCCAGAATTGGGTGAACATGACACATGTGGATGCGCCTTCATAAATGATGCATCGGTGAATAACAATGTTCTCTATGGAAACTGGAAGTTGAAATGCAATGGAAGGGGGAAACTGGAATTTTTTTGTCTTTGTCGATATCAAACATTATTAAATGATCATCTAAAGGATAAAAAACACCCAAAGAAAATATTAAAACCTTCCTTTGTGAAGGATAGGTTCTGAGGAATTCAAGGAATGAAATCTCTATAGGGGATAGAGTTAAGTAATCTAATATATTATAGTTGTGGGATACCATTGCATGAGAGTTGGGGGAATTCCACCTTAATGGAGCCTTAGTTACCTCAAGAGGTAGGTCCACACTTGGGAGAGGAATATGTAAGGGTCCATCAATGAATGGAGGGGGATCGAAAGAATCTCTAGGTTGTGCTTCAAGAGGCATACCATATTGATGAGATCGGGTGGTTAGGTTGACATTGAATGAATCCAAATAAATAATTTGATCATTCCCATTTATTGGAGTTGGAAGTGGGAAGTGGTCTCAAAGGAGTGGATTTTATGGTGGACAAAGACCCTTCTATTGGAAAAGGGTTTCTCTACATAGCTAGTTGCAACCAGGAGTGTGGGGTGGGTTGATTGTTATCACACTTGGTGGCCTCAAATGCTTCCCACATACGATGCATCTTAAGTTAAAAGGAACACCTGTGGGTATAGTGTCCATAGACACTATAATAAATCAAGGTTTATTAGTATGAAGGTTTTGATTCTTCCCGTGCTTAGGCTAGAAATTGTTACCTTGGCCTTGGGTTGTGGAAGGTTGATTGTCGCAAGTGTTGATATTAGGTTGTGTATTTGGATTCCCTTGGTTCCCTTGGCTTTGGTTATTATCATTACCCTTCTCTTTGCTATTATTGTTATCTGATTGGGGGGATTGGGGGAAGTTTGTTGTGTGTATAATTTCCCTTGTGGAGGGCATGAAGGATAACTAACATGCGTTTGGGGTATTGTTGCTAGAGGAACCATGGTAATTGGCAGTGGGCTAAGAAAAGGGTAATAAGGATTCATAGAAGCCCCACCACAATAAGATTTGTTACAAGTAGGATCATGTACATGTGGATGTGCATGGGGTGTAGGCTAACAGGTACTGGTCCCTACTTGGGATAAGGAGTAAAATAAATCCTGAGGAGGATTAAGATATCCATAAGAGGTGTTAACCCTTCCGTAAGGGTTACCATATCCACTAGGTCTAGGAAGATTAGGGTGTGGATAGGTATGATACATAGATATTATAAGGCCATCAACTGCATGGGATGCCCCTGGAGTAGACAAGTCACTTGAGTGGGAGTGAGGGGCACCAGGAAAGATGGTATAGAGATACCTTGATTGCGAACAAGTAAGATCATATGGATTTTCCTTTTGGAGAGATTCTTCCTCATTTCTAGACAGATTCATGGCTACATCCTTGGGATTGGAATGAAGAAGGGATTTTAGGAACTAATACATGAGGAAAGAATCATTGATATCAACTTTATACAAGTTAAATCTTCTACACCACACATGGATGTGATCTAAAATGTGAGTGGCAGTGGTCTAGCAGAAATTGGTCAATATTTCTATCCCTATCTCATGGCGATCTGGAAGTTGGACGAGGGTAAGGAAAACATTGGCTATGGACACAAAGGTTCTATGGGTATTACCAGGTTGGTCTATGTACCATTTGGAGTGATCAACACCCATCACAATGTGTTGAAATAGTCTTAACCTAATCAAATCCTTGGTTATGAAATTGGAGAACACTAAAGGTGAAAGAGCATGATATGGTTAGAAGGATCCTCTCCAGGCTTACCCTTAAAATTTGGGATGAAAAAGGGAAGCTTATTTGGCATATCAATCCAATTGGTATTATGGAAGATGGGATCATTAATAAACTTGTTCAAATTGTGGAGATTTAAACCTGCCATGAAGGGCATAGAATGTTTGTTGGCATAGGATCTAGCTTTAGATCCAGCCATGGTAGAAATTGATTTAGTTGAGGATGAAGGACCAAAATAGGTAGAACAAGGTCAAGATTTGGATATACCACCACCCCTTGATGGGGAGGGGGGATCTCAATTACAAGAGATAGAACTCAAAGGTAAGTTAGGGTGGGGAACACTGTTTCCTTGAGCAGGGAAGATAATGTGTATAATGGGGAACTTAGGTATAATTCCTTGTAGATGAAGTGTCTGTATCTTAGGGGGAGCTATAGTATCTAGATGCAAATATCACCCTAAAAATGAAACAAGTTAATCGACAAGCTAATAGAATATAAAAAATGAACTAAGAAAAGAATAACTATCAATATTCACACACTATGTGCTCAGGTGATGCATCAAGTGGGTATAAGTGTGTCGGAATCAAAATATAGCATAATTCAAGGACATATATCCTATAAAGAGAAAAAGAATATATCTTATAAGATAAACTAGATGCACTCAAACAAAACCTAGTCCATGGATATGAGTCTTCCAACCAATTAACAACAAGGGAAGATGAGGTCCCTTGCATAGATGAGTGAAGGTATGAAAGAGATAGTTACAATTATAGGGTAGTGGGTAGTGAGAATTCCCAAAGGCTAGTAGAAATATGTCTCAAGTGACCTCTCTCCCGTGAGAGCCACTTAACTAAAAAACCTAGTAAAAATGGCCACTACGCTACATCTTCACAGACACGTCTAACATGGTACCTTTCCTTCAAGATGAAATCAAGTAGTCTAGTGAACTTCAGTATTCAAAGGTCAAGTAGGATCAATCATACCTCTGGTATAGACCCAAGAATTATCAAATTTCAAAGAGCGCACATTTTACCAAATGGGATGGGACCATGTCCAACAAAAAGGATTTTTAAAGTTCACTAATAATCAAACTCTATGTTTGAAAGTGAAATGACTAAGGGAAATTATTTGGATTACTATCTCTAAAGTCCTGATCTAATTACAATATTTCTTTTGATGCTCAAGTGGGCTAAATATGTATTATATTGAAGGGTTAATTATTAGGATGAGATTGGAAGCATGAACCAAGAATATACTTTAAGGTGTGGTATGTGTTTACATGTGGTATGGTTAACTAAATATGTAAATGCTTGCAAGAAATAAAATAAAATCGCAATTAAATTGAAATCTAAACTAACATGAAAGAAAGTAAACAAAGACAAGTACTAAAATGAAGTGAATTCTTTCTTTATCTAAGTTACCTTTTAAAACTGAAACATTTACTTACTTTTAAAAAATAAGAAACAATCTCTTCTACCCTTGAGCTCACAAGCAATCAATTTCACCAAAGAAAACCTTTATTGGCAAGTAAAAGACTCGGGACCTATGGGGCTCTTTTTCTTTCACTAAATTATGGAATGAATGGAAATATAAACCAACAAACAAAATTAACCTACAACTATAACATAAAGCAAAAATGAATGATGGAAAGTGATAGCCAATGGTTTTTCACATAGATCAATTCTAGGACAAATACTAGGCAATGATGAATGCCTTTTTTCATCCAAGACTTATGTGGAAAGAAATTCCTAAGTAACTAATCAACTATCACATATTTTTTTTCTTAGCCTATCGTAATAGAAAAAACAACAAGTAAAATTTGAAAGAAAATAACCCAAAAAAAGTATTAGAAACGTGAGGGGTTTCGTTCCCAATCCTAGAATTTTATTAAAGATGAAACTCTAGGCTATAGTAAAATTACTCTAAAGAAACCTACAATACCTAAAAAGAACTCAAACAACCATGATAAAAACATCATAAATGAAAAATTAAGTTTTTGGAGCCAACACATTTCCCCCCTCCTTTTCGACATTGGCCAATGTAGATATTGGCCCGAGCTCGAGCCCATCTCAACCCACTTACTACACCCAAAAGCTACATTGGATTCTAAGAGGTTCTTGACAATTGTAAGCTCGACCATGAGATAATTATAAAGGGTTTCCAACAATTGTTTCTTGAAAAAGCAAACCAGAAAGCAACAAAAAAGTAAAAATCCCCCCAAACTCCAAGAAAATGAAAGGACAAGAGAGAAGAAAAGGGTCACCCCCCACACAACTAAGCATCAATAAAATGACTTTGTGTAAAATCTGTAACAAGGGTTAGCAAATCCTATAAATATGGTGGTTGTATGTATATCAAGGACAAATATGGGAAATGAAACTAAAAACCCTAGCTCCAAATTAACTTACTAAGTCTTGAACCCTTTCCCTTCATAAACAAAAGAAACAACAATAGAAAATAGAAAATAGAAAAAACTAGAATAACAAGCTTAAAAAGAATGAAGAAATGCTCTATTACCTCAATGGAAAGTTCTTTACATGCACCTATAGGGAGAATATGGACTCTTGGGCATCCTCCTTGGGAGGGTTCTTTGTGCTTCTTGGGTGTATGAATGCTCTCTCCTCATCTCCTCCTTATGGTTGTAAGCTACTAGAAATTCTCAAGAGACTAGCTCTTGCTCAAATCCAACAACATTTACTTACAATGGATGAAATGAATGAGAAATGGGAGAAGTCTTTTGATTTTTATAAACAAATTAATTTTAGGGTTTTATTTTATTTTGTTTTTTAAAAAATTCCAAGATGGAAAATTTCACAAAAGAGTTTTTGTTGATTTTATAAAGTGAAAATAACTTTAGGAAAAGTGGTTCATTAATTTATAATGATGAAAAATGGTGTAAAGTGGGTTTAGAGATATTTTTTTAATAACTCCAAGAGGAAAAAGATCATAACAAGTTAGATCATAACAAGTTTTAAGCCAAAATAATTTTAGGAAAAGTGGTTTCTTAATTGACAATGATACAAAATGATGTAAAAATAACTCTAAACATGAAACCCATACTATAATTAAACCTAACATTTTGGTGTGTTTAACTAAACTTAACATTTTGGTCTAGGTGATCAACTTTTAGGTGATACCATCTAAATTTGATTGAAAACTCAATTCTTGAATTCTTTTGAGATTAAAAATATCCAACACATGACTATTATTGTTATTACTTTAGATTAATTTAAACTTAATTTAATCTTTTAAAAATCAATCTTTTTCTAATTTAAAAAAAAAAAATTGATTAATCTTAACCCTCCATAAACTTATGGTATATATATAACTTTTTACATTGCATTGATAATGAGCGTCGATGAAATTCACCTCAATACTCATATTCTAGAAAGTTTCCTTCCATGCTCTTGGAAGTTTCCTGAGAGTTAATCATAGTGTAGCTAAAAATTGGTGAAACTCTAATATGAAGTTTTACTTGAAAGACTGCAAAGCGACACGTCCCACAGAGTCGCAAGTAAAGGTGAACCCCAAAAATGGAAGTGTTTTTATCAAGAATTTCTATCCTTTCCAACCAAAATATAAGGTAGTTTTTCTAAAAACAAATAAGTAGATTTAAAAGAAAAAAGTTTTGATGAAATGAGGCCAAAAATTAGGTGGTTTCTGTTACAACCCTGGAAAAAACAAACCTTTTGCTCTACTAAATATCCCATTGAACCACGTTTCATTTTTTTAAAAGCTACACGTTGTTTTTTTTTAATTTTGACTCAAACTGATAGGAAACTAACAAACTAATCTCCCTGGACGTTAAATGTAAATGCAAAGATGCATGCATCGCTAGCCGGCATAGATCGATGTTACCAGCAATTTGAAAATCCCTGGAAAATAGCTGGACAGCCCCGGGGAACGAATCTTCCTCACCATGGATGAGTTTGAATCGCAACGAGAAGATCTATCAGTTCCGCCAACGCCATTGGACTCTACTACCAAGTTTAACCGAAACACATTGCGAGAGATATGTTACGGGGAATAGCAAGTCCAGATATATCTCAAATCCCGATAAGTTTGGCGGAGACAGAAGCGCTATGGAAGCCTCCATGTTCGCCGCCATCCATCCTCTTGGAAGTGTAAGCGTTAGATTTAGGGTTGGAATGTGTCCCCGGCAGTTGCCTATATTTGAGGGAGCTCTACTCTTACGTGTCGACTCATTACCTCTCCTCCCACAGCCTTTTAAGCCATACAAAGCCAACCCCGCCTCTTTCATTCCCCATATCCTCGAGTCGTTTGGGTGGAGTTTTGCAGGTTTTAATTAGCTCAACTGATTTTTCTCTCGGATTCTCTGTTCACTTTGCTTGAGATTTAGGGCATGCACGACGGGTTTCTTCTACTGGGGATCAGGTCATTTTAATAATAACGCTGCTTTGCAAGAATTTCCGGACCAAGCGCAGCACTCTCTGTTTGTTGTGATGCATGAGTAGATTCTCATCTTGACAGAAAAATTCCAGGTATTTATTGCTTGCCGTTGTTTATAAATCATTTTGAAATTGTTTTTTTTTTTTTAAGTTCGGAAGGAAAATTCAGTGGGAATTTTAAGAAATGTTTTTTACATTGGTGAATGGTATTCTTCATAAATTCTTCAGTATATTTATTGATACTGAGCTAGCCAAATTTCTAACAATGAAAAAGGATTTTTAAAAAATGGAAGCATTTCATTGCATTTGATTTCTTTTGTCTAATAAACAATCCCGTCTTTCACATATTATAAGTTTGATGTTAATGAGATGGTCACAGAAGAGCAGTATTTTCTATAGACATTTCTTTGAAACAAACCCAATCTCTTAACCTACTGTGATCTTTATATCGATGGGATAGCCATAAAAAAGTGGAGTTTTTTGGCTGTACTGTGACCTTTATATCAATGGGATAGCCATAAAAAAGTGGTGTTTTTTGCTGTTTCTAAATGGTTGATACCTCTTTAGAACAACAGCAGATAAACCTATCTTGTGAGTCTTGAAATCAAAACAACTTATAAAATCTCTTCTCCCCCCGACTCGGTTATGAAGTGTCCTTAAAATGGGCAGCAAACTGTGCTTAGAATATGCCCTTGAGAATTTTCGGTGGTTTTTTTCATTCCTTTTTGGCGTTTGGTGTTTAAACCAGGTCGAATATGGCGGGCAAAGGTGGCACGGGTCAGGCATGTGCTGCATGCAAGTTTCAGAGGAGAAAATGTTCTGCGGAGTGCCCACTGGCTCCTTACTTTCCACCGGATCAGCCGAAACAATTCCTTAATGCCCACAAGCTGTTCGGCGTGAGCAACATTCTGAGGATCTTAAAACAGGTAGACGACAGCAAGAAGAGCGATGCAATGAAGTCCATGATCTACCAGGCCAATGCCAGAGAAAAAGACCCTGTGCATGGCTGTTTTGGTATAATAATCATGCTTCAAACCCGGATCGAGAGATTGAGAGAAGAGCTGGAGCTTGTGAGAAGCCAGCAAATGTTCTTAGACCAGGTTTATCAGAGCAGGGAATATTGTAATATCCCACAGAAACAGCAGCAGCAACAACTCCAGCTTCAAGCTCTGGGCACTACAGGAGGTCATGGGCCACAGGCCGTTTTGCCTACCTCTTGGATATGCCCTTACGTGCAGCAATCGCCCTATACAGCCTATGATGGCAATGGCGCCCTATATCGCCAATCTTATGATCTCAGACCTAATAAATTGATCGTATACAATGAACACAGGCAAGCCTATAACGATTGTAAAGACGCTTACGAATCTAGGTAAGTTCAAATTTTGACAGAACCCATCAAAAGGCTGAATGCTTTCAATGGAAAACTCTGTGTTTCCTTAAGGCATAACCGATTTTACTAGCTGAGGAAGGAGGCCTAAGATCTTTTTATTTGGTTTGAAATGCAGTGCAGAGTCTTCCCTGAAAGATTCTCAATCTTTGGAGCATGTAGCAGAGCGTGAGCTCAAGAGCGCAGCAGCACTGTTTACACTTACTAACCAGAACTAAACCATGGGCAGGCTCTGCATGTATGCCAGTCGACAGAATTTTCTAAACTGGTCCATGGAGTTCAGAAGAAATCTATCTAGATTTCGTCGCTTGATACGGTATCTGATCAGTTTCCTGTATCTAAGTGACATCCATGTGGATTGTTTTGTACCATTAGGGTTGCAATTCACCTCTAATTTGACTCCTAGTGATAACTGCTATCGATTTTTTTTTACTGTCATACATGCCATAATATAGTCTGCAATCTCATTGTGGATACCGGTTTTTCCCAGACACTCATTGTACATTTTCATTATGTTTAATGTTATATTTTCATTATCATCAGAATAATTTACTTTTCTATGTGAAGTTTTTATTTCCTTCTGTTTGCTGTGGGATGCAAAAAGTTAGGGTTCTTAAATTAAACATTGAAATGAATATTGTTTCGAGTTTCTCTTTTTCTTTTGTCCAACAATAGAAATTGGCCATGGTTGTCCTATGACAAGGAAATATAATAAATATGAACCAGATTAGTCATCTACGAATTGGAACTGTCTCTATTGCTACATTTTCAACAAGTTTAGACTTATCGTAGCTTAGATCGCCGAGACTGTTCGCTAAGCATAGGTGTAGTTTATAAAACAATCTTTATTCTGTTTTACTTTTTTTATAAATAAAACAATTTATGTAAAAATGGTAAAAATGGTTCTTATTAGTAAGATATTTACACTTTAAGAAATGATAAATGAAATGGAGGTAGTATCTTCTTGTTAGAATTAATATGAATTAGGTTAGTCATATCTATAAATTGGAACTACCTGTATCTCTATCGCTAAGTATAAGGTGTAATTTATATAAAAATTGTCTCTGTAAGTTTATAGCAAGATATTTACACCAGAAATGAAGGTAGTATCTTTTTGTTAAGAGACTTTAATGCTAAAATTCTAATTAATGAAGTTATTTTTTTA
This sequence comes from Picea mariana, assembly GCA_032191745.1. Classification (NCBI taxonomy): domain Eukaryota; kingdom Viridiplantae; phylum Streptophyta; class Pinopsida; order Pinales; family Pinaceae; genus Picea; species Picea mariana. The sequence continues at coordinate 259,990 of JASDQU010103020.1, forward strand.
GCAATGATTTCAAGACTAATTCTTTAAGACTAATTCTTTATGATTAGATGATGATCTTGTTTTAGCTAATCTATGAAGAACAAACTATGAAGAACAAACTTTGAAGAACAGAGAATTTGCAATGGCCCAATAAATTCGCTAAATTATGGATGATTTTTATACATGGGCTTGGAAACAATGTAAATTTTAACCCCAACAATGAACCCAACTTTTATCATAGACAATCTCTAACCCTAACTCTTAACTTTGTCATGCACAAAAGCCTCTTTGAAAAAATTCTAACCAAAGACACTTGCTTTTAAAAAAAAATAAAGATGATCTTTTATGATTTAAATAGTGAATTAAATCTTCAATCATATAAGAACAATATGCCTTATCTTTTCTTAAAGGATTTAAATAATGAATTAAATCTCCTATCATATAAGGACAATATTGAAGAACTATCTTAATTTTATGACAATCGTTTCTATTCAATTAACAAGTTCTCTATCAAGGTGTTATAGAATAGACAACCCTTGTTATGACAGTGAGTGTAAAATTAGAAAAATAGAATAGGAAACCCTTATTATGATAGTGAGTGTGAATAGGCAACCCTTGTTATAATAGTGAGTGTGTAATTGTTAGAAAATGTACTATATAAATCAAATCTAGAGAAGCTTTTGTGCCTATATAAGCTAGATTGAAATTCCTACCTTAAAAATATTTAGTGTAGTGGAGAATGCCCTAGTGTAGTGGACAACATTCCAAACATTTCTATAGAGATGAAATTTTTTCTATAGAAAACATAGAGTTTGGGGTTAAGTGGCTAGCTAAAGGGAAAGCTAAGGGAATGAAAGGATACCAAGCTAAAATCTTAAAAATTGGAGGGCCTATACCCATCCCTCACATACACAAGCTCTTCAATTTAGGAGTCAACTAGAGCTTCCCTAAACCCTATGATGCAAAGAGTCATTGTACATTTTTTTAAAAGTCGGTATAAAAGATCCCTTTAATTATAGGACCATTATGATTAGCCCCATTTTTTTTCAAGCTATATAGAATTATTTTTGAAAACAAGATTATTATATGGCTAGAAAGCCATGGAAAAAGAGCTAATGGACATAGTGAATTTAGGAGAAATCATTCAACTATGGATCACCTTGTTGTGCTTAGGAACATTACGAAGGAGTGTTGCAATAATAAAATCAATCTCCTTTTTTGTTTCGTTTGGCTTTAGAAAATATTTGACATAGTGCCCAGGATGAACCTTTGGAATAGGTTAGAAGAGATAAAAGTTCCTTTGGAGTTGAGAAGTCATACTGGTATAGTCATCATCCTTCTTCTTTACATTGATGACATTGCTCTTAAGGATTTCTTCTCTAGTGCAAGTATGACTATTAACACTAACCAATGGAAGTTATGATAATTAAATCTAAAAATACCACTTACAATACTTTCGTAATCTAAAAATACCACTTACAATACTTTCATATATGACAACTAAAACTTGGAGGAAGTGCCTTCATACAAATATCATGGAATTGATATTCATCATAAGCTCAGTTTGAACTATAGCATTAAGAAAAGGATAAATGAAGGGAGGAAATCTTATTATGAGATTGAAAACAATTGTAAATCAACAAACCTTTGGATATTAGATAAGAAAAAATCCTCTTTGAGAATCTCACCACTCCTCTTATCTTATATGGATGAGAAGTTTGGGGATGTAGTGTCTCTAGAAAAATGCGAAGAAAGATAGAGAAAATCCAAAATAATTTTATAAATTATAATATCAAAATTAAAGGCAATGCACCTTATATTATTCTCCTCATAGAAATGACCCATTGAGAGAATGGCCATGACTAGGTATCTAATGTACAAGAACAACATAAACAACATAGAATACGAGAATGGCCATGACTAGGTATGTAATGTACAAGAACAACATAAACAACATAGAATATAAAATACTTCCCAAAATTGCTCCGAATTCCAGCCAAAACCACATTCAACTCAAGCAAGGTTGGCATAAAGATGTCAGGTCTTGGTTAAATCATTGGGGAATAAAAGGCATGGATCATTATGTAGAATAATGATAATACTAAAAATATTATTACAACTAATGTGAAAGGAGAAAATGTAATGTAATGCAACAAAGAATTAGAGGATAAAAAAAATTAATATACTATAAGGAGATGATCAAGATCAAAAGTATCTCTATATTTTGATTAGTTTTAAGAAGAAAATCAACATTGCTGAAATACAAACAAATTCTCAAGGGATCCATATTGAAATTGGGCATTGAATAGTTCTCAAAATGTTGTGGGATGAAAGAGTCTCTCATTTTTAATATTTTCTTTAGAATGTCGTGCATATACCCAAATCAGATCTCAATTTCAAAATATTTTTGAAAAAACAAATTTTCCTAAAGTTCTAACTCATTAAAACTATGGTGACATTGGAATGCTTCTCTTAATGTTTTTTCGAACAAAAAATTAAATTCTAAAGAAATATCATCCTTATCATCAAATGTTTTTATTTTTATTTTTCTTTTATTTATAGTTTTACATTTTAATTTATAATCAAATCATGAATATTTATTTCCTTAGTTGAAATTTTAAGAACAAGATTGTCAGAACTCAAATGAGTTATTCAATTTCTTTAATTTTATTTATTTTAATTTAAGATTTTACTAAAAGGTGTGTTTGGTTTATAAGAAAGATTGAAATTTTAAATTAACTACTAATTCATATATTTTGTAATTTTTTCTTTTCAAGTAATTAATTTTAAATATTCTTTCACAAGATCTTCCCACATTACAGACCGAGACTCCAAACACCTTTTTCTATAACATCGAACATGAATATTTTAGCACACATGCTCTTAATCCAAACACCTTTTTATATAACATCAAACATGAATATTTTAGCACGCATGCTCTTAATCCAAGATGAAATTGTCTTTGACCATTTAATGTTTTAGGATTGGTATGTGTTAGGATATTTAGACACTTAGGAGTTAGTTAAGATCTACTTGGTATAATGTGTTGTTAGGTAAAAGTGAGTTTCTTAGTGTGTTTCTTTATTGTGCATTAGTATGCATTTGTAGTTAGCAAATTTAAGGGTCACGATATATTCCCGACATAGTGTGATTTGACGGTTCATATTGTCCTCGATCTTAACGACCATTGATCTGTTGCTTAACACCTGATTGTTCCATGATCTCTATTTAAAGAGCATGGAGGGTCATTTTTGGATATCGATTGTGATAAATTCTCTTGTAAAATCTCTCTGGAATATTTTTCTTTTACATTAACAAACTGGTCCAAGTGGCTGCATTAGTTGGGGCCATGGTTGTTTCCCCGTAGTGGTTTTACCACATCAAAAAATCAGTGTTTTAATCTTTGATCTGGTTGTATGACTGGTTACTGAAGGTGTTCATCCTCTACTAGAATACTCGTGTTGTCGAACATGGTATCAAAACTTGTTTGAAGACACGATCCTGTTGCAGATCGAGATCGTGAAGACGAGTTGCCTCATCTCAATTTTCTATCATTTCTATACATTTATGGGCTTAGAGGACTATTCCATTGCATCCAGAGTGCTCATTTTAATTAGGAACACTTTTCGTTTTACTCGAAAATTTTTATATTTTCCCAAGATACAACCATTTCAGTTAGATCTGGAGGTATAAAGCCTGAATACGCCATTTTTAAATGTTTGCAGAGTATTATATTTTGGTTTTATATTATTGTTTCCAGGTTGCTACTCTTTTAGATCTGCATATGCTCGTTTCCTCCCACCCTGTGCGATCTCGACAAATCAGAAACATATAGGAAAAGATGCATTTTTTGGGTAAGCTAACCGAGATCTAACCCTTATTGTTATCGAGAAGCGAAATTTTTTTCTTGTGTGAAAATAGTTTTTTTTAGCACGCTCTCCAAGGCCTTCTTCAACAACAACAACAACTCCAATCCTCTTTCTAAACAATACAATATGTTTTGCTAGCCCATTTGATTAAAAATAGTCTTATTAAGTAAGAGGTCTTGAGTTCAAGTCTCTCTTTTTGTTACTTTTTTTTAAAAAGTTCATGCTCAATTGTAAAGTGTATTTCACTTCAAGTATAAAAGTGAGTTTTTCATATTTTATTTTACAGTTATTTATTTTGTATGCGGCTTTTCTTTCATTAAATAACTTCATTGTAAAAATGATCCCCACTTGATTTTATAATAGTGGGTCACTTCATAAAGAAACTTACACCACCATGTGGTCCTTTGGTTACGTTTATGCCATTTTAAAAAAGAGCATAACTTTCACATCCGAAGTCTGTTTTTAGTGCCGTTTTTTTTTTAAACCGCCTAATTTTTCAAGATATTTCCATCCATATCATCAATTTTAGTTTTTGAATCCATATTACCTACATATTTAATATGGACTCTTATAGTAAACTTTTTCTTACCAACACCAACTACTTCCAATGGAAATCTCATATGGAGGATTTATTAAGAAGTAAAGGCTTGTACCTGATTACCTTTGGAAAAGAAAAATAACCCATTGATGCTGATAAGAAAGTAAAATGGGATAATAGGAGTGACGAATCACGTGGAATAATTGAAATGTCCATATCTCCTTATTTAAGGTTCCACATTAAATAAATTGATGAATTTGATGAAGCTTGGGAAAAGATTGAATCTGTGTTTGGTAAACTCAATATTATTCAAGCACAACAGTTAGAAAATCAAGTACTGAGTTTAATACCAAGTGATTTTTCTTTCATTGGAGACTATCTATCTAAGTTTAAAACACTCATAATTTTATGTGAAGAATGTGAGATAAAGATGGAGGGAGAGTGTTGCATCTATCTTATTCTTTCTAAGATAGGTAGTGCATATTCCGTGTTTGTATCTACCTTTTATGCCATGATAGAGGCTCTAGTGAAAACTTAACAAAAACCCACTCTTGAGTCCTTTTGTGCTACTTTGATTAGAGGGGAAGATAATCTTGTACAACTTGGAGTGATCAGCACCACTGGTACCTCCAACAAAGCCTTAGTCTCCCAATAGAAAGATAAACCCAAGAATCCCATGAAGCAACAACCTCACTACAACCCTCTCTTTTTCTCTATCTCCCCCTCCCCCTCCCCTCCCTATCTCTATCCCTTACCCTCTCTTTAACTTTCTCTCCATATCTCTCTTTAACTTCCTATC
>JASDQU010103020.1:295342-316150 GCA_032191745.1 Picea mariana
AGATGGGGGAATAGGGGGGAGATATAAAGGAAAAGAGGGAGAGAGGGAGTGAACAGTAGAGGGGTAAGAGAGAGAGAGGGAGAAGGGGAGATAGAAAGTGAGTGATAAACTGAGAAAGTGAGAGAGAGAGAGAAAGGTTAGAGAGAGAGGAGAAGATATAGGGAGGGAGGGAAAGAGGGGTAGATTGAGAGAGGGGGGAAGGGGGATGCAGAGTGAGGTGGAGAGAGGGGTATATTGATGTAGACCCCCCTTCTCTCCTAAGGACTGCATGACCTCCCGGTCTAGGATCGATCAAGAAATTGAATTTGATTGACTCTTTGGACCTCAAGAAGATCAAATCCACTTAACAGGCCCTCTTGCCCTTAAAGTACAGGTTATATGGAACCCACGACTTTCTCCTTAATTCCTTTAAGCTTCAACATTTTTATACGCTAAATATCCTCGTTAAGCCTCTCCCTTTATGTGACTTCGTGTATCGGGTCTTTCCATGATGTTAGGGGTCCTATAATCATAGGTAACTCAATTTTTGATTTCTTATTTGGTGTTGCTCCCGCGATGAAGACATCTGTATTACTGGGCTTAGTTGATTCCATTTTCACCCTCCACCCATTTCGCCCGATCCTCCATCACCCTACTGTGTCCTTCATCCATCATTGCGCTTTTAGTCCCTCATCCTTCACTTCATCATGCCCATCACTCATCCCTGCATCAATAAACAAACTTAGGATAACAAAATATTGGTTAGTTTAATAGGGTAATTTATAATAAATAAAGAAACAATAGGTTAATAATGTTAGTAATAAAATTTAGTATAGTTAGAATAGGTTAGAATAATTAATAATTAATTTATTAACTAATAATTAAGTTAGTGTTTAGGTTAATTTAGGTTAGTGTTAAACATTAAACTAAAAAACAATTAAAAATTCTAATAAATAAAAACTAAACTATATAGTATAAATAATAAAACAAACATATATAAAACACAATTAGATACAACTTAAAACAAAAACAAATAAAACCGTAAGATTAAGAATAAAACAATAAAAACTATAATAAAGAATTAAAACAAAAACAAATAAACACGTAAATAAAAATAAAACAAAACATAAATAAAAATAAAATACAATATAACAAAATTAAAAACAAAAAAAACACAAAACACATTAATCCTAAGTTCTACCTGTGCTTTTCTCCATCCAACTCGGACCCCCCCCCCCTTCCCTCATGTCACATCACTACTGAGGGGGTCCGAGTTAGCGATATTGGGAGGACAAGTGCCACCCCTTGGTGAACTCAGACCACCCCTCCCAATACCTCTTACCACTTCAGGGGGTCCCAACCAAAACCACTTTGCCCTCCAAAACCACTCTCCCAAAAAACTAAAAAAAATCGCTTTTTTTCTAGTTTGACCAGTCTTTTTCCGAGGTGGATTCTGAGCAAATGGAAACACAATTTAAAAAAATGAGAGAGGTTTTTGTTTAGAATGGGATTAAGAACAAAAAAGTCTTCGATATTTTTTACCGATGCCACCAATGGGGAGAATCGAAGTGATCTTTCATCCTCATTTTTCAGATTTTCGGTTTTTCTTTTTCAGTCCTGCTTTTGTGGGAGCTGTTTCGGCGAGATGGAGATGAAATTGGAGAAATCGAAGGAGGATTTTTCTCTATAAAAACTAGTATAAAATAACCTCCTTTATTTGTTACAAAGGTGTCACCGTTGAAGATAAAATGATGTTTGAGTTGACCCCTTTTTTGCAGCAGTTCGACTCGTTTTTCATGGCGGACAGTTCCATATTTTTGCGGATTTGTTGCTATTTTTGGCCGAGGTGGTTCAATTCGACCTTCTAATCCTGGGGAGAGTTCGTTCCATATATTTTAATAAGTCAAATTCACAACGGTTGATTGTTGAGCTCTTGATTCATGCCCCACAGGGGATACTTTGAAATTTTCCAGATGACTTTCGAGAAAAAAAAAATTGTATCTACAGGATTCTTGTGTTAGACTCCCTGGTGATGTTTTTCCTCTATGGGTAACTATTTTCTTACTCTGTTGATCCATCCATGTTTTTCCCTGATCTAATCATTAAAAGAAATATTCAAAACAAAATTTGTTTTTGCACTATGTTTCTGGTATTTTAATGATCTGTATGTTTTCATCCGAAGTTGAGCATAGGAATTATTAGTTGCTCCTCTGCTTGATGGAATTTACCTTCTATTCCTCTCCTTCACTTCCATTTGATTCAATTTGATCCAGCAATCTTTCTATCCTGCCCCATGGAGACAATCTAATACATTTTATATAGATCCATTTTTGGAAAAGGTAGACCCCATGACCCAATGTAAATTCGAGTTTTCAATCTCCCAAATATGCCAAATCCAAAAACAAACCTATGTACATTAATAGCTAGCCTAATATTCAATCTAAAAAAAGTTAAATCAGACAGAGAGATCCCTCTCTAGGTCTTGGAGGGCTAGATCCTTGACTCAAAGCAGTTTTGTGGTCACCCTTGCTGATTTCCTCCTCAGCCTAGGAAATTACAGGGTGATAACATAATGGCAACCTTACTGTGGAACTTTCTCCAGTAGTGCATGTTAGCGATATTTCTTGTCTCGAGACAAGAAATAGAAACAAGACAGCGAAAGTCTTGAATCCCCGAGAGTTAATAGGGACCATCCATATGGAAAAGGACGTGTGGTAGGAGAACAGCATTATCGAGGAGGGTCCTGATAGGGAAGCGTCCATCAGAGTTGAAGCCATCGGGATATCGAGGATCCCGAGGACGAGTGATTCGTGCACTTCTGAATTGTGATCCGCGAAGCCCCGATCGGTGGGAAACAACTACCAGTCATGGTGGGACCGAGAGGAGCACCATAGTGCAGGAGCCATTTGTCAACTGCGCGAAGGTCAAGCTCATCAGAAAATCGGGGTTCTTGGAGGCAAGGGAACCATTGCATCAAACACTGCGATATCGCAATACGCGATATCTCGACACCAAGAGTATGAGGCCACGGTCGCGGAGGCATGGTCATATGCCACAGGAGTTAATCTCAGGAGGGCTCGCGCGTGAAAGGAGCTCATCGCAAATCGGGGATTGGAGAAGTAAGGAGTTCTCGACAACAGGAACCGCGAAACCTCGAACCCCGATACAGAGTCGGGGATAACCACGGTCAGGTGCTGAAGGTCGTGAAGGGATTGGAAAGGACCTGTGGATCGGGTTGTTACAGCAGTGATTCCTGAGGGAATACAAGGAGCTGCTTCGGCTCAGAAGAGGGGATTAAAATGATCCTGAAAGCAGGAAGGCACGTTGATGTCCCAGGTACCAATTCAATGTGGGCTAAATCCCAGTACCTACTGGAGATTAATGAAGAAAAGAGAGGATGGCTTAAAACTCACATCACTCATTTATTGCAGAGTATGGAGATCCCAGCCGAAAGTCTACCTAGAAAGTTCCCCTATACCGGTTTTCTTCAGGAAGGTCACGCCGAGTCTTCAACTCGCCAAAGGAACCTACACACGCCAATTCAACATTCAAATGGCTCAGCTACCACCCTGACATGAGACATGCTGAACTAAAGAGGCGTATTACAGGGGAACAAAGGACAGATTTGATTGAGGAGACGTCACCCATTGAAAATTATGATATGCCTCTACTGGGCGAGAGGAAGGAAAGAGTATATGTAGGCATTTTTTCCATTTTGTAATCATTGATGGTAGATCAGAGCTCCCTACTGTAATGTTTTGGTAGCTATCCTAGCTTTCAGTTTATGCATCTGTATATGAGATTTCTTGTTTTATGACAGACAGTTCTTCTTACTCTGTCTAGTTTTCATCTTATGCTAAGAGAGTTTCTGAATGATCGACTCGTGCGAATTATTGCAGTTCTACTATGATAAATGATTTGTTGTTGCATTATCGCATTCTCTGGCCTTGTGTTTGAATGTAAGATGATATTGCATTTGGACATCTTCTTCCTCAGCCTGTTAGAAACCCGATGTTAATAACATACCTCTTCTTTTCTCTTATATAAGTCTTCCACCTGTTCGCCCTTTACTATAGCTCACTGTCTGAAGTTTACGCAAGACCTCACTTGCTCATGCATACCTGGCCTAGTTTATGAGTCAGAACGCTATTGTAATGAGTTTCCCGCCATTTGATCACCCATCTATGAACAACCGTGACATAAAACTGATGGGTGTCAGGCTTTTCTCCTGATAGCAATCTGGGAGTGACTTCTGACGCCAACATTTATGGCGTCGTTGCCAAGGACGAAGTTGAAGATTTTTCCTTGGGCAGAATGACATTGAGACTCTGATTCTGAAGGTGCATCAGACATCAGAGCCCTTCAAGATTGCTACTGTGCACCTAGCGACTCCACTGTGGCGACTCCATTGTTTCCACATCACTTTTTCAGCTGTGCCTACTGTTAGCACACCTGAAAGCTAACCCTAAGGATCTTTCTTGAGAAGGTTTCAGCCGCTGCTTTCTCAGCCTGAGAAGCTTTCTGGGGTAACGACAATGTTAAGATCTGGCCTTTGATGGTGAACAAGGACCGGACACACTTGAAGCTGCGCATCTTTCACCTGGTGAATCCATGATTCGAGGATCGATTGGCGACTCCACTAATTCGATATGGAGAAAATTCTGGCTCAAAGGTTTGCTTTTTGTGACTTTTCTTAGATAGTTGGTTTTCCTAATGCACTTCCTGATAGAGACCAATGGGAAGATTTCCTCCCTGAATTTCATGCAACAAGTTGGGAGGAACCAGTTGAGCATTTACTGGACTTCCATGAGGCTATCCACCGACACAATATCACGCATGAGGATGTCCAGATTAAGCTCTTTAGGTATTCATTGAAGGGAGCTGCTCTTGAATGGTGTCGGTCTCTTCCCGCTGCAAGAATCCACTCTTTAATAGGTTTTCATACAGCTTTCAATTCATTTTGTAAAGACTACTATCCAGCTGATGGTTTGTTTGAAAACTGTTGTGAGGAGTTTTCTTCGGTTCAGGAAGCCTCTGTTGGCTTTGAAGACCGGGTCCATGATGAATCCCTTACTGTGGAGGAAAGCATATGCTGTGAAAATATAAAGGTGTTGGACGATAGTAATTGTGTTAGCCCCAGAACGGAAGCATCTGACATCATATCAGATGCATCTGTTCTTTTAGATGTTCATGAAGATCAACATGCCTCTTGTGGAGATTATGAGTTTGCAGAGCAGATGTGGTCCATGGTAGATGGCTCACCTGAGTATCGGGTTGAAGCAGATATTCCTAGCAGCCCTGCTTCTGAGGACGGAGGCCTTCCCATTTTTAAAGAAGAAATTATTGTGAAAGCGATTTCCCCTCTTTTTCTCGAGGGGGTTTCTCACGATATATGTTTACCTGGGATTAAAGAGAAAAAGATTATGTGTGAGCAGCCAGAACTAGTAGGTCCCACTATCCCTAAAATGGAAATTTTTGACAGGATCACTGTTCTAGAGGAGGTTCATATCAATGAAGGACAACTCCTCTTTGATATATATTATAGTGATGATGAGCAGTAAGCTTATCCTACTTTTGATCACTACAGAGATACTGAAGAGCCAATCGGCAAACAAAACCACCCCATGGTCCCTATTTATGATGAATACGAATCGGACCTGGGGGAGACCGAACCAGAGGAGCAGAATATTTCCTGTCCAGAGCCAGTCAGCGAGTAGCCACTGCCCGAGAGAAGCGAGCCTACGTCAGTTGTCCACCATCAACCTATGCTTATCAGAGATATTCAGCTACAGGTGAACAGCTCTGTAGCAGAGGAGGGTGTTTGTCGCCCATTTTTTGGAATTTTCCACTCATTCTATGACCATGTCTGCAAGTACATGGAGTGGCATTTCTCCTATGCCTTGGAGCTGCCCTATTCCATCTCAACTCTAGCCTGTAAGGAGGAGTTGAAGAGTGTAACCGATCTGCTGTCACGGTTACACCATCCGTTGATGATCATCGACAGAAGGAAGGAGCTTCTATCCAGGAAGCTGCTTGAATGGCTAGGGTGGAAGTTTTCTTTCACCTAGCCCCAAGTAAAGGGTTTTATTAATTTAGGACTGTACATAAATAAGCTCCTTTGAGCATGTATTTTTGTTTGTTTTGTTTTTATTTTTTGGCCTATATTTTCAGCAACAGGATGTTTTGAGCCTGACTCCATAACCCAATAGCAAGGCACTGAAGCTGCGAAATGAGTTCTTAGAGCATCGCAGGGATGACTCTATCCCCCACGGAGCCTAATGTTAGCGATATTTCTTGTCTCGGGACAAGAAATAGAAAGAAGACAACGAAAGTACCGAATCCCCGAGAGTTAATAGGGACCGTCCATCTAGAAAAGGACACGTGGTAGGAGATCAGCGTTATCAGGGAGGGTCCCGACATGGAAGCGTCCATCAGAGTTGAAGCCATCAGGATATCGGGGATCCTGGGGACGAGTGATTCATGCACTTCCGAATTGCGATCTGCGAAGCCCCTATCGGTGGGGAACAACTGTCAGTCATGGTGGGACCGAGAGGAGCACCATAGTGCAGGAGCCAATTGTCAACTGGGTGGAGGTCAAGCTCATCGAAAAATCGGGGTTCTTGGAGGCGAGGGAACCATTGCATCAAACACTGCGATATTGCGATACGCAATATCCCGACACCAAGAGTATGAGGCCACGGTCGCGGAGGCATAGTCATATGCGACAGGAGTTAAGCTCAGGAGGGCTCGCGCGTGAAAGGAGCTCATTGCAAATCACGGATTGGAGAAGTAAGGAGTTCTCGACAGCAGGAATTGCGAAACCCCGAACCCCGATATAGAGTCGGGGATAACCACGGTCAGGTGTTGAAGGCCATGAAGGGATTGGAAAGGACCTGTGGATCAGGTTGTTGCAGCAGTGATTCCCGAGGGAATCCAAGGAGCCGCTTCGGCTCAGAAGAGGGGATTTAAAACGATCCTGAAAGCAGGAAGGCACGGTGATGTCCCAGGGACCAATTCGATGCGGGCTAAATCCTAGTACCTGCTGGAGATTAATGAAGAAAAGAGAGGATGGATCAAAACTCACATCACTCATTTATTGCAAAGTATGGAGATCCTGGCCGAAAGTCTACCCGGAAAGGTCCCTTGTACCGGTTTTCTTCAGGAAGGTCACGATGAGTCTTCAACTCGCCAGAGGAACCTGCACACGCCAATTCAACATTCAAATGGCTTAGCTACCACCCTGACATGAGCCATGCTGAACTAAAGAGGCATATTACAGGGGAACAAAGGACAGATTTGATTAAGGAGATGTCACCCATTGAAAATTATGAGACGCCTCTACTGGGCGAGAGGAAGGAAAGAGTATATGTAGGCATTTTTTCCATTTTGTAATCATCGATGGTAGAGAAGAGCTCCCTACTGTAATGTTTTGGTAGCTATCCTAGCTTTTAGTTTATGCATCTGTATATGAGATTTCTTGTTTTATGACAGACAGTTCTTCTTACTTCGTCTAGTTTTCATCTTATGCTAAGAGAGTTCGTGAACGACCGACTCATGCGAATTATTGTAGTTCTGCTATGATAAATGATTTATTGTTGCATTATCGCATTCTCTGGCGTTGTGTTTGAATGTAATATGATATTGCATTTGGACATCTTCTTCCTCGGCCTGTTAGAAACCCGATGTTAATAACAGACCTATGATTTTCTCTTATATAAATCTTCCACCTGTTCGCCCTTTACTACAGCTCACTGTTTGAAGTTTACGCAAGACCTCACTTGCTCATGCATACCTGGCCTAGTTTCTGAGTTGGAACGCTATTGTAATGAGCTTCCCGCCATTCGATCACCCATATATGAACAACCGTGACATAAAACTAATGGGTGTCGGGCTCTACTCCTGATAGCAATCCGGGAGTGACTTCCGACGCCAACAGTGCACTTTGAGTTCCAAATGTGATCACTCATGGTGGGCAATGATCAGGCACATGAAGGCTCAAATATTCATCTGGCGACTCCAAACAGAGTTTCAAATTTTTCGAGGAGACTCCACTGGTAGCCGTATCTAGAAATCAAGATGAGTTCAAGAAAAGAACGCAGATATGCTCCTATGGATAGATCTAGTATTCCTGGTTTTCCAAACCCTATGCCCCATGTTAATTGGTTGAATATCTTCCGTTATTTAAATATCAAAATGGAGATGATGGTGTTATGCATATGTTCAAATTTCATTTGCATGTACACAAGCTTGGGCTTAAGTTTCCCAAAGACTGTTTAATGAAAATGTTCATGGAAACCTTAGAATACAAAGCTAGATCTTTGTATGAAGGCTTACCATCTACAAGTTTGTGTTCTCTTAAAAATTTTCATGAAGTCTTTTATGAGAATTTTATGGTTTTTTGTCTTCCCTTACCTTGGGATGAAAAATGTTGTACATATTTTGAAGATTTCTTCGAATATATGGTAAATATGTATGGTGATGAAGAAAATATAGATGATGAGATTAAAGAAGCTTTGTATGAATATTCATCTCAATGGTAAGAAAAAAGAATAAAAGGGGTTTGTTGCCAAGATTTTCAAGTGGATTTCCACCAAGCAACATTTTCTGCAGCTAAAGATGGAACTAATCAGATTGTCAAGGATCAACAGCTGGACAATAGTGAAGAGGAAGGGGTTGTTTTGGAACCTCTTGCACATGTAGAATTTCCTCATTTTCTCAGTTGAGGAAGAGTGGATTAAAGAGAGAGCAAGTTGTTTCAGATCCCATGGATGACAACATCAACACTATAGTTCTTTCAATGGAAAAAGATCAGATTGAATAAAAATTGCTTCTTATTAATCAGCAAGTGGAGGTAATTGAGCATATTGTTGAAAATTCATTTGTTGATTTACAATAGTCACATGAACAGAAAATAGAATCCATCTACCATAATAATCATGAAAATTCTTAGACATTAGTTTCTTCCTTGGTTGTCGATGAGACAAGACATCCTACAATTGAAAGCCATGTTTCTTCATTCAAATTTGATGAAAGTTTGCAATAGTCATGCTTTTCTTTTAGCACACAAGATACATATGACAATGGTGATTTCAGTTGTCCTTTATTTCTTGATGAGGATCCTAATTCTAAGTTGGTTTGTATTGAGATTCTTGAGAGTCCTCATTCATCCATTGAGTCAGAAAGTAATGAGAAGCGTGTTTGTTTCCCAGGACTTAACAATCAACATGTTCTGCAAATGTTAAATCAACAAGGAAAATTAAATAGTAAAATGCCTTATGCTTCGTCTGATGAAAGATAGATTTTAGATCCTTTTAATCATTCTTATTCTCAAGAATGTGAGAATGCATCTCAAGGGAGTCAAATTGAAAAGATATCGAATGTAGAGCTGCATCTTATTGTGCATATTATGAAAGGATGCGTTAACAATGATCTTGTTCAAATAGTTGTTGATTCAGATTTTCTTGAAGAAAAACTCATGCATGAAGTTTTAGATTGGGAGAATGATAGGCCAAACATTATCATTCAATTGGAAGATAGTCCTAAAAAAGAGCAGCCAATGATTACAAATGATGTTTACTTTTCTCCTCTTGTTGGCTCACAAGAGGTAACATTTCATGATTTTCAAGACCCTTTGGGAAGTCTTGTGTAGGCGTCAGTGAAGATGAACACCATTTTTTTACTCAGCATAAGTCTTGGTTTCATTTTCCATTATGAGTTTCCTGTATACACATCATTTTGTCCTCTTACGGAGGAGGTAAGCAGAATTTTAGTGAGTGGCCATCTCCTTGCTTGGATTTATTGGAAATATCGTATCATTTGAATGAGCAGGTTGTGGATCAGTTAGTATAGACAATAGTTTGAATAAGCTCAGTCAGTTGAGCATTTTTTCAGCAGGGTTTGAATAGGCTCAACTCTCTGAGCATCCCTTTAAACAATTTTTCAATTTCAAATTTAAATCTTCAGTTTGATGTGGTCTCAATTGAAAGATCAACACAGTTACAAGTTGCAGAATAAGATTTTGGGATCATCCCAATGAATAAAGCATTGGTCTGCATGTTTAGAGTTCAGTGGTTCTTGATGCTTCCTAAAAGAGATGCCATCCCTAGGTGGAGCCTATGTTAGGGGTTCTATAATCATATGCAACTCGATTTTCATTTGCTTATTTGGCGTTGCTCCCATGATGAAGACATATGGTTTACTGGGCTTGGTTGATTCCATTTCCTCCCTCCACCCATTTCGCTCGATCCTCCATCACCCTGATGCGTCCTTCATCCACCGCTGCACTTTCAGTCCCTCATCCTTCACTTCATCACGCGTATCACTCATCCCTGGATGAATAAACAAACTTAGTATAATAAAATATTAGTTAGTTTAATAGGGTAATTGATAATAAATAAAGAAACAATAGGTTAATAACGTTAGTAATAAAATTTACTATAGTTAGAATAGGTTAGACTAATTATTAATTAATTAATTAATAATTAAGTTAGTGTTTAGGTTAGTGTTAAACATTAAACTAAGAAACAATTAAAAATTTTAATAAATAAAAACTAAACTATATAATATAAATAATAAAACAAACATATATAAAACACAATTAAATAAAACTTAAAACAAAAACAAATAAAACTTAAGATTAAAAATAAAACAATAAAAAATATAATAAACAATTAAAACAAAAACAAATAAACACGTAAATAAAACAAAAAAAAATAAAATGCAATATAACAATATTAAAAACAAAAAAAACACAAAACACATTAATCCTAAGTTCTACCCGTGCTTTTTTCCATGCAACTCAAACCGCCCCTCCCTCACATCACATCACTACCGAGGGGGTCCGAGTTAGCAGTATTGGGAGGACAAGTGTCACCCCCTAGTGAAATTGGACCCCCACTCCCAATACCGCTTACCACTTCAAGGGGGTATGACCAAAACCACTTTTCCATCCAAAACCGCTCACCCAAAAAACTGAAAAAACTGCCTTTTTGCCAGTTCGATCAGTATTTTTCTGAGGTGGATTCCGGGCAAATGGAAACGAAATTTCAAAAACAGAGAGAGGTTTTTGATCAAAACGGGTGGAAGACCAAAAAAATCTTCCATATTTTGCACAGGTGCACTAGTTGGGAGAATCGAAGCCATCTTTCAGGCTCATTTTTCGGATTTTCGGTTTTTCTTTTTTAGTCCTAATTTTGCGAAAGTTGATTTAGCAAGATGGAGAAACTGAAGGAGTTTTTTTCTCTAGAAAAAATCATATACAATAACCTCCTTCATGTTTTACACAGGTGTCACCCTTGAAGAGAAAAATATGTCTGAGTTGACCCCTTTTTTGCAGCAGTTCGACCAATTTTCATGGCAGACAGTTCCATATTTTTGGGGATTTGTTGTTATTTTTGTCCGAGGTGGTTGAATTTGACCTCCTAAGGCTGGAGATAGTCTGTTCCATATATTGTAATAATTCAAATGCACAAGGGTTGATTGTTGAGCTCTTGATTCATGCCCCACAGGGGATACTTTGTAATTTTCCAGATGACTTTCCAGAAATAAAATTTGTATCCACAGGATTCTTGTGTTAGACTCCCTAGTGATTTTTTCCCTGTCTGGGTAACTGTTTTCTTACTTTGTTAATCCATCCATGTTTTTCCCTGATCTAATCATTAAAAGAAATATTAAGAACATAATTTGTTTTTTCACCTTGTTTCTGGTCTTTTAATGATCTGCATGTTTTCATCTGAAGTTGAGCACATGAATTCTTAGCTTCTCCTCTGCTTGATGGACTTTCCCTTCTATTCCTCTCCTTCACTTTCATTTGATTCAATTTGATCCAACAATATTTATATCTTTCCCTGTGGAGACAATCTAATACTTCTGAGATAGATCTATTTTCGGAAAAGGTAGATCCCATGGCCCAATGTAAATTCGAGTTTTCAATATCCCAAATATGCCAAATCCAGAGAAAAACCTATGTACAATAATATCTAGCCTAATATCCAATATGAACAAAGTTAAATCAGACAGAGAGATCCCTCTCTAAGTCTTGGAGGGATAGGTCCTCGACTGAAAGTGGTTTTTTGCTTACCCCTGTTGATTTCCTCCTCAGCCTGGGAAATTACAGGGTGATAACACATGCGAGTCACTCTGACACTCCCGACTTTTGAAATCCCAACAGGATCCTAGAACATGCTATCCCCTCTATTCCCCTTCACCGATGTGACCCTTCTCTATGACTATGGGCTAATCTTTCAAGCACTTCACCATTTTGCGTTTCATGATTTCACGTCTCGTGAGTTCACACTTCACGAGTCGTCTGCCTGGACACTCAATGATCTAGATATCTTCTCAAATCAACAGCTCAGATCAAATCTTCACGGTTTTGGGTTTTGCAAGTTCCCAAAACTCTTGCTTCTGATTTCTCGAGATGCGAAGTCCCGACAAAACCAGATCTATGGTTCAAATCCCAACTTTGATCAACAGTTGTGATCTTTTCACGATTTCGTGATTCGCGACTTTGGATTCTCCTTGCCTCCGTTCTCCCGATAGCTGAAATTGTTATGATGCTGGATCAATGATCCAGATCTCCCCTTTGATCAACGACTCAGATCATGTTGCGATTTTTCATTTTGTGATTTTTTGTGACTCAACCTTTGACTCCTTTGAGTCATGAGTTAGCGAAATGATGATATCTTTCCATGTGTCCTCCTTGACAATAGATGGTCGCGATGATTTCAGAATGATCAATGACTGTGATCTTTTCATGAGTTCGCACTTCGTGAATCCTCACAACTCTGCTCTTTGACCTTTCCACTCTTTGAGTCAGCAAAATGATGATCTATCACCACGTGTCCTATCGTGATGGACGGTTCCGATGATTTTGAAATTTTGTGACCTTGTTCCTCCTGTGTACGTTCAAATATTTAATGCTAGTGCACTTTACCTTGATCAAACGGCTACGATCCGTTTTCACTCAGATTGAATGGTTGAGATCTTTCCTCCTCTGCACTTGATCCTCATTGTCTGGATGTTGATCAGAAGGTCCATATCTTCCCTCTGAGCTAAATATTTCTTCAAACTTAGAATATTTTCGAAAGGATTTAAAGTATTTGACCTTTATCCTTCCTGCGGGTCCATTTCTTGGATCTCGTTTTCACTTCTTGGAAAGTGCTACTCCTCCTGAGCTTGATCTCTCCAAAGATTTCGATCTCCCAATCACTTCTTTCTTTTCTGGGAAATTTGTCAAACTCAGATCCAAAGGTTCTTGAAAAGAATCCTTTCTCGCCTTCCTGGCATTCTTTTGCTCACATCCTTTGACTTCTTTATGGATTTGCTTAGACTCTTCATCGAATTATAGTTATGTGCACTCTTTGCAATGGATATTTACACAAGATTCGAGTTATTGCGATGACCGTACACTCATTGTGGTAGTCACTTTACACTTCCTGTAAAGAAAGTCTTTTGCTATTTCTTCTGAGCTTTACAAGTCGAAACAGACCCTGTCAACGCACTCCTTGTCGAATGTGTGCATACCTTGCACCGAATCATGAAGAAAATCGATTTAAATTCTTATGCAAGGATTCAAATCTACATACACTCATAGAAATATTCATTCATTCTTGAAAAGATTAAGATAACAATAGAGAAATTGGAAACAATATTCACACCATACATTGGATCAATGTTTCTCTGTTATCTTCATTGAAAATTAAGAAAATAGTTACAACTAAAATCAAAGCAACAACTACTACTCTTATATTCCTACTTGCTCATAATTCTCGTAACCCCTCTTTTGGGCATACAAAAACTCTCTTTATACAAAAGAAACAAACTAACTGCTATCTATTTGTGGTTACATTGAGACTAGGGTTAAGCTCCCAAGTCACCCATGCTCATTTTGTCTCCACGTGTGTGATCTTTCCTCTTTTGTTTTCTATTGTTTCAAAAGATTTGGATTACTGCCTAGTATTCGAGACTTTGGATTGGCTCTCAAGTGCTAAGTTGTCCTGCCACATGTACTTGTTGATGATGATCCTGCATCATACTCCCCTTGGACAAAAATTCATGGAATTTTTTCCATGAGCTCCTGTAGCAACTTTCCATGTTTCTAGATATCATCTTCACTTTCCCAACTGGCTTCTTATATTGGGTGTCCATTCCACTTGACCAGATATTCAAAATAGGTCTTCCTCTTGATATTCTTACTAATCCTTTGATCAACGATATTTTCGATCTGTGGTTTTTCTGCTATAGGCATTTGTTTCTCTCATTGAATCTTCCCTTGATGTGTTGATCCCTCTATGTCATACTTCCTGTAAGGATACAGGTCTAAGACGTTGAATATGGGCGATATGTCCACATCATCTGGTAGCTCAATCTCATAGGCGTTGGCATCAAAATTCATCAATATCTTACATGGTCCTATCTTCTTCATATTTATCTTGTTGTATGTCCCCCTAGGGAACGTTTCGTTCCTAAGATGTGTAGAACCTGATATCCTATTTCAAATTGGATTTCTTTGCAATGTTGATCATCTCTCCATCTGTACTCTTGGCTAGAATTCTGCAACTGTCCTCTGATTTGGATATGGAGATTTTGCATGTCTGCAGCAAAATCTTCTGCTCCAGCACTCCTGATCTCACTTTGTTCCAAGTCTCTCAACTCAGATACTCCCCTGGGTTGAATTCCATGCAATATTTGGAATGGGCTCTTCCCAGTGCTCATGTTTGGTGAGTCGTTGTATGCAAATTCTGCTTGTGAAAGAATCTGATCCCATTGATTATGGTGGTCAGTGACTAGACTCCTCAATAAGTTTCCCAAACTTTTGTTTACCACCTCAGTCTGCCCATCTATATGAGGGTGATAAGCTAAGATGAAGGACAAATCTGTCCCCAACTTCTTCCACAGTGTTCTCAAAAAATGACCAACAAATTTCGTGTCTCTGTCCGAGACAATTCTTCGAGGTAGGTCGTGAAGTCTCATAACTTCCTTGAAAAATAGGTTTGCAACATGTGTTTCATCACTGGTCTTTTGACATGCGATAAAGTATGCCCTCTTGGAAAATCTATCCACCACCACAAATATGGAATCACATCCTCTTTGTGATCTTGGTAGTCCTAACACAAAATCCATCCTTATTGCATCCCAAGGCCTCCCTGGTATGGGAAATGGCTGATACAATCCATTGTTCTTTCTTTTACCTTTTGTATGTTGGCAGATTCTGCATCTGTTCACGAATTTTATTACATTTGTTCTCATACATGGCCAATAGTATGAACTGATGAACTGCGCAAATGTCTTATCATGGCTGAAATGTCCAGCCAATCCTCCACTATGTTTTTCCTTCAAAAGGTTATCATTCATTGAGCATTTTGGTATGCACAATTGATTTCCCTTGAACAATAATCCCTCTTGAATCATATACTCTATCCACTAGCTCCTATCTCCCAGCACAGGATTTGTCCATGCTTCGTATGCTTCCTTGAAGTCTAGATCATCACTGTACATTTCCTCAAGGTGTTCAAACCCTAAGGTATTTACCTAAAATTCCTACAGAGTCAAACATATCCTGCTCAATGCATCAAAAACTTTGTTAGCATTCCCAACAATATGTTTTATGAAAAAATAAAAATTTTGCATATACTCAATCCACTTCGCATGCCTCTGATTCAATTTTTCTTGTCTAATTATGAATTGTAAATATTGGTTATCGCTATACAAGACAAATTCTTGTGGGACAAGGTAATGTCTCCATTTCTTTAGGGCTTGGATTATGGCATAAAACTCTTTGTCATAGGTGGTGTATTTTCTCTTAGTCTCATTCATCTTCTCGCTAAAGTAAGAAACAAGTCTATTGTCCCGGCTCAAAACTCCTCCAATCGCAACGCCACTTTCATCACACCTTACCTGAAACGTCTTCTCAAAATTTGGCAAGACCAGAATTGGTCACTCCGTTACTTTCTCCTTCAGTGTATTGAAGCTCTTCTCTACCTCCTTTGTCCATTTAAAAGACTTGTGCCTCTTCTTCACTATATCCATCATTGGTGCACAAATTCCACTGAAATCTATGATGAACTTCCTATAGAAACTCGCTAATCGATGGAAGCTTATTACCTCAAACATGCTCCTTGGTGATGATCATTCTTTGATTTCTTTCACCTTCTCTAGAACCATCTTTAGTTCATTTGAAGAGATCACGAAAACCAATTAAATGAGTTTTGTCTTCATAAAAGAGGACTTCTTCAGTTTTATCAACAACTTCTCCTTCTATAGTCTCCTCATCACTAATGTCAGGTGCCTCAAATGCTCCTCTTTAGTCTTGCTAAAGATCAGTATATCATCTAGATACACAACCACAAACTTGCCAATGAAATCTTTTAGTATTTCATTCATCAACCTCATAAAAGTACTCAAGGCATTGGTTAAGCCAAATGGCATAAGAAACCACTCATACAAACCTTCATTTGTCTTAAATTCTGTCTTCCACTCATCACCTTCCATCATTCTGATTTGGTGATATCCACTTTTCAAATCTATATTAGAAAAGAAATTTTCTCCACTTAAACATTCCAGCAAATCATCTATTCTTGGAAAAGGGAATCTATGCATGATAGTGATATTATTGATGGTTCTCGATTCTATACACATTCTCCATCCTCCATCATTTTTTGGAATCAACACAGTTGGCAGTGTGCATGGACTCAAGTTCTCTCTGACCAAACCCTTGTCTAACAATTCCTGGGCTTGGTTCTTTACCTCCTTATTCTCTCAAGGTGTCAGCCTGTAAGCTTCTTTGTTTGGCATACTTTCTCCTAGTATCAAATCGATATAATGACTGATACTTCTGATAGGTGGAAATAATTTAGGCAGCTCATCCACCACTATGTCAGCAAAATTATCCAATAATTCTTGATCTTCTTCAGGCAAATCATCCATTGAAGTACTTGTAAGGATAACTCCGGGTTTCCTCACCACAAAAAACTGCATCTCCTGTTCTTTTTTGACCTCTTTTAGGAGTTCCTTCCCACTCATGAGGAGTATGCTTGTGCTGGCTTCCCCTTTCACTTTATTCTCCTCTATTGGCAGCAACATGCATGTTCTACCATTCTTCTCCAAGGTGTATGTATTCTTCCTCCCATCATGAATGAAATTCATGTCAAACTTCCATGGTATTCCCGACAAAATATGGCATACATCCACGGGAATTACATCACACACAATTTCATTTCTATCATATCTTAAATTCATCCAAGCATTGTTTAATAACCATTACCTGGTCTCCTTTCTGCAACCATGAGACTTTATATGGCTCTGGGTGTGTAGTATTATCTAGATCCAATTTCTCCACCATCTCCATGTATACTAAATTATCAATTCTCCCACTGTCAATTATCACCTTGCATACTCTATCTTTAGTCTTGAAAGCTGTCCTGAATAGACCATTCCTCTGTACTATCTTTTTAACTTATGCCTCTGGTTTTAAGAGAACCTTCCTCATCATCAGGGATGTCCCATCCTTTGCTCCCTTTTCTTCAACATTCCCTCTTTGTGCTTCTGAAATGTGAGATTCTCCTCCTTCTTTCTTTTTCTGAGGGCATTCCCAAGACATGTGCCCTGTCTTTCCATGGGCATAACATCTTATTCCTCCTCTGCCTCTTCCTCTAGAAGGGTTTTTTCCACCACCCTTTCTTCCTAGGGAACTTCCTTCTCTTTCTGAGTGAATGTGTAGAGTTTCAACCTCGTCTTTGGAATTATGTGCCTTGTCATGGGAAACTCGCTTGCCTTTGTTTGGGGTTGAGATTTTACCTCTACCTCATTGGCTTTGTTTTATGGCCAACTTCTCTTCTTCCTTTAACGAAAACCGATAAGCATCCTCCACTATCCTTACCGACATCATGCTGAGTTCATCCTGGATTTCGTACCTCAGGCCATTCATATACCTTGAAACATTTTCTTTATCCCACTCTCTTTGGCCAACTCTGATGTTCAGCTTGTAGAACTCCTCTATGTATTCTTTAACTCTCATACCCTTTTGTCTCAGGTTTTGCAACTTCCTAAACAGATTGATCTGATAATATTTGGGCATGAATTTAGCCTTCAGCTTGGCTACCATTCTGTCCCAATTCTTTATCTTTTGTTTGCCTCTACTTCTCCTCTCAGCCTACAGTTCATCCCACCACAGTGTTGCATGTCCTTTAAGCTTGGTGACACCATGTCTCACCCTTTTCTCCCCATCGACATCTTCATAATCAAAATATTTGTCCATGGACCTTATCCAATCCAACAACTCTTCATCATCCAAATTGCCTTCATACATTGGGACCTCTATCTTGGCTCTAGCTTCCAATCTAACAGCTTCTCTTACTAAGCATTCTTCGACAACGTGTTCCTCTGTAGCTTCTTCAGCTTCTATATCTTCGCTCTTTTCATCGCTGACGTCTCTAGCATTAGGTGCTCTTCTCTGCGTTGCTTCCATTGCTTCCAACCTTGCAAGAAGTTATCACATCTCTCTTTCTACAACGTAATTGGCTAAAGGTGGATCCCCTCGTCTCCTTGGCGACATTGTGTTGATTGTATCTTATACACAGAGTACAACTTCGAGTTCCTTTTCTCCTTCACCTGAAATCTACATATGAAAATTAGTTCTGATACCACTTGATGTAGACCCCCCTTCTCTCCTAAGGATTGCGTGACCTCCCGGTCTAGGATCGATCAAGAAACCGAGTCTGATTGAGTCTTTATCCCTCAAGAAGCTCAAATCCACTTAACAGGCCCTCGTTCCCTTAAAGTACGGGTTATATGGAACTCGTAGCTTTCTCCTTAAAGTCTTTAAGCTTCAACGTGTTTAGACACTAAATATCCTGCTTAAGCCCCTCCCTTTATGTGACTAAGGCTTTGACCAGTCGCCTAACCGAAAGGCACATCATGACTTCACATATCGGGCCTTTTCATGCGAGTCACTCTGACTCTCCTGACTTCTGAAATACCGACAGGAGCCTAGCACATGCTAGCCCCTCTATTCCCCTTCACTGATGTGACCCTTCGCTATGACCGTGGGATAATATTTTGAGCACTTAACAATTTTACATCTCGTGAGTTCACACTTCATGATTCGTCTCCTTGGACGCTCAACGGTCCAGATCTCTTCTCGAATTGATGGCTCAGATTAAATCTTCACGGTTTTGGGTTTCACGAGTTCCTATAACTCTTACTTCTGATTTCCTGAGTTGTGAAGTCCCAACTAAACCAGATCTACTGTTCAAATCCCTCCTTTGATCAACAATTGTGATCTCTTCGCAATTTCACAATTCCTGACTTTGGAGTCTCCTTGCCTTCGTTCTCCTGATAGCCGAAATTGTGATGACGCTAGATCAATGGTCTAGATCTCCCCTTTGATCAACAACTCAGATCATGTCACGATTTCTCATTTCGTGAGTTCTCACGACTCTACCTTTGACACCTTTGAGTCACGAGTCAGCGAAATGTTGATCTCTCACCATGTGTCCTCCTTGACAACGAACGTTCTCGATGATTTCAGAATGATCAATGACTGTGATCTTTTCACTAGTTCGCACTTTGCGAATCCTCACAACTCTGCTCTTTGACATTTCCACTCTGTAAGTTAGCGAAATGTTGATCTCTCACCACGTGTCCTGTCATGATGGAAGCTCCGATGATTTCAGAATTTTGTGACCTTGTTCCTCCTGTGTACATTCAAAGATTTAATGTTAGTGCACTTTACCTTGATCAGACGACTATAATCCATTTATGCCCAGATCGAATGGTTGAGATCTTTCCTCCTCTGCACTTGCTCCTTATTGTTTGGACGTTGACCGGATGGTCCAAATCTTCCCTCTGAGCTAAAGCTTTCTTTAGACTTAGAATATTTTCGAAAGGATTTAAAGGCTTTGACCTTTATCCTTCCTACGAGTCCATTTCTTGGATCTCAGTCACACTTCTTGGAAAGTGCTACTCCTCCTGAGCTTGATCTCTCCAAAGATTTCGATCTCCCAAGAACTTCTTGCTTTTCTGGGAAATTCATCAAACTCAGATCCAAAGGTTCTTGAAAAGAATCCTTTCTCGCCTTCCTGACGTTCTTCTGGTCTTGTCCTTCGACTTCTTTATGAAGTCGCTTCGACTCTTTGACGAATTCCAGGTCTGTGCACTCTTTGTAATAGATCTTTACACAAGATTTGAGTTCTTGCGACGACTGTGCACTCCTTGCGGCAGTTGCTTTACAGTTCATACAAAGAAAGTCTTATGTTATTTCTTCTGAGCTTTACGAGTCGAAACAGACCCTGTCACTTCACTCCTTGTAGGCTGTGTGCACACCTTGCACCGGCTCACGAAGAAAAGCAATTTAAATTCTTATGCAAGCATTTCAAAGCTACATACACTTGTAGAAAGATTCATTCATTCTTGAAAATATTAAGACAAACAATAGAGAAATTGCAAACACTATTCACACGATACATTGGATCAATTGTTATCTGTTATCTTCATTCAAAATCAAGAAAATGGTTACAACTAAAATCAAAGAAACAAATACTACTCTCAGATTCCTACTTGCTCATAATTCTCATAACCCCTCTTTTGGGCATACAAAATCTCTCTTTATACAAAAGAAACAAACTAACTTCTATCTAATTGCAGTTACATTGAGACTAGGGTTAAGCTCCCAAGTTAGACGTGCTCATTTTGTCTCTATGCATGTGATCTTTCCTCTTTTGTTTTCTATCACTTCAAAATATTTTCATTACTGGCTAGCGTTCGAGACTCTGGATTGGCTCTCAGGCACTGAGATGTCCTTCCACGTGTACTTGTTGACGATGCTCCTGC
>JASDQU010103020.1:331286-371834 GCA_032191745.1 Picea mariana
CAATTGAATAAATAATGTATTTATCATAAAATTCCCATAACGTGATATCAATTCATCCATAAAAATGGAGAAAGAGATAATAGAATTATTTTTTCTTTCACAAATCCATTGATACCAAACAAATTACTAATTTCCTAAATACAAGGATGCAATAGGTACATTTTGTAAGATTGATAATTGGTGTAGATCAAATTATTTAGGATAATTACCATAAAACTTCCTCATATCGATCTTTGGAATTAATTAGTTCCTTGTTGAGGACTTGAAGACCCAATGATGTGGATCTTGGAGTGATGAATGATTATGAAATTCAATATTTTTCTTATCCACTTGTGATAAAATACTCCCCATATATGATTGAGTATCAACACCATCGTTCTCCTTATTTTCATGGTTTGCTTGGATCTTCATATCCCTATTAGGGATCCTCTGTAAGAGCGTGGCTTCTATGGATTTTTGTAATTCTTCCTTATTTTCATTCATGGATTTTTTCATTCCATTCATGGATTTTTTCATTTCATTCATGGATTTTTATACTTCTTCCTTATTTTCATCCATCTTCGTTTCCATTTGTTCCATATTATTTTCCATATCTTGAATTTTTAATTGTGTATTTACTAAGTCATCACTCATTATTGACCTAGCACTCAAATTATTAAGGTGGTCCTCCGATTTGGATAACTTGTTATGCATCTCCTCATTTTCTTCATGATTTATACATGAGTTTTCCGGAGGTTTAATTGATGTTGCGTTATTTTTTGGATCCATGTGGGGTAAAAATAATAATACTCCTCTATTTTCTCGTTATCAAAAAATTTGAATTACCAAAAACAAATCTTCCAATAAAAAGTTATGCAAATTTTAAGTTTCATACCTTTCAAACCCTAATTTGGAGAATGTCTAAATGGATGACCTTTGTCCTGATATATATACAAAATTTTAATCCTTCTGAGTCTGAAATTTGTTTCTACATAGTCATTTGATACGGATTATTAAACTTTTGAAGATTTAACAGTCTAAACCTTAATTGATAAAGGGCTATAGAAAAAATACCAAAAGGTCTTGTTTAAGGTTAACTTTAGGATTAGTAAACAGCCCCAACTTTGACAATATATATCTCAAAAAGCATAATGATTCAAAATATAAAAAATCTGCCACATGTAGTATGTTATGTCTCCTTAGGATTTTGAAAATTTTAATGTCTAGAACTTCACTGAAATTCATTTATAGAGAAAATAAAAAGATGAATTGTTTGAGGCTAATTTTAGGAATAATCATAAACCCTATCTTCCACAATTGATATTTACAAAAATATAACGAAACAAAACTTAAAATTTTTACCATATGTAACTAGCTATGTCTCCTCAGTATCTTCAAAATTTCATGGTTTGAAACTTCCTAGAAAAACATTTATAGAGAAAATGAAAATATGGCTTTCTTGAGGAAACAAAACCTTATGATTGATTCTCTAATAAAAAATGTTATGCAATGACACCTCAAGAATGAAAAATAAATAAATGAATAACAATCCACTTCTAGGGGGAAACCTCCTTTTATAATATATGAAATGTACAAGATGAGATATGATAATCCTAAAACTATATCTCCTCAGTATATATATATATAGGAGACAAAGCGTACAATTATAAATAAATGGTATAATGAAGAGTTATATCCTACATAGAAATATAACAATAGAAATGTAATAATTCAATATCTAGGGATTGATAAGGGGTTTTATAATTAACATAGGGCTTTGTTTGGGGCTTAAAATTGATATTCACATTGATGCATGGCATTCCCTTAGTTCCAAAAACCCATTGTAAAGTTCAATTTAAATATATTTTATAATTTTTTTTTTGTTTTTCTATGCTGCTATGCGATGCAAGAGCATCTAGTTAGGCATTGAAATAGAGTCGTTGGTGTGTGTTTTCATCATGAAAAAACAATAATTTATATAATTTTGACAAAGTTACGAGAGTGGAGAAAAAGGATGATCAATCTTCCGTTGTTGGATCAACTTCAATTGACAAGCCCTATTGCATCCTGATATTTTGAGCTTGAAATGGAGGAGACAGACAAATCAATTTTGGACCATCCATATTATACCAATAACATTTGTTATTTATTCATAAGGTTTTTAATTCATGAAAGTGAGTGAAAAATGGAAATTTTGTAATGTAATATCAACCATTTGATTCCTCCAAAATAAATCAATAATATGCATGTGTTCAAGATAATTTTTTTCCAAATTAAATGTTTAAGGCTCGAGACTAGGAGCCCACATGATCTTAGAGCATGCATTCTAACTGGTACTATCCCATTCATTTACAATATTTATTTCTCCATAATTGGGGTTGGTGTATCTTGATTGCTCGGTGATTCAAGTCTAAGGTAGGAGAAAGAATCTCAAAGCACTGTGCATAGAGGGATGTAGACAATCAAATTTTGAGACGGTGTGGGGGTTATTAGAGGAGATTTTTAGAGAGGAATAGGGGATACAAATAATAGGAATAGAAGGAGGAACATTCAAAGGCTCATAGATAAGAGATAAGAGTCTACACATAGAAAATGGAGAGAAAATAAAAAACATATAGTGAAGAATATAGAAGTTAAGAGACATTAAACAAGAACAAGGTTCACACAAAGAAAAAAGGAGAGAAGAAGAAATATCATCCAGAGAATGTAGAAGAGGTAAGAAGATTAAAAATAAGAAGAAGGGGTCGTAGAGGAAAAGAAGAATCTAAGAAGACAACAAGATGGCAATAATTCAAGAAAAAAAAAAATTCATGTGATGCTTTTTAAGTTGAACACCATGTAATTAAAGGCATTGTTGATATTGAGACTAGTAGGAAAAGAAATTGGTATGAGAAGATAAAGGTATCAAAACTTGGTTTTATGTACAATAGTGAAGTTGTCGATACCATTAAATTTTTTTTTAAAAAATCATAGTTTTAATAAGAGTGCACATTGTGTACAATTTTAAGGAAAACAATTTGTGTGTGGTTTTCTTAAGCTATGCACTTTGAGTGATTAGGCGGGAGGTTGGCATCTTGTTTCTTCATTAGTATCAAATATTTTTTTCTCTATGTGTGAAGTGAATTTTTTAGGTCCTAAGGGCCTATTTTAATCAGCTGGTATCAGAGTAGGTGTATCCTACTAAAGAGTGTAAAGTCCCCTCTGTTGCAACTAGGAAAAGCGAAGAACAATAGTTTTTTTTTTTTTCAAACATTGGGAAATTAACATCAACACATAATTCATATCACCACATGATCAAACGACATAATAATTAAAAGCATTACAAGAAAATCATCATCTTAATAAGCAATGACGCAACCAACAAATAAACATAAATGATAGCAACACCTGACCAACACATAAACATAAATAAAGATGCAGTTCATCCATGACAATCAACTGAAGCAATTTATAAACAATGATCAACCAGATACTGAATATTAAAATGACTACCCACCCAACCTACCTTGCAAGGTTAGGACCTCTAGGACACATAAGCAACGCTCAAGCCCAAGATTGATCCAATTGATTTTGACCACTTAAGGTCTCCAGGCAGGCAACTGTTCTGAAGAACAAGGAGGTGTCTAAATCCCACTAACACAATCAAGTCAAAAACCAACTAGCTCAATCAATCAACATCATTATTGTTCATGGCGCCAGAGAATTTAAATACTCAACCATTTGTACATCGATATTATTCATGTCGCAAGAGAAGTCTAAATACTCAATCAACCATACATCAATATTATTCATGATGCATGAGAAATAATATTTTTTTTACATGGCACAAGAGAATATAATTAATAAATCAATCATATGTCAACATTATTCTAACAGCGCAAGTGTAATCAACCTTATTTTATTTTCATGGCGCAAGAGAAAACATCTATTTAATTTCAAGATGCGCGATTAATCAATTACTGAATTAACCAACAATTCAACATTATTTTCAAGGTGTGCGCGTGATCTAATTACTGAATTAAACATAAATCAACATTCCTTCCAGGGAGTGCGGGAATTAAATAATAAATCACCCTTAATTAGTTTACAATAAATCTATTTATTGCACGTTTAATCATTCCATTCAAGAATCTATAAAAAAAGGTATATTTGGAGGATGAAGTTGCCTTTTTAACAATCTTGAGACAAGACAAATGCTAATTCTTTTATTAGGAAGAAATTTGTATTTTTTTATAAATAGTACTTTTGGTCTCCACTATCTCACAAGAGCACAGAGCAATGAGCAACATCAACTAATGTAAGGAATATCCCTATTGGGAGGATATCATAAACTATTTGTATAGAGTTTGTTGTTATTGCCTAGATCTTAGATGAGAAAATAATCTACTTATATTCATTTAACAAACAAAACCATAGAACATATTTTTTGGAGGTTTATAATAAAGAATTCTAAAATTGACGAGCAAATCAAATATACTTAGATACAATATTTAACGTTCATAAAACATCAAAATCAATTGGCATTCATCGTACAAGAGCACATGGTAGTAACAACCATCAAACACTATGAGGAAGATCCATATTATCTATCATAATGTGTACTAGTATCACTAAGCAAGAGGTGGATAAACAAGAATTCAACTTCTATAGATCTCCATACAAAGGTTTGTGAGGTAAGATTGGACTTTTGTACTAGCTAGCCAATTTCACTTACATATAATATATAAGTTCATAAAACATCAAATTCAATTTTCATTGAAGATTCAACCCAAACAACAATTAGAGAAGGGTTTTTCCCTTCTAGGGATCTTGAGACAAAGACAATCCCAATCCTATTATTAAAAGGACAATTTTGTTCTTATATAAAAAATCAAAAGATTAACTAATGTAGCAAAAATCAACATAGAAAATATTTCATAAGATTTTTATATAATGTGTTTCTATGCCCAAGATCCTAAATGGAATCTAGTCTACTTATCTCTATATAACAAACAAAACAATAGATGAGAGGTTTCTTTTTAGTGATCTATTATAAACAATATCTAAAAATGAACAGCTAATGAAACTCACTTATATATAATATCTAAAGTTCACGAACATGAAAATCAATTCCCATTCAAGATTCTAGGCAAATCGAAGCATAAAACACAAAGGTTTCTCCCAGAGATGGAACGCAATGAGAATGAAATGCTAGGAAAATCGAAGAATAAAACACAGAGACAAATCCACTATTGACGAAGAAGGGAATCACATTCCAACATTAGACAAAATGCAGAGATAATCTGACATTGAGGAAGAAGGGAAATCACAATCAAACATTAGATACAATGCAGAGATAAATTTTCCATTGAGGAAGGAGGAAATCACCAGGAGATTCACCTGTTGGGTGAATTGTGCATATAGAAAAAACAAACAGGTTTAAAAGGAATTAATGCTAGGATAATTCACATGCTGGGAAAATTGCGCATCTAGAAAAAAAAAAAAGAGGTATAAATTAAATTAACAACAGGAGAATTCACATGCTGGGTGAATTGTGCATCTAGAAAAAAAAACCACAGAGGTATAAAATGAATTAATGCTGTGAGGATTCACATGCTGGGAGAATTGTGTAGCTAGAAAAAACCACATAGGTTTAAGGGGATTTAACGCTAGCAGGATTTACATGCTAGGATAATTGTGCATCTAGAAGAAAAAAAAGAGAGGTTTAAAATGAATTAACACTAGAAGAATTCACATGCTAGGAGAATTATACATCTAAAAAAAATGCAGAGGTTTAAGGGGATTTATTGTGAGGATATTAACATTTGTTGCGCAATTGGTACAAGGAAAAATGAAATCCAGATTAAAAAATACTGCAGAGGTAAATCCTTAATAAAATGTCAATCCATATTCAATAACGCAGAGGTAAATCCCTAATGAAATCACAATCCAAATTCAATAAAAAAATGCATAGGTAAATCCTTAAATCCTTAAGGGAATCGTAAATCCAGATTCAATAAAAATCCAGAGGTAAATCCTTAAATACTTAAGGGAATCACAAATCTAGATACAAATAAAAAATGTAGAGGTGAATCCTTAAATCCTTAAGGGAATCAGAAATCCAGATACAAATAAAAAATGGAGAGGTGAATTCTTGTAAAAACGTAGAAGTTTATACAAGAGAAAAATCGCTTGGCTATTTCCAAGCGCTGGGAAAGTTTACACATAAAAAACACATAGGGTTTTCCAGAGATTGGATGCAAAGAGATTCTCCTTTGTTGGGAAAAAATGTATGCAAGAACGCAGAGAAATTATGATGGAAACATAGAGGAGTTGTGTGAGCTATTATGTACAAGTGCAAGAAAAATATTATAGAAAAACGTAGAGATTACCCCAAATTGAAAAAGGAAAAACAATGAATAAGAAATAAAGATTTAATTTGGATTTAAAATTGCAGACTCATTAGAAATTCCTTTCTACGATACATAATCATCAAGGAAACTTTCCAGTCCAATATTAGAAATATATTACCATTGTCAACCATTCTAAAAACCATATATAGAATAAAAACTTAATACAAGAAAACTCCCAGTGAAAATACCGTAACTAGTGAATATAGGCTTTATGACGATCCTTGGCGATTGGCATTCCCTTCCTTCATCCTCTTGCTAACCGTTGAGACTTCACCGGTATCTCCCAACCAACGCTAGGGGTACTCTTCTTCCCCCTTAGCCCCCCGATCTGCAAAGGGTCCATGCACACACACAACTAGAAATCCTCTAGCTCCTAGCCCGCCTTGCAAGGTAGAGCCACCACTCTCTTTCAAGATGGGTATCCCAACACTCACAAGAAAAACCAATCCAAAATTGTGCATCATAACCTTACCCATAACTCGTTTGATCATTTGTCATCTCAACCATCTGTTTTATAGAATTTTCCCATAACTCCTCCCCACTTGCACAATTACTTCAATTTTTAATTTAAATACTTTAGAATTACCTCCCCCTTACACTTTTCACCCTTTCCCCAATTTGCACAATTAAATCCACATGTTATTTTATTTAAAATTCGATTTCCCTCACCTTTCCTAAAAGAGCTCCTTGAATCACTCCTAGTTGTCTATTTATTCCCTTTATTTCCCATTAAATTACTAGTGCCTTTCTAAAACTCGGTTGAGTTAAAATATGATTCTTCTCTAGTTAGGCTAGTGTTAACTAGACTCTAGATACCTTTCTATGCTTACAGAATCTTTTATGCTTTATTCCTTTCCTATCTTAAATTCTAATTTGATAATTTCCACACACATGTGTATTGTATTAATTCTTTAGATTTATTACATCTTTCTTAAATTTTGTGAATTGATTTACCTCTTTCCCATTTTATTTAATTTGTAACTTAGTCTTAGTATTCGCACCAATCTTAGACTTAGGCTGAAATTTTAAAAAGGCTTAGACCTTCATTTGGGGATTCACAAATAATAATTTCCAATCCTTGGCTAATTAATTAAAGCCAACACTGCTTAAAGATTTTACAGGGTTTAATTAGTCTCTCTTTGTTTTCTAGGCCACCTGGATTCTTTGAATCAAATTTTATTTCCGCGACATGCCCTTCAATATGCACTGAGTGCTCCAAGGGTGCCACTCACCTTTGATTCAAATTAAGCGACTTTCCCTTCAAGACAGACTCTGTTCTCCAAGGGTGCCACTGGCCTTTGACTGGTTTTGGTAGTTGTCCAACCCCTGGAGTTAGCATTCCATTCGAGCTACCTTGTGAGAGACCAAGGGATTCTAAGGAATAAGGACCCTGCCTTATTACATGCCCCTTAGAATCTTCATGAGAGACTATCTCATTATGCCCTCACGACATCGTGGACCTTTCGAACTAGGTAATCGTTAACCTACAACTTTAGCCATGGCAGGAGGGCTATTAGGCTGTGTTAGGGATGTTACCAAATCTCTCCCTCAATATCTAATTTCTGTGCATGGCCCCTTTACTCCTTATGTGAGTCATATTAGAAAGCATTCTTCAGCCTGCATTTATTAATGAAACATTCTCAATGATCCATAAACATCATCATAATATAACCAATCATATGTCACAATTTCATAAATGAAATACTCAAACCAATACAATCCATTCCCTGACTCAATCCAAAGTCCAGGGAGGTCCGTTGATGCCATCGGCATCCTCAATCTGTCAAGTGTCCTACACACTCAAGGGAAACTTGTCAATAACATATTTCAATACATAGATATGAAAACAACCTAAATAATAATCCATCAACATCATCATAAGAATCCATAAGTGAAACAAACAACCATATACTAAAACCGGATCACTTGCATGCAAGTGTCCTCAAATAATAAGACAATAACATGTGCTCGCAAGAGAAGGATGTTAGATACACCCCCTCTCATTTTAAACTACATCCTGAAGTTGTACAGTATATAAATGCAGTAAATAAATCATATTGAAATATCTATATTTTTAACTATCAAATAAATATGGAAACTATTGGTGCATATCATATGTGTCCTCCCAGGTAGTCGAGCATGGACTATAATTGTCCCAATGGAGCTTGACCTGATTGATTATTCAACGTTGTAGTTTTCGAATGTGATGGTCCAAGATCTGACACCTTCAAGGAACTCATGTCAATCACATGTGTAATATCACTAGCATAATGTCTCAAAACAGATACATGAAAAACATCATGCATATGCCTCAAAGAATCAGGCAAGGCTAGTCGATAAGCCACAGGACCTTTATTTTCCACAACTTCAAAAGGTCCCACAAACCTAGGAGAGATTTTATCACCCTTTCCAAACTTAATAGAGCTCTTGTGTGGTTTTACCTGCAAGAAAACTTGGTCGCCAACTTCATAATTACGGTCAACATGATGCGCATCGACATAACTCTTTTGTCGATATTGCGCTTATTTAATCCTTTGTCTTATTGTTTGGATTCATTCCTCCATTTCTTGGATTGATTCTGGTCCTACCAGGACCCTATCCTCAAGTCAATCCTAGATCAATGGCATCTGACACGGTCTCCCATAAAGAAACCCAAATCGTGCCATGTTAATGGTACTTTGATAGCTGTTGTTGTACACAAACTCTACCAGTGGAAAGAATTATTCCTAACACTTATGTTGGTCCATGACATACACATGCACCATGTCTTCCAAAATTTGGTTCATTTTTTTTATCTTCCCATCTGTCTCAAGGTGATAAGCTATACTAAAGTGCAGTTGTGTTCCCAAGGCCTCTTGGAAAATGGTCTAAAAACATCATGTAAACACTGATCCTCTATCGGATATGATCCTTTTACGAATGCCATGTAATCTCACAACCTCTCTGATAAAAATTGCAGCTATATCCGGTGCCTGATACGTCATGCACAAAGGAATAAAATGTGCACCCTTTGTCAGAGTGTAAACTACCACGAAAATTGAGTCGTGCCTCCTTGCTGTCAACGACAATCCAAAAATAAATTCCATCAAAATGACCTCCCATTTCGATTCTGGAATAGTGTGTGGTTGTAGTAATCATGTCGGATGTCTATGTTCATCCTTCACTTGCTGACATTATAGACACCTCACCATGTAGCTAAATATGTCTGCCTTCATTCCTTTCCAGAAGAATAAGAGATTAAGGTCTGCCCTCATCTCCGTGACTCCTCGATGAGCCATGTACACTGCTCTATGAGCTTCACTTAAGATCAAACTTCTCAATTCATCGTTAGTCGGTACATAAATCTGGTTATTATACATCATCAATCCGTCATTGTTTAATGCATATCCTTCAAACTTTGGTACCAACATGGTGTCTTGTCCGATATTTTCCATAATATCTTTATACTAGTCATCATCACATTGTATAGTTAGAATATTTTCTTGAAGATTTATCTAAAGAGGTATCACCAAAAATATGTGTTGGGCCCTTCATTTTTGAGAAGGAATCGCGTAAGTTTTGACTAATCACGAGTTGTGAAAACTCCATCAGAGGCCAGGAGAAAGAGAAACAGAAAGCAGTTGTGAAAGTTAGTGCAACGCCAACGAAGAAAAAAATGGTTACAATAGAACAAGAAAGTGTGCAAGCCGAGAAGAAAGACACAACCCAACTATATATAGGGTTGAACATAATTTTAAAAGGGTTGGTTGGTTTGTTGGTTGGTTGGTTCATCTGTTGGTTCAATAGTTCATAAGTTGGTTGGTTGGGTTGAGTCGAGTCAGGTTGGTCAGAGTCACCCAGATTTTGGGATTAGCTATGGATAATTATTTTAAGTTGGAATCAAACAAGTCTAAGTCTATAATGAATTGGACCTATCAGTTGGAGAATTAGAGCTCTATGGCATGATTCTAGAGCCAAGAGTCTGTACTGATCCCTACTATGTAATTCTGAGTCTATAATTAGAGAAAGATCCTAAAGATAATAAGAAGCAGGACCAAATTTCAAAATATGTTGTGTCTTTGTATGTTTACTTATGCATTACAGTATTTCCTTATAGATTATGAGTTCTATTTAATGGTTCAACATTTAAATGCTTTCTCACAATGTAAGTAGGTTTGTCTCTTGCATTTATATGGTTCAGATATGTTAATGTCTCTCTCACAAGAACAGGAATGAGTTCTAACTTCTCTATGGATCCTCTTTAGTCTTTTCCCTACCCTTCCCTATCTATTTGTCTCAGCAAGGCTTCGGGTGATACTTCTTCTCTTTGGAGGAGATGAAAATGCTAGCACTCTAGACTACATAGTACCTTTTGTTGGTAACCTGAGAAGGACCCTGGTCTGATCAAATTCGTGCCAAAAAAATGATTTTGTTGTTGGGACCTATGTTAAAAGGGAACCTGTAGGGAGAATGCTCCCGCCGATCCATAGATCTGGCATTGATCATACTAGTGGCTCGATCTTTTACTCAGAAAGATCGAGCGACCAGTATGAGATTTTATGGGTTAAATTCCCAGAAGAATTTTTCACTGGATAAAGAGGCTCCAAGAAGCTCCAGAGTTCCAGGGATGGGCCAAGAATATCTATGCATAGGATACCAAAAAGTTAGCAGCACTCTAGAGGCTGGATTTCCCAGTTACATGAGCTGTGGATTTCTAGGTTAGCACCACGCTAGAGGGATACATAATCGAATTTGCAGCTGAGAACCACCAGTCTTTTTCGTGGGTAGAGGAAATTTTCAAGAAAGGCACAAGGGGAAGAATTTTGAGAGGAATCCCCAGGTGGATTAAGGTTTTCTTGATGGAGGAAAGGATGTTGATTATGTCCTCGATTGAGATGGTAGCGTAAATACCCTCATTTGGGGTAGGGTGAGATGGGGTCGGAGTCATGGCATGAGAGAGGGGAAGGGTTCTTTGAAAAATGGGGGGGATACAAAAAATAAATGGACTTATGGGATGAGCGAGCTTTGAAGAGAGCCGACATAGTTGCGAAGTGGTGGTACGGAAAGATCAAGAACGCCGCAAGATAGTCTGAAAATTTGAGGAAAGAAGGCGGATCGAGAGAAGTATAAGAAAGACAGATGGAAGAACTGTAGAAGATGAGAAGACAGGAACGACTGGCCAGTCAAAGATTAAATGAGAGAGAAGCGAGGAGAGAAATAAGTCCCAAGGAAGTGGGATGAGAAGGAGAAGGTATATATGTAAGGGAGGAGGAAGCCAGCATGAATCTTGGAGGAGAAAGAGAATATTCACCCCCAATAACAAGAGATATCGAGAATCCAGCCAAAGAGATCATCCCAGTGGAAGCTAATGAGACCCCCCATATCAAATAAAATCTCCCCAAAGCTAGTGGTGCCAACCCCAAATCACCCATACCCCAATTGTATTATATACAAGCAGTAAGTTCGATACTACCTTCTCATGCTAGTTATGTTCCAATACAATTAGTTAGTCAGTCACATCTAGGAAGTATAGGTACAGGGAGTATATTGGGATCCACTGGTAGATCACAAGGAGGACCATTAGGTTTCATATTGATATGACCAACAGGATCAGCAATGGCCAGCCACATGGAAGGTTTGATTTCCCAATACCCAGACGTTGAGAAGCACTGGTTTTTGTGCGAAGCAATCTAGAGATCCAGAGGGAATCTGGATGTGAATAAGCTGGTCGAGTTCGAGACTACCTTGAGAGGCTTCACTTTCAAGTGGTACATGAATATCATTGAACGAGGAGTGTCAGGGACCCAAGGTCAAGCGTTCACACTTGACCAGGTACGGATGAGGTTTATAGCAGAATTCAATCTACCTCAGTCAGAACAATAGGCTCTGTTTGAGTTGTGTGAGATCCAGCAGAGGGAAGGTGAATCAACCTGGGAGTACATCCAAAAGTTTAAATATGCCATAGGGAGGTTGTCACATCCAATGCATGAATAACATCAAAGGGAGTGGTACATTCAGGGGTTGTTTCCCCTAACTCAGATTTCGCTAAGGCAACAACATATAGCCACATTAACAGATGCCTTGGAACAATTGATGAAGATTGAAGCCATGACGGGATACCCTGGGAGCCTGACAACAACCCGACCCAGTAGATGCGAATCTGGTGCAACTACAAGGGCACATATCGACACTGA
Source organism: Picea mariana (assembly GCA_032191745.1). Taxonomy (NCBI): domain Eukaryota; kingdom Viridiplantae; phylum Streptophyta; class Pinopsida; order Pinales; family Pinaceae; genus Picea; species Picea mariana. The sequence goes on from JASDQU010103020.1 coordinate 343,831, forward strand.
CAGAAAATATTCAGCAACTAACGATACCTAGACCAGGATGACCACAAGTTTGGTGGACTAGATGTTATACGCAAGGTCATATAGCAAATGAATGTCCAAGAATGAGAGGACTGGGACCTCCTCTGAATATGAAGGTAACCCTACCAGGACCCATAGGAGGAGTTGCACAAGTGTCGAAGAATTCATCATTCCATCACCCCACCCCATATCACGCTTTCCCAGGAGGCCAAGCAGCACCGACATCGAAATATTGTGAGATATGTCGAATCCACGACCATGGGCCAAGACAGTGCCCCATCATGCAGAAATATTCGACAGTACCAAACACAATACACTACGAGTTCTGTGCATCTACCACACATACTATTAATCAATGTAGAGTGTTGGACGCACTCGTAGACAGGTTAGATCAAACAACATTCAGGGTGAATGAAAACCCTTAGGGACTAGTAAGAGGTAGAGGATGTGGATCTGGAGGAGATTTTAGAGGAGGAAGAACTGGGGGAAGAGGACCAAGAATATGTTATAACTGTGATGAACAAGTTCACTTGGCCAGAGATTGTCCTCATCCAAGGAGGCCATGGTGCTCTCACTGCAGAACCAATGGACATGCAACTGAAGACTTCCCAGAGTTAATTGCAAAGTGTGAAGATAGAGTACAACAAATAGGAACTAACCTTATTGGTTCAGATATCAAGAGGATCTCTAAGGGACAATTTCCCAAACTTAATATTGTTACTCAAGGAGGAGCGAAGATAAGAGCTAATGCTGATACTCTACCTCAGATCCAGAAAGCAACACCTAAGGGAGACATGTATGATCCCCTAAAGAAAAAGTTGCTCTTTAAAGATGCCATAGAAGTATTCTAGAATATTCCTGGTAATGAAATGCAAGAGAACCCCCCCCCAACAGACTATTTACCCTAAGATGGCACAAGTTTGTGCTTCACCCCCTACACCCAGAAACCCTATAGTCATACCAAGAAAGCTGAAGAAACCTTAGAATGTGGTTGATCTTTGGTTTCAATTATTCTCTGACATTATAGGGAATGACCAACTAATAGAAAATTTGCGCAATGCACTGTACCTAGTCTTAGGGAATGAAGAAACCTCAGAAGCAAGGATAAGGGCTAATCTTCCTGAGAAGAGTACTCAACGAGTGCAACGAAGAAAAGTGTGAACCAGAAAATAATTTTGACTGGTATCCCAGTTAGATGACTTCTAAATTAAGGACATCATGTTGGACCTAGGGTCAGATGTGAACATCCTTCCTAAGAAGGCTTGGGAAGGCTTACGAAAATCGAGACTGACATATTCCCCAATTCAGTTAAGAATGGAAAACCAATACTTTATCTTTCCCATAGGAAGACTGGAAAACGTGGAAATTGATGTTAAAACAGTAGCTGACTTTGAAGTCATTGAGATCATGGAAGACAAGGACCCTTACCCTGCACTACTTGGCATCGATTGGGCCTATGATAATTATGCACTAATCGACTTAAATAAAGACACCATGAATTTTGAAGATGAGGGAATCAAGGTAGTTCAACCTTAGAACCCATATGTAGGACCCAGGTACACAGAACCAACAGACAATAATATGGAGGGAGAATACCTAGAACAGTTGTACACTCTAACAACGGGGACAAGAAATGATTATATAAACCCTACTGCTGATGGATTAGTAAGATGGAGAAGTATATGGTCAGTATAATAATATTCATAAATGGCTAATGATAGTTGGAAACAAGGCTCGCACAAAATATTCTCAAGAAAATGAGCAACTGTCATAATGACCAGATGGGTTGGGACCGAAGTTAGAGAACACCCAGTATACGATGGTACCTCAGACCTAGACAATTGTTTGCAGAATATGGAAGAGAATGTGAGAGAAGATCAAAGAATATCGTTACTAGATGTATCTTTTCAGAACACCCCCGCCAGAAGGTGGGCCACTCATAAAGGCGTACTCAGAACTTGGGACGAGGTGAAGCAAGTTATCAAGTATAGGTTTTGGAATAAAGAGCAGATGGAATCATAGATGCAGATAGATCTCCAAGTTGCGCAGCTGTTCAACAGAGAATCAGATCCTACAATACACATTGAATAGTGTGAAACACAGTGGAAGGCTGCGGAGATACACTCTCACTTATGGGTTCAGGTATTTCCCCACTCTTGAGGCCCACTCTCGAAAGCTTGGTTCATACATGAGGAAACCAGAATATAGACCAATGACTAACAGACACTGGTAGCTCAATTTTGCAAGGAATTCTCATTCTCAAGTAAGTACCCTAAGCTTGAACTAGCCATACATAAGATTAAATAACTTCTTTTTACAGCCAATAGTAATAAGAGATCAAAATTTGTAGTGTGTCTCAATCATACCCAATAACTTCAGACTAAACTCCACTTACCCTCGACTGAGAAGCCTATAGAATGTTATCAAATTAGCAAAGATTCAGAAAGCCTAGACGAATTAGAAGAACTAAGAAACCTAGCCATCAAAGAGACAGAGGGGAGAAAATAAATCCAAAACACCATACCTAGCTAGACCAATAGTTCCTACAATCACCCATTAAAATTGTGTAGACTCAACATAGGGACCGAAGAGCAACCCAAGATAGCTATGATGGGAGATTATTGGGATGAATAAACCAGTTAGAAAATATAGAGTCTACTGAGGGAATATGAGGATTTGTTCCCAAATACTTTTTTAGAATTAAAGAGAATCAAAAGAGTCATGGGAGAAATGAAGATTGAGTTAAAACCAGGATCCAAGCCTATTAGACATAGACCATACCGTCTTAACCCAAGATTAAAACAAAAATTTAAGAAGGATATTGATAAGATGTTAGAAGGAGGTCTCATTTTTGTGATAGAAGAAGCAGAGTGGGTCAACTCGATAGTCATTCAAAGTAAGAAAGACACTGAGGATATTACAGTTTGTGTGGACTACAAAATCCTCAACTCTGCTTGTGTGCACGACCCTTTCCCAACACCCTTTACCAATGAGGTGCTAGAACAGGTTGTGGGGAAGGAAGCATACTCATTCACAGACGGATTTTCAAGATACCATCAAGTAAGGATTGTTGAAGAAGACAAAAGAAAGACCAATTTCATTACAAAATGGGGATCTTTTGCATACAACGTGATGCCATTTGGATTAAAGAATGTCCCTACAGTTTTTTCCAGGATTGTGATAGTAGCCTTTAGAGAATTCATTCACAAATTTATAGAAGTCTATATGGATGATTGGAAAATATATAGCCTTCTTAAGGAACATGTAGCACTGTTAAGACTAATGTTTGATAAATGTAGAGAGTTGCAAATCACATTAAATCTCAGAAAGTGTATCTTATGTGTGCCACATAGAAATTTGTTGGGACACATAGTCTTCTGAGAAGGAGTATTGGTAGACCCAGCCAAATTCGTGGTAACTGTGAATATGACACAACCTATGAGTTCTAAACAATTGCGCTCCACACTAGGACACACAGGTTACTATCATAGGTTCATTCAAAGATATGCCAACATTACTACACCTCTGGAAAACCTCCTAAAAAAGGATGAAACATTCCAATGGACTCCCAAAGGTGATAGAGCATTTGAGACACTTAAGGAGAAACTCACTACAACATTGATTCTGATATTCCCAAACTAGGAGAAGGAATTTCATTTCCTTGTAGATGCTTCAGGAATTTCCTTAGGAGCTATCTTAACGCAACCTGGAGATGGAGCTATGGATCACCCTATCTATTTTGCAAGTCGAAAGTTGTCACAAGAAGAACACAACTACACAACAACATAAAGGGAAGTATTAGCAATTATTTATGCTTTACATAAATTTAGACATTATCTGTTAGGATCTCACTTCAAATTCTTTACTGACCATTCCACATTGAAATACCTAGTTAACAAACCTGTCTTGGAAGGGAGAATTTGTAGATGGTTGTTGTTATTTCAAGAACTTTCCTTTCAAGTCATCATCAAGCTGGGATGATGCAACGTGAGACTCGACCATCTGTCCAGGATAGAGTTAGGAGACTTGTTCAGGATTGAGGCCATACTAGAGTATCTGAAGGACATGGAAATCTTTCTCAGTACAGGGGACTGTCCTAAAACATATTCTACAACCCAGAAATGCCATATGGTCGTTAGAGAAGCAGATTACTAGCTGATCGTCGGACAATTGTATAAACTAGGACTAGACATCATCCCCAGACAATGCGTCCTGTATCATAAAAGGTAGGATATACTCTGGGAATTCCATAATGGAATCACAGGAGGCCATGTAGGAGGAAAGGCCACGACACATAAAGTTCTACAAGTAGGACTTTAGTGGGAAACACTATTCAAGGATGCACAAGCATACACTTGATCATGTGATTTTTGTCAACGGGTGGGCAAGACGTCACACCGAGATGAACTACCACTACAACCAGTTAGAGCTCTAGAGGCATTTGAGAAATGGGAAGTTGACTTCATTGGACCAATCAACCCCACAGCCAAACATTCAAAGGCCAGGTACATCATTACCATGACTGACTACCTTACTCGTTGAGCATAAGCAACAATGGTACATTATTGTTCGACAGATACTGCTACCAGTTTCCTTTTAGAGAATATCATTACCCCGTTCGGATGTCCCAAGAGCCTAACTGACGATCAGGCAGCTCATTTCATTAGCAACACTTACAACAAAATTTATGATTCAACATCACAAGAGCAGTCCATACCACCCATAGGCCAACGGAACATTTGAAGCGTTCAACAAAATCTTGGAAAGGGGACTAACAAAGGTCTATTGCACAAACTGGGAGGACTGGGATGATAGATTTCCAACTGTACTATGGGCCTACAGGACAACCACAAAGAAAATCCACAGATACACACCATTCCAATTAGTCTATGGGAGCGAGGAAGTGGTGCCTACAGAGTTCATCACTCCAAGCCTATATATTGCACAATTCACACGTATGACAGAAGAGGAATCAATGGGGAAGAGACTTGTGGAGCTACAAGAACTCAAGGAAACTAGATTTATAGAAGACTTCCATCAGTCAGTTGAAAAGGAAATAACCAAATCTTGGCATGACTGACACATTAAGACCAAGGTATTCACACAAGGGGACAAGGTGTTACTCTATGATAGCCGATACCATAAGCATCCTAGAAATCTTCATATGCACTGGTTGGGACCCTTCATAGTTGCTGAAGTCCGACCCTTAGGAGAAGTCAGAATTGTACACCTGGATGGTGTGCTACGACCAGGATGGGTGAATGGCACTCACCTAAAGCCCTACCTATCTCAAAACTAAGAGATAAGGACAATCGCTCCAATCCGAAGGAGCTTGTATAATAGATAGATTTGAGTTTTGTTTTCATTCTGAAATTTTGCAAATTCAATTATTAAATTCCATATGCATAGTATTGTTCCATAACACATAGTTCATTTGTTTTGTCTAAGTGTTGCTTGATACAGAGATGAAGACTTAGCAGTACATAACCTACAGCATAAGATATTCCATTAATGAAAGTCATTAAAGACGACGGGGACAACCTTTGTGGTCGGAGGAGCCATGAATACAAATCCAATTTGAGTTGTAGGCCATGCAAACCCAGTCTAGTCACAACCTTTATTGCCATTCTGGTACCCCTTCTGACACCTGTTAAAACATAAAGACGCATTATGCCAAGATGCCATCAAAGTTCGTACCAGGACACCCACCCATCAAACAGAAAGGTCTCAAATCAGCCATGTTCCTATTCCACTCAAATAAGTAAATACCAAGATTGCCAATAGGATTTATCTTGATTAAATCGTCCTGTCGAAAAGCTCACACCTGGTAATGTCCATACGATCATGATGAGTAGCAGTTACTGCTAAAAACTTACCTGTTAAGCCAAGTATAAGGCTCTCAGAAATCAACTGAGAATGTACTATTTCTAAAAAGAGCATATCCATTTCCGAAATCAGCAGTGCGAACCAGTTGAGACCATTGTAAAAGTTGTAGATGTCACCTTAGCTCTTACCTACCACAGAAGTGTGAATGCCGAGAGCCACAACAAAATGAACCACCATGACTAAAGAAGCAGTACCAGATGAGCCCTGCGACCCTCGGATCGAGATCATGGGCAATCTCAAAGGGAAGGTAGAGCACGTTAAGCTCCTCGATCTTGACCTCACAGATTCAGCCTTGGTCCCACAGATGCACACAGACGTCTTTCAGGATATATTTTTGTATGGAATCAAAGGAATGCAGGTTGTACCAAAACAAGAGTTCATCAACGTATTTAACTCAGCCATCATGAACCTGAGATACTTACCAGTCTTTGGTACCATAGGCGAGATTGTGCGTTGCACGAAATTTTTGATAAGAAGGGTGCATGACAAAATTCTATGGTTGGATAAGTGGTATCCAATCCATGTTGAAGACAATTGTAATATTACTGGACTATCCTCCCAAGGAGAGGATGTTTCGAAGAGATTCCAGGGTCATGGTAAGCATGAGAAAAAAAAAGGCAAGCTTATCCTATACGAGATATTTAACACAAAGAGAGGAGGAAGCACAACAGTAATTGAACCAATACTGCCCGAGATAGTCCAAACTGGTTGCTACATCATAGCCAGTAAGGTTATGAGGTCTTACTATAAGGGAAAATGCACTCTATATGCGTTATCATTCATCGACTTTTGCGCAAATGGAGAAGTCTTCAATTGGTGTAGTTTCTTGTTGGAGGAACTACTAGTAGCTTGCGAGGAAGCATAGAAGAAGGGAGGAACCTTCACCTATGGATACCTACTTGTTTAATTTTCAATGCTCAAATGGAAGCCACTTGTGGGAAGACAATCGAAAATACTAGATAAGGGGCGCATGGAGAAGATGTTCGAGCCATGGCAGTCCAGACCAGACTCAGAGAACACAACACTCAACAATGCAACATTTTCCAAATGGTATAATGGTATGATAGACACAATGCAGAGGCTGCGCATCCCGTAGGAGCTCCTCAACTATAACATGGGGAATATCTCCTTCAGCATGAATCGACACAACACATTCGTCTAGCCGAGACATGTCAGCAGGGAAAATTTCTACACAAGGATGCTACCATTCTATTTGGATGAGGAATACTTAGATAAGGAAGTCATGTCATGGCCAGGAGTCAAACGCAGCCCACGTAAATCAGGAATGCATTACATTTTTCTTGTGGATCTGCTGAATAAAAAAGACAATGAAGTAGGAGAAGGACCGAGTTCAGGCCCTGACCAAAAGAAGCCAGACGCTCCAGTACAAACATACTCCAAGGAGGAAGAAGAGATATAGCAGTTAGAGCGGATAAAAAGATTGGCCTAACGACAACTACTAGACAATGCCATGCTGACAGGTGTGCAGGTTAAATAGATCTTGGGCATTGTGCTCGGTACAAAGCCATTGGAGAAGAGGCCCATAATTGGGGTCTCACCGAATAAACCCATAAACCTACAACCCCTTGTATCTACCACTCCCCACACCCACGCCACAACCAAAGACACCACTATCAATGATATTCAGGATGACCTAGAACCTAAAACACTTCCATCCACAATCATCATTGAGCACCCTCCACCACCACTCCAATTACCAAAACTCATCACTGCCAGTCCACATCAGACCATAACCCCAGATCCGATGCAGCTAGATCAACCAGATATAGTAGAAAGATGACTCCCACAAATAACCAGAGAATCACCCAAGCCAAGATCAAAATTTATAGCCCCGACTCAGACTTCCACTACAGACACGGGCACCTACCAACGCAACAAACTCTCTGTTACAGTGGCCAATGCCACACTTATTTGGACTAATCAAGGAATCAATGGATTAGTTAGAGAAAAGGCTCCAGGAGGCCAAGAGATCCACTGAGACTGCAAGGAAGGAACAACTCGTCGAACAAACATGCAAAATGCAGGAAGCACATGACAAACTCCAAGTCCAGTGCAAACTAGAAAATGTGTAGAAAAAACTTGTTGAAGCCTGGCTAGATATTCGAAAGGTTGCACCCGACCTACTCGAATCCAGTGATGTAGGCGAGCCAAAGAAACAGATCGAGTTGTTGCAAGAAAAATGGACACAATTCGCTACTTGCACTGAGCAGTTGCAAGAGAAGCTATAGCAGGTCCAACAGGAAGCAGAACAACAACCTCAGCAGCTATAGAAACATATGCAGAAGATAATATTGCAAGGTAACAATGCCCGAGCAGCATTGCATATGCACACAACGGATTGCACCAGAATCTTCAGGGAAGTCAACGACTGGATGGGCATCATCGCTCGATGGAATCAGGTCTTGAAGGAGGTGCGCACAAATATCCAAGTACTGAACGAAGAAGTTGCATCCACAATGGACCCCATGGAGGAACAATAGAAGTTCGACCAAATTCAACATGTCGACAATGAACTGAATACACTATATGAGGCATAGTTCGTAGCCAAGAAAGAGTTGCGTGACTTTTGACCTGTAATTCAAACCGCATACATGAAAATGCATCAAGTCGACGCAACAACAGATTCTAAGTGGAACTCGTTGGTTGCGGCCAAGCCAAAGGAGTACAACAAAGAAACGAACCATTAGTTTCTTGCAGAAGCATCACTCCTCGCCCAGAAATGGCAGGACAAAGTTGGAAGCTTTCAAGGAGTAAAGCACAGAGCATTAGAGTTGGTACTAGAATTGGGCCCTTCATTTGAGGAGGTAAAGGAAGAAAAAGAACAAACAGAAGAGCCCAAAGAAGAAGAAAATATGGACAAGGGAAAACAATAGATGCTCCCGGAGGATGTGAAAGAACCAAGAGCTTGACTTGAGGATGAATCAAGGATTGTGGTTGGAGCCTGTTGAGCCCTTCATTTTTGAGAAGGAATCACATAATTTTTTACTACCACGAGTTGTGCAAACTCCATCAGAGGCCAGGAGAAAGAGAAACAAAAAGCAGTTGCAGAAGTTAGCGCAACGCCAGCAAAGCAACGAATGGTTGCAATATAACAAGAAAGCGTGCAAGCCGAGAAGGAAGAAACAACCCAGCTATATATAGGGATGAACATAATTGTAAAAGGGTTGGTTGGTTGGTTACTTGGTTGGTTCGTCTGTTGGTTCGATAGTTCATAAGTTGGTTGGCTGGGTTGAGTCGAGTCAGGTTGGTCAAAGTCACCAAGATTTTGGGATTAGTTGTGGATAATTGTTGTAAGTCGGAAGAAGACAAGTCTAAGTCTGTAATAAATTGGACCTATCAATTGGAGAATTAGAGCTCTGTGGCATGATTCCAGAGCCAAGAGTCTGTACTAAGCCCTACTATGTAATTCTGAGTCTGTAATCAGAGAAAGATCCTAAATATAATAGGAGGCAAGACATAATTTCAAAATATGTTGCGTCTTTGTATGTTTACTTATGCATTATAGTATTTCCTTATATATTATGAGTTCTATTTGATGGTTCAACATTTAAATGGTTGCTCGCAATGTAAGTGGGTTTGACTCTTGCATTTATATGGTTCGTATCTGTTAATGTCTCTCGCGCAAGAACAAGAATGAGTTCTGACTGCTCTATGGATCCTCTTTAGTCTTTTCCCTACCCTTCCCTATCTATCTTTCTCAGCAACGCTTCAGGTGAGACTTCTTCTCTTCAGAGGAGATGAAAAAGCCAGCACTCTAGACTACACGGTAAATGTTTTTGGTAACTTGAGAAGGACCCTGGTCTGATCAAATTCGCTGCAACAATATGTGTGGTCTCTAACTTAACACATCTTCCACTCTGTTCATTGTTCCTTTTATGTAAGTAATCTAAAAATCGTATTCACTAAGCAATTCTGACCAACGCCTTTGTCACGCATTCAAGTCACTTTGTGTAAATATGTGCTGCAAACAACAATGGTCTATTTTTAGTTCAAATTTTCATCCAGTTAGGTAGTGTCTCCACACTCTCAGGGCATACATAATGGCCAATAACTCCAAATCATGCGTTGCATAGTTCTCCTCATGCTTTTTTAATTTCCTTGAGATGTAAGCAATCACTCGATCATCTTGCATCAAGACTCTGCCTAAGCCTTCGTTGGATGCATCTGTGCATACCAATAATTCCTCATCCATGTCGAAGACTTTTAGTATCGGCATTGTCATCAAAAGCTGCTTGAGCCTTCTAAATGATTGTGCGCATTTCTTGGTCCATACAAAATTCTTGTTTTTCTTCTGCAGTTCCATGATCAAATTTGCTATTTTCGAGAAACCTTTGACGAACCGTCGATAGTATCTTGCTAAACACAAAATGATACATATTTCTGGTACGTTCGTCAACACATTCCATTCCATAATAACCTCTACCTTCGCTATATCCATAACGATTCCTTCGCCGGAGATAACTTGCCCTAACTAATGAATCCTCGATTGATAAAAAGAGCATTTCGATAGATTCCCATATAATTTGTTTTCTCGTAAACACCATAGTACCAAGCGCAAATGTTCATCATGTTCTTCCATCATCCTAGCATATATCAATATGTCATCAATGAATAATTGAAAAAACTTGTCCAAGTATTTGTGGAACACCCCATTCATCAATCTCATGAACATCCTTGGGGAATTTGTCAGTCCAAACGATAAAATGATAAACTTGTAATGTTTGAACCTCGTATTTAATGCGGTCTTAGGAATGTTTTCCTCCTTGATCCTTAACTAGTGATATCTTGATCTCAAGTCAATATTTGAAAACACAGTCACACCTTTCGATTGATCAAACAAATTGTCTATTCTTGGAAATGGATATTGGTTCTTGATCATTGCCTTTTTCAATTGACGATAGTAAATATAGAGTCTATGCAACCCATCCTTCTTTCTTATCAAAACAACAGGCACACCCCAAGGTCACATAGCTGGGTGTATGATTCCTAGGTCCAACAACTCCTTTAGTTGCATTTTCAGCTCATGTCACTTAGGGGTCGACATCCAATAAGGCATTCTTGCTATAGGTTCAATTCCATGTTTCAATTTGATGGTAAATTCCAACTCTCTTTCAGGCAACAAACTGAATAACTCTTTTGGGAACACATCCACAAACTCTTTCACTACCAAAAGGTTTTCTAATCCTTTCTCCACGCCCTTGTTTCTTAGCGCTAAGATTGCATATAGCTTGCATCCTTTGCACATGCTCTTATGTAGTTGTAGGGAAGAAATGAACCTTAAGGAAACTCCCTTGTTTCTTCCTACGATCACTCGTCTCTGTCCCTCATCATCGGTCAAAATCAACCATTTCATCTTACATTTGAGTATTGCATCATGCGATTCCAACCAATCCATATTGATCACAACATCATAAGATCCTAATGTCGTGACATACAGGTTGGACTTCGTTATAAAATATCCCAAGCCAATGTGATAGTCTAAAACCCTTCCTCCAACCTTTTTTTTTGGCACCCAAATCCATTTCCACATACCTAAAACTGTCCTACTCGACTGCCTTTAACTTAATTCTTTTCAGCGTTGCACTAAAAATAAAGCTCTTTATAGCACTGTGATCTATCAAAATAATAAAATTTTGTTCGGCGATGGTACCTATCATCTCGAGCATAGTGGACTGGTGCTCTTCTTGGCGATTATTCACCATTGCGTGAGTCTGGTGGTCCTTGCCCAAATCTCCAACTATAGTGTGTCTGTCTGGCCCGACTGCTCTAGCCCTCTCAAGTAGACAATATCGTTGGTAATGTGGCTCTCCACATGTCCAATATTTGGTCTTCGGCCCAGTACTCATGGTCCCCAAAGTATAATTTGTTGGCCTACCAACCTAAAATCATGTTTTGTTCTGTTGAATGGGCCTAAACTGATGTTGTTGCAAATGACATTGTTGTTGGTGTTGTGGTCCTCTGTAGGGAGTCCGCTGCTGAGGAGATGGTCGTCATGGCATTGAGAACATGAATCTTCTTAGCGTGTATCGATACCCCGATGGATGTCTAGCTAGATTCTAATGTTGCTTCACACCATATGTCTCTTTTCCCTTCGGTCTCATAGAAGTCCTGCCCTAACCATGGCTAATCAACTCTTCCTCGGTTATGAGGAATGTTTGGACTACATCATGCAATTTATGAGGCATTAGGATCCTCATCTTCATACGAATGTTGATGTTAAGTTTGAACACAAACTTGTTGACCTTGGGCTTCTCAGTGTTCAGATGTGGAGCATACCTAAGCAACTCCATGAATCAGGCCTCATACTCGGGTACCGTATGACCATCATGTTGTAAGGCATTGAAATCATTGAGATGGCACTGAATTAATTCCTCTGTCAAATACCTCTCTCGTAATTGCTCCTCGAAAAATTCCCATGACACATCTTCGACAACCATGTTCAGTTGTGGTAGGAGTGTCTTCCACCATAGAAGGGTGCTCCCTTTTAGTTGAAAGACCGCCATGTATAATTTGATGTTGGAGGTGTAGTCGCAAAGTGCGAAGCACATCGCCATGTTATCCAATCATGCCTCAGGGATGAGCCATCTGTGGCACCCATGAACTCAGGAAACTTGACCTTCTCGAGTTCTATGTGAATACTACCACTGCCAGCTGGAGCGCATTATGGACCCTCAGGGGGTACATGCTCCCTGGCCTCATCTCTATCTAGTCAGTTAATCAAGACCTCTGACATTCTCTGAAAGGGCATCATCAACCTAACCACATCCTCCACAAACATCTTCTCCTATCCAATGACTTTCTCTTCTCCTTGGGGGTTAGACCCCTCTGGCATGGAGGCTACTGGAGGCATCACACCTCCTCCCCTAGCACCACGTCATCCTCCTCCATGACATCCTCTAACCATGATTACCTGCAGGGACACAATTCAATTTAATTTGCGATAAGTTATTAATCAAGTGTTTAATACGGTTGAACCCACTATGATACCATATGTAAAGTCCCCTCCATTACGACTAGGAAAAGTGAAGCACAATAGGTAATTGTTTTTTTTTAAAGCATTGGAAAATTAACATCAACACATAATTCATAGCAGTGCATGATAAAACAACATCATAATTAAAATAATTACAAGAAACTCATCATTGTAATCAACAACGACACAACCAATGCATCAAAATAATTGATAGCGACACTTGACCAACAAATAAACATAAATAGCGACGCAGTTCAGCCATGAAAATCAACTGAAGAAATTTATAAACAATGATCAACAATATACTGAATATTAAAATGACTACCCGCCCAACCTACCCTGCAAGGTTAGGACCTCCAGGACACGTAAGCAATGATCACGACCAGGATTCATCGGATTGATTTTGACCACTTAAGGTCTCAGGGATGGCAATTGTTCTGAGGAACAAGGAGGTATCTAAATCCCACTAACACAATCAAGTCGAAAACCAACTAGCTCAATCAATAAAAATTATTATTGTTCATGGTGCAAGAGAATTTAAATACTCAATCATTCGTACATCGATATTATTCATGTCGCAAGAGAATTCTAAATACTCAATCAACCATACATCAAAATTATTCATGAGGCATGAGAAATCTTCTTTATTTTGCATGGTGTAAGAGAATATAATTACTAAATCAATCATATGTCAACATTATTCTAAAGGTGCAAGTGTAATCAACCTTATTTTATTTTCATGGTGCAAGAGAAAACATCTGTTTAATTTCAAGGTGTGTGATTAATCAATTACTGAATTAAACAATAAATCAACATTATTTTCAAGGTGCGCACGTGGTCTAATTACTGAATTAAACACAAATAAATATTCCTTCCAGGGTGCACGAGAATTAAATAATAAATCACCCTTAATTAGTTTACAAGAAATCTATTTATTGCATGTTTAATCATTCCATTCAAGATTCTATAAAGAAAGGGATATTTGGAGGATGAAGTTTCATTTTTTGAAAGCTTGAGACAAGACAAATGTTAATGCTTTTATTAGGAAGAAAGTTGTATTTTTGTACAAATAGTACTTTTGGTCTCCACTATCTCACAAGAGCATAGAGAAATGGACATCATAAACTAATGTAAGGATTATCCTTGTTGGGAGGATATCATAAACTATTTGTATAGAGTTGGTTTCTATTCCCTAGAGCTTAGATAAGAAAATAATCTACTTATATTCATTTAACAAACAAAACCATAGAGCAGATTTTTTGGAGGTCTACAATAAACAATTCTAAAATTGACGAGCAAATCAAATATACATAGATACAATATTTAGCATTCATAAAACATCAATCTCAATTTGCATTCTTCCTACAAGAGAACATGCCAGTAATGATCATCAAACACAATGAGGAAGATCTATATTATCTATCATAATGTGTACTAGTATCACTAAGAAAGAGGCAGATAAACAAGAATTGGACTTCTATAGGATCTCCATAGAAAGGTTTGCAAGTTAAGATTGGACTTTTGTACTAACTAGCCAAATTCAATTACAGATAATATATAAGTTCATAAAACATCAAATTCAATTTTCATTGAAGATTCTACCCAAAAAAAAAATTAGAGAAGGGTTTTTCCCTTCTAGGGATCTTGAAACAAAGACAATGCCAATTCTATTATTAGAAGGACAATTTTTTTCTTATACAAATAAGCAAGATTAACTAATGTAGAAAAAATCCCCATTGAAAATATTTCATAAGATTTTTATAGAATGTGTTGCTATGCCCAAGAGCCTAAATGGAATCTAGTCTACTTATATCCATATAACAAATGAAATAATAGATGAGAGGTTTATTTTTAGTGATCTATTATAAACAATATCTAAAATTGACCAGCTAGTGAAACTCACTTGTATATAATATCTAAAGTTCACAAACATGAAAATCAATTCTCATTCAAGATTCTGGAAAAATTGAAGCATAAAATGAAGAGGTTTCTCCCAGATATGGAACACAATGAGAATCAAATGCTGGTAAAATTGAAGCAAAAACGCATAGAAAAATCCTCCATTGAGGAAGAAGGGAATCACATTCCAACATTAGACAAAATGCAAAGATAATCCGCCATTGAGGAAGAAGGGAAATCGCAATCAAGCATTAGATAAAATGCAGATATAAATCCGCCATTGAGGAAGGAGGAAATCGCCAGGAGATTCACCTACTGGGAAAATTGTGCATATAGGAAAAATGCAGAGGTTTAAAAGGAATTGACGCCATGATGATTCACATGTTGGGCAAATTGTGAATCTATAAAAAAAACAGAGGTATAAAATGAATTAACACCAGGAGAATTCACATGCTGGGAGAGTTGTGCATCTAGAAAAAAAACATAGAGGTATAAAATGAATTAATGCTAGGAGAATTCACTTGTTGGGCGAATTGTGCATCTAGAAACACAACACAGAGGTTTAAGGGGATTTAACGCGAGGAGAATTCACATGATGGGCAAATTGTGCATCTAGAAAAAAAAATGCAGAGTTTTAAAATGAATTAACGATAGAAGAATTCACATGCCAGGAGAATTGTACATCTAAACAAACACAAAAGTTTAAGGGGATTTATCCTCAAGAGTTTAGCATTTGTTGGGCGAATTGGTACAAGGAAAAACACAATCCATATTAAAAAAAAATGCAGAGGTAAATCCTTAAATCTTTAAGGGAATCACAAATCCATATTCAATAAAAACACAGAGGTAAATCCTTAAATCCTTGATGGAATCACTAATCCATATGCAAATAAAAAATGCAGAGGTGAATCCTTAAATCCTTAAGGGAATCACAAATACAGATACAAATAAAAAAAGCAGAGATGAATTCTTGTAAGAACGTAGAGGTTTATACAAGAGAAAAATCGCTTGGCTATTATCGCTGGGAAATTTTACAAATAAAAAATGTAGAGGGTTTTCCAGAGATTGGATGAAAATAGATTCTCCTTTGCTAGGAAAAAAAGTATGCAAAAACATAGAGCAATTCTGATGGAAACACAGAGGATCTCGGTGAGTTATCATGTACAAGAACAAGCAAACTGTTATAAAAAAATGCAAAGATTACCCCAAATTGAAAAAGGGAAAATAGTGAATAAGAAATCAAGATTTAGTTTGGAGTTAAAATTGCAGACTTGTTAGAAATTCCTTTCTACAATACATAATCATCAAGGAAACTTGCCAGTCCAATATCATAAATCCATTACCACTGTCAACAATTCTAAAAACCATATATACAATAAAAAATTAATACAACAAAAACTCCAAATGAAAATACCGTAACCGACGAATATATTCTTGATGACAATCCTTGGTGACTTACATTCCCTTCCTTCATCCTCTTGCTAACCGTTGAGAGTTCACTGGTAACTCCCAATGAATGCTAGGGGTACTCTTCTCCCCCCTTATCCCCCTGAGTCGCAAAGGGGCCACACACTCACACAACCAAAAAACCTCTAGTTCCCAGCTCGCCTTGCAAGGTAGAGCCACCACTCTCTCTCAAGCTGGGTATCCCAACTCTCACAAGAAAAACTAGTCCAAATTTCTACAGCATAACCTTACCCATAACCCATGTGATGATTTCTCATCTTAGGCATTTTTTTAATATAATTTTCCTACAACTTCGCCCCACTTGCACAATTACTTTGCTTTCTAATTAAAATAATTTAGAATTACCTCCCCCTTACAATTTTCACCCTTTCCCCAATTTGCACAATTAAATCCACATGTTATTTGATTTAAAATTCAATTTCCCTCAGCTTTCCTCGAAGCACTCCTTGAATCACTCATAGCCGTCTCTTTATTCCCTTTATTTTCCATTAAATGACTAACACCTTTCTAAAACTGAGTTGATTTAAAATAGGATTCTTCTCTAGTTATACTAGTGTTAACTAAACTCTAGATACCTTTCGATGCTCACACAATCTTTTATTCTTTATTCCTTTCTTATATTAAATTCTAATTTGGTATTTTTTTCACACATGTGTATTGTATTAATCCTTTAGATTTATTACATATTTCTTAAATTTATTGAATTGATTTACCTCTTTCCCATTTTATTTAATTTTTAACTTAGTTTTAGTATTCTCACCAAACTTATACTTAGGCTGAAATTTAAAAAAGGCTTAGACCTTCATTTGGGGATTCACAAATAATAATATATAATCCTTAGTTAATTAATTAAAGCTAGCACTGCTTAAAGATTTTACAGGGTTTAATTATTCGCTCTTTGTTTTCTAGGCCACATGTATTCTTTGACTCAAGTTTTATTTTCGTGACATGCCCTTCAAGACGAACTCAGTGCTCCAAGGGTGCCACTCGCCTTTGATTCAAATTGTGCAACCTACCCTTCAATACACACTCTGTGCTCCAAGGGTGCCACTCTCCTTTGATTAAAATTATGTGATGTGCCCTTCAATACGCACTCCATGCTCCAAGGGTACCACTTGCCTTTGACTAGTTTTGCTAGTTGTCCAACCCATGGAGTCAACACTTTATTCGAGTGACCTTGTGAGATACTAAGGGATTATAAGGAATAAGGACCCTGCCTTATTGCGCGGCCTTTCAAATATTGATGAGCGATTGTCTCAATCTGCCCTCATGACACCGTGGAACTTTCAAACTAGGTAATCGTTCACCTAAAATTCGAGCCACTATGGGAGTGCTAGTAGGTTGTCTTAGGGATGTTGCCACACCTCTCCCTCGATATCTAGTTTTTGTGCATGGACCATTTACTCCTTATGTGAGTGATATTATAAAACATTCATTAGCCTGCATTCATTAATGAAACATTGTCAATGATCCATAAACAACATCATAATATAAACGATCATATGTCACATATGCATAACTGAAATACCCAAGACAATTCAATCCACTCCCTAACTCAATCCGGAGTCCAAGGAGGTCCATTGATTCCATCAACATCCTCATTCTATCAATTTTCTTGCACACTTAGGGGAAACTCGTCAATAACATCTGTCAATACATAGATATAAAAACAACCTAAATCATAATCCATCAACATCATCATATGAATACATAAGTGAAACAAAAAACCATATAATAAAACTGGATCACTTGCACGCAAGTGTCCTCAAAGAATAAGTCAATAACATGTGCTCGTAAGAGCATGATGCTACAAAGAGTTGCAACTCCAACAATTGAGGTTGTTGGGTCACAATTGCAAGAGAAGGAAAAAGGGAAAGTCCAACTATAGCTAGGTGTATGTTATGTGGGATATTTGGATAGCTCCCTAATTTCAATTGTGGATAGAGTTGTCTTGTAAAGGTTGAGAAGTTTGAAAAGACAGTAGTTATAGAAAGAGTAAAAGATGGGTTCACATAAGAGGAGTCTATAGTAGTAATGCAGATAATATTGGGAAGAATTTATGTTGTAGATCAAGTTGAGAAATCATACCACATAAAGATAATACAATTTCATGTTAGAATGGAAAGGAGATTGGATAAAGACCCCGAATGGATGAATAGATTGATCATGAGGAATAAAATGGGGAAAATGAAAGGAAGATAGTGAATATGATAGCGATGATAGCATAGATTGTGTATCAAACGAAGGTGAGTCATTGGAAAATGTTACTAATGGAACATCGGTTCTATTTGATGATTTGTTCATGAATGGATATGCATATAGGAATGCTAGTAAAGATGAAGATATTTCTAAATTGGTATCAATAAAATTTGAAGGTAGAGTTAGAAATTAAGAGTCAATAATCCCTTTGTTTTCAAGGATAGAAATGTTAAATATGGCAACATTGACATTCATTCTCCAATGAGAGGCCATATGGGCCACCATGAGGCTAGCCAGGGAGATTTGGAGAATCAATCGGTCTTGTGAGGTATTGACAAAATCTAGGGGAATGTACAACCTTTGTGAGTCAAACAAAAAGTAAGGAAAAACAACATACTATGTGAGTCTAATGCAAAAGTCAGGGATAACGTACAACCTCTGTGAGCATAGACAGTTTAGTGCAAAAGTCAGGGGGAACGTACAACCTCTGTGAGCATAGAAAGACTAGTGCAAAAGTTAGGGGGAACATACAACCTCTGTGATCCTACTCAAACCTTGTGAGCCATGCGAAAAAGTCAAGGCATCTAGCAAAAGTTAGGTTGAATATAAAATTCCTATGAGATAGAAACAAACAATATTCCTAATATTGCAAATGATATAAATGTATTGATCTAGTGCATTGGCACATGTAACATTATCCACCATGAAGAGAATTTTGAATTTCCTTGTCAAGAGTCAAGTTGTTGCTGAATTTTGAAGTCTAGTTCTATTTTCAAACTAAAGTGCAATGCTGAGTTGTAACTGAAGTCTCAAGTCTAGTTCTATTTTTGAACTAAAGTGTAATGTTGAGTTGTAACTAAAGTCTCAAGTCTAGTTCTATTTTTAAACTAATGTGTAATGTTGAGTTGTAATTGAAGTCTCAAGTCTAGTTCTATTTTCGAACTAAAGTATACCAGTCTCAATTCTAGTTCTATTTTTAAACTAAAGTGTAATGATGAGTTGAAATTGAAGTCTCAAGTCTCATTCTGTTTTCGAACTAAAGTATACCAGTCTCAAGAATAGTTCTAAGTTCGAACTAAATTATGAAGCTGAGTTATGATTAAATCATGCAAACAAGTTACTATTTCGAGCCTCTCCTCTTCTCCTCTTCAGCCTATATAAGCAGAGGTTGAAACCTCTCTTCAATACAGTTTTGATATGCAGGTTAAGGGAGAAACAATAAAGGATTATATCAGTGATAAAGAGGCAGCATACCAAAGCAGAATATCAATGTTGTATATCAGCAATAGAGGCTGCATATCAGAGGCATATATCAACAACATATCAGTGTTGTATATCAACAATAGAGGCAACATATCAGAGGTGTATTTCAGAAAGGTATTTTAGGTCTTTTTCAGGTCAGAGTAATGTTGGCAAACTCTTTAAGAGTAGAACATTCATGGTGGATATTTGTAAGTGATCTTAAATTATTAATGCAATAAAGGAATATCGCTTGCTGGGGTTTTTCTCCCTGTATAAGGTTTCCCCCGGGTATATGTGTTGTTGATGTGCATGCTTACTTATCTACATAGTTATTTCTATTTGATTGTGATTTGGTATTTTTTAAGTGTATTAAGATGGAATCAAAGTGTTGAAGAAAATAAAAGAATTAATCTGCATAAGAAATCAAGCTCATAATTTAACATGGTATCAAAGCTTAGGGTATGTTAAGCATGTTGAAGTGCAGTAGTAGGTACACATAGATCCAAGCTAGCTTGATTAAGTTTCTAGTTTGAATTCCATGGCATCCTCCATTTCATTCAGGGCTGAGGATAGGCTTGAAGGAGCTACCAACTTCAATGTGTGGAAGCTCTAGATAACAAATATCTTGCAGGAGAATGATCTTGAGTAGTAATTGACCACAGTGGTGGAGGAACCCATGAATAATGCAGGAAGAGTGCCCTTCAGGAAGAGTCAAGCAAAGGCCAAGCGAATCATCTTTGACTCAGTCAAAGACATTATAATGCCTGCAATGACTTCATTAATGACTGCCAAGGACTGTATGGATACCTTGGTGAATCTGTATGAGAAACAAGCTCCAAGTCAGAATAGGATACTTAAGCACAAGATTAAGTATTTGAATATGGAGAAAGGTGAATCAATGGCATATTTTTGTTCTAGGATAGCCCAGATCAGAGATCAGCTTTTGGTCACAGGGGTCACAGTGGACGATGATGGTTTAGTGCAGGTCGATTTTGACAGTCTTCCTTTTTCATGGGAGACCTTCTTATCTAGTGTAAGTGAGAGAGAGTTTCAACCCATGTTTGAGAGGTTATGTCATGATTTCCTTCAGGGGGAGAGTCGCACATCTACTAGAAGTGATCCAACGAAACAAGAGAACTCAACTTTAGCATCAAGATTCAAGGGAAAGAAGAAAGGCACTTTCCAGAAAGGCTCTCCAAGGAAGCCAAACACCAAAGGTACATTCAAAGGCAAGAATATTGATACATATAAGATTAAATTATTTAGTTGTAATAAGTTGGGTCATTTTGCTAAAGATTGTTGGTTTAAAAAGAAATATCCAAGGAAAGAGAAACATCATGCCTCAACGGCTGAGGATGATGAATCCAAAAGAAATCAGAGAATTCCTTCTAATGAGAAAGAAAATAGAAAAGAATATTACTTGGTTTCTACCTTATCCAGTTCAGTTTTCACGGGGTCGAAAACTTGGTCAGTAGACAGTGGTGCATCAAAGCACATGATAGGGTACAAAGAGATCCTCTTAGATTTCAAGACAAAATATTTTGCAGAGCATGTTGACCTTGGGGATGAAAAAAGTTACAAGATAGAGGGAGTAGGCTCTATCACCTTTAGATTGGAATCTAGGGCTAGACTTCATGTTCATGAAGTATTATATGTTCCAAGGCTCAAGAAGAGTCTAATATCAGTTGAAATCCTTGAGGACAAGGGATATTGGGTGATCTTCAAGGACAAGAAGGCACTACTATGGGCTAAACGTATCCATTTAAGTATAGAAGAACCCATTGGAACTCGCAGTGAAGGACTGTAAGTCATGTTAGGAAAGTCAGTTCAGGAATTGGCTCATGATGCAACTAGCTCCAATGAGTTG
The DNA here is from genome assembly GCA_032191745.1 of Picea mariana. Taxonomy (NCBI): domain Eukaryota; kingdom Viridiplantae; phylum Streptophyta; class Pinopsida; order Pinales; family Pinaceae; genus Picea; species Picea mariana. The sequence continues at coordinate 365,403 of JASDQU010103020.1, forward strand.
TGGCATAGAAGACTTGGACATCCTCATTACAAAGCTCTTCTAGATCTACATAACATGGTATGTGGCATGCCCTCTATTTATCTTAGTAAAAATGAAATTTGTAAGGGATGCATGCTAGGTTAAAATATAAAGAAATCATTTCCTCATAGTGACAACAACACTCAAGGCATCTTAGATCCGGTTCATTTTGATGTATGTGGTCCCATGTCATCTCCCTCACTCAGTGGTTGTTTATATTATGACATTTTTATTGATGATTACTCAAGAAAATGTTGGATATATTTTCTTAAAGTTAAAAGTGACACATTTGATAAATTCAAAGAGTATAAAGCCTTTATTGAAAATCAGACAGGGAAACACATCCAAATCATTAGAACAGACAATGAAGGAGAGTTTGAATCTCTTTAGTTTGAGGATTTCTATAAGTTAGCAGGAATCAATAGACAATTGACCGTGCCATATAAACCTCAACAAAATGGAGTTGCTGAGAGGAAAAGCATGACAATTTGTGAGGCAATCAAAGAAATGATGTTTGACCAGGATCTTCCAAATTCTTTATGGGCATAAGCTACCTCCACTGCCATGTATATTTATAACAGGTTTCCACATGCTACCTTAAAGGAAAATAATCCTGAAGAGGTCTTCTCAGGGATCAAACCTGAAGTAGGGCATATAAGGATGTTTGGGTGTCTTGCATATATTCATGTCCCTAAGGAAAAGAGGAAAAAGATGGAACCCTCAGGAAAGAAAGGGGCTTTTGTGGGGTACATTGAGAACTCCAAGGCTTACAGGATTTATGTACCAGGTTAGTGGAAAATAGAGGTAAGAAGAGATGTGACTTTCCATGAGGAAGCCGCATTTAAGAAATCCAAAGAGCTTCAACAGGAATCAGAAGCAGTTCAACCATCTTCACCCTCTTATGAAAATGAATATTCAGATGATCAGAGGGAGGAACCTCATGAAGGGACAAGTAATTAGCCCCTATAACCTGCTAAAGTGTTAGAAATAAATCTTGAAGAACCTCTAGCCAAAAGGAAGCTAGGGTGGCTTAAAGAGATAGTGCAGGAAGCAGAAAGGATAGCTTCTCCCGAAGGAACTTTTAGGGAAAGGAAGAGGCCTCATAGGTTTGGAGGCTATGTTGCACTAATGAGAAACATTAGTGATGACGAACCTTCTTCATTTGAATAAGAAGATAAATTACAAGTATGGAAGGATGCCATGCTTGAGGAATACAAGTCTATTATAAAGAAAAATGTTTGGGACATTGTGTCGAGGCCAAAAGACAAATCAATGGTTTCTTCCAAATGGATATATAAGATCAAACATGCAGCTGATGAAAGTGTGGAAAAGTTCAAAGAAATATTTGTAGCCAGAGGCTTCACTAAAAAAGAAGGAATTGAATATGAAGAGACTTTTTCCCCTATAGCCAAGTATACCTCCATTCAAACTATTATTTCTTTAGCTCCCATTCTTGGTTGGAAGCTACATCAGATGGATGTAAAAACAACATTCTTGAATGGAAATATTGATCAAGAGGTATTTTTGGAACAACTAGATGGTTTCGTACTACATAACAAAGGAACTCAAAGGAACTCATGTATGCAAGCTAAGGAAGGCCTTGTATGGTCTTAAGCAGGCTCCCAGAGTTTGGTATGATAGGATTGATGGCTTTCTTAAAAGCCTGGGATTTCAGAAAAGTGATGTTGATGCAAATATGTACTTCAAGGTAAGAGGTAACCAACCTGTTATACTAATCTTGTATTTTGATGATCTCTTTCTAACAAGAGATGAAGGGCTAATAGCCTGTTGTAAGAGGGAGCTAACATCAAAATTCAAGATGAAAGACTTAGGCTTGTTTCATTACTTCCTAGGATTGGAATTATGACAAAGACAAGGAAGATATTTTTGGCACAAGGAAAATACACAGTGGATGTACTAAAGAGGTTTGGTATGATGGATTGAAAATCCATGTCTACTCTGATGATTAACAACCTGAGGAAGCTGCATGATTCTGATACAGGTTCAGATTTGGTGGATCCCACCATGTATAGGAAACTGATTGGATCATTGATGTACATGATCCATACTAGGCCAGATATATGCTATGCATTGATTTCAATGAGTCAGTTCATGACTGAACCGAGATAGAGACATTGGGTGGCAACAAAGAACATCTTGAGATATCTTAGAGGGACCATTACTTATCGTCTGAGATATACATCTAGTGGTGGTTTAGTTATTCATGGGTATGCATATGATGACTGGGCAGAAAGCCCAGTGGATCAGAAGATTACTTCCAGATAATTGATGCAGGAGCACCGTGCAAAGCCAAAGCATGTGACTAAGCCAAAGAAATAGCTGGACACATGAGGAAAGAAAAAGAGCATGTTTTCATAAGATTCGTTTTTGAATTTTGAAACGAAAGGCATTAATTTCATAGTTAGGAAGATGGCATACTTTGCATTTATATCTTGGAGATTGTAAACAAACCTGGGGAAATTACTCCCATCTGTCATTTGTATTGAGGCATTTAAGTTTGTTAATGTGAGAGTAGGTAGATATGAATGTTAGATTAGATAGTTTAGAGAATAGGAGGGAAAACAGATATAGACACCCTCATTCTTGTATTGTTGTATCATTATTATTAGCATAGAGAATAAGAGGAGAGTTGTAGCAAAGAGTTGAATGGAGAAGCCCATGTACAGGAGATTTGAATTTATATATGAAGCTTTGAATCAGATTTCATGGTGTTATGATGTTTTATGTTTATACATGGTGAATGGTATGTTCATGGTGGTTTATTCTCTCTGTTATGCATTTTCTTTAATACTGTGTGTATGTATGATTTCATGTTGAATGTTTGAAGTCTAAGAGAGAGAGAATGAGTTTCAATTGTTTATCTTCCCGAGTGAGAGAAGTTGCTGCAAGGAGTGCAATGAAGCGTCCGCAAGGTGTGCGCTGACAAAGGGTCTGAGTTTTATCTTAGAAAGCTCAGGATGGATACCGTTGTTCTCATTCTAGTGGAAGTGCAAGAGGAGCACAAAGGTCGTGCAAGGAGTGCACATGAATTGGGAGTATTAGGAATTATCAACTAAAGGAAGGGTTGAAAGATTATTGTTGCTGAGACAACACAAAGTCGAAGGGATCAAATACCTAGAAGTATTTGGTAGATTGCTACAAGGAGTGTGTGCAGGAGTCCTTCTGAGACTCAAGTTGCAAGCGGAAGCTCAGGAGGGTTATCACCTTTGAAAGTAATCAAAGGGAGACGGAGATTGGAAATGTCTCGTAGGAGTTAAGTTCTTGTGGAAGAACACGGGTTCATTTCACAGAAACTTCCAAGGAGGAACTAACGGTCGAAATTCTGCATGGAGAACTTGTGAAATTGCAAGGATCGTAGGATCCAAAGAAGTTGCAGGGATGATAAGGTTTGGATGAATCCATTATGTTGGTGCCAAGATTCAATGTCGACTGTTGATCGTGATCTGTCTGAGCTGTCAGATCATTTCAGCATTTCGGGGGTCCTGACGACAAGAAGTTGAGCACAATGGAACGAAAGTCCCAAAGTCGCGAGTTGCGACACGAATTGGTAATCAGTGGCTTGCTCAACTCCCAAAATATGGGTAGAGGGACAGGTGGTGAGAGTCCACATCAGAGATAGAAAGCATTTGAGTGGATAGGTGGCGTGTCTTCGTCAATAGGCGAAGTCAAACCTCGTTGACTGTTTCGGGGTTTCGGAGGTTGGGGAGCTGGGAGACCTGTATCTGTATTCGTGAAGTTGCGAAGTCGCAAAGTATGAACGTCCAAATCAGTGAAAAGTACCAGTCATACTTGTTGGGAAACCAACCACGTGAACGTATCAAGATTCGGTATTTTGACAGTTTTGAAGACAAGATTCAGGGGTCTTTGCACTAGAGTTCCTGAAGTCGCGAAATGCGACACAACTGTGGAGGTGGACGCGGCCAAGGATTTCGAAAATTTGGTATTTCGGGTTTCGAAAGGTTGAAGAGTCAGAACCTCAACAACAGGATTCGCAAAGTCATGAAACCCGAAGTCTCGATTCGATATAGGGCGCTATCACATTGTTGGTCAGAGGATTTGGGTTGATGCCTCATGTTTAACCACATGGCATACCTACAAGGACCTAGGGAAAACACTGTTGTGTATGTGTGTGGGATTCCCTGTGGAGGAATTGAAGAGTCAATCAGACTCAAGGAGAAAATTTAGAACGATCCTCTGTGGATCTTGGCCCGAGGGTCGGGGTCTGCATCAGTTTGGTATCAGAGATTGACTCTATTTGTATATTGTAGACAGAGGGAGTGAGAGGAGAAAGAGTACTCTGATACATATCAGAGCACAGAATAAGTCTTTTCTTTCTGTAGCACATAGAACCATTTTTAGCTATGCTGCCAAGAAGAAGAGACAAACCAATGCCTGATCCAGCAGTGGAAAGGAAAATGCACAAACCACATGCCAGGCTTGATGCCATGGAAACAAGACAGAGGTGCATAGTTGAAACTGGGGATTTCATCAAAGCTGAAAGTGAAAATGAAGCTGGACACGAAGAAGAAGAAGTCGCAGTCGAAGATGCTATAGATGAACACCTATTCAGGGTTGTTTCTAGGATAGGTACTAGAGAAAAAATGGACATTATAATATATGAAGGAAACCTGGATGTTGAAGAGCTTCTAGACTGGATTAGAGCTCTCGATAAATACTTCGACTATGAGGATGTTGAGGAAGACAAGAAGGTCAAACATGCTGTCACTAGACTTAAAGGGAATGCAACACTATGGTGGGATGAACTGTAGGCTGACAGATGCTGCAAAGGCAAGCAAAAAATCAAAAGTTGGGATAGGATGGTTGCGAAGATGAAAGCCAAATTCATACCCAAGGATTACCAAATTACTCTGTTTTGGAGGATGCATAATTTGAGACAGAAGTTGATGTCAGTGAACAAATACACTGAAGATTTCTACAAGATAAACATCAGAGCAGGTCATCGGGAAAGCGACAATGAAAAGGTTTCCAGATACATGAATGTTCTGAGATATGACATCCAATATGAGATGAGCATGATGATCATTCAAACTGTAGAAGATGCTTATCATATGGCTTTGAAAGCTGAAGAGAAGCTGAGCCGAAAGAAAGGTCAAAGAGGAAGAGGCAGAAGTCAAACCAGAGGCAAAACAATTGCCCAAGATAGAATTCAGAGACCTCAAGAAGAGGGGAATAAACCTCAAACTCAGCATGAGAGAGAAGGAATCTCACAGAGAGGGAATTTTGCTGATAGAAATACTTTTGCTTGAGCTAGAGGAAGAGGAAGAGGCTGAGGCGATGAAGTAAAGTGCTTTGTCTATGGGAAAAATGAACATAAATCTTATGAGTGTCCAGACAGAAAGAAATAAGGTGGCGAAACTCACATTGCCAAAGCTCAAGGATGGTAGAAAAGATGGAGCTGGAGAGTATTGTACATCCAAGCCCACACAGAGTTTCATGGCTACAAAAAGGACATCAGGTAAATGTCACTAAACAATGTTTAGTTGAATTTAAAATAGGGGGATATAAGGATGAAATATTATGTGATGTAATTCCCATGGATGTTTGTCATCTATTGCTGGGTAGGCCATGGAAATATGATAGGAATGTGATTCATGATGGGAGAAAGAACACATATACCCTAGAGAAAAATGGGAGAATGCACATGTTGTTGCCGATTAAGGACAAAGAAGTAAAACTAGAGGTGAGAAACAATGTACTTCTCATGAGTGGGAAGGAACTTCTTAATGAGGTTAAGAAGAAGGAAGACACACAATTTATTGTGGTCAGGAAGCCTAAAATTGTTTTGACCAGTACAAGAGTGGATGATTTACCAGAAGAAATCCAGAAGTTGTTGGAAGAGTTTGTTGATATAGTAGTGGATGAACTACCTTGTTCATTACCAACGATCAGAAGTATAAGACATCACATAGATCTTATACCTAGATCCAATTTACCAAACAAAGAAGCGTATAGGTTGACGCTGCAAGAGAATGAAGAATTCAGGAGACAAGTCCAGGACTTAATGGACAAAGGGTTGATTAGAGAGAGCTTGAGTCCATGCGTTGTTCCAATAGTGCTCAGCAAAAAGAAAAATGGAGGTTGGAGGATGTGTACAGACTTAAGAGAGATCAATAAGATCACCATCAGATACAAATTTCAATTGCCAAGGATGGATGATTTGATGGATTTCTTGAGTGGAGCAAGATTCTTTTCAAAAATTGATTTGAAAAGCGGGTATCATCAAATTCGTATGAGAGAAGGTGATGAATGGAAGATAACATTCAAGACAAATGAGGGGTTGTATGAATGGCTTGTCATGCCATTTGGCTTAACCAATGCACCCAGTACTTTCATGAGGTTGATGAACGAAGTCCTGAAGGATTTCATAGGGAA
>JASDQU010103020.1:371854-401807 GCA_032191745.1 Picea mariana
TTGATTTGAAAAGCGGGTATCATCAAATTCGTATGAGAGAAGGTGATGAATGGAAGATAACATTCAAGACAAATGAGGGGTTGTATGAATGGCTTGTCATGCCATTTGGCTTAACCAATGCACCCAGTACTTTCATGAGGTTGATGAACGAAGTCCTGAAGGATTTCATAGGGAAATTCGTCATTGTATATCTTGACGATATATTGATTTTCAACAAGACTGAAGCAGAACACTTAGAGAATTTAGCTGCAGTGATCAGGAGGTTACAATAAGAGAAATTGCTGATAAATATGAAGAAATCATCAGTTTTGAGGACATAACTCATTTATTTGGGTTTTATTATCTCTGCAAATGATCTGAAGATGGATCCAGAAAAGGTGAATGCAATTAAGAATTGGCCATCACCGAAGAGTGTGTTTGAAGTTCGAAGTTTCCATGGTTTATCTAGTTTCTATAGGAAATTCATCTGAAATTTCAGTGGGATTAGCTCACCGATGATGGATACGGTGAAGAAAAGACACAAATATTTTCACTGGATGGAGGAATCAGAGAAGAGTTTCAACCTACTGAAGAAGAAGATCACTGAGCAGCCAATTTTGGTTTTCCAGATTTCAGCAAGACATTTCAGGTCAAGTTTGATGTAAGTGGATTTGCAATAGGAGTGGTCTTGAGCCAAGATGACAGTCCGATTGCATACTTCAGTGAGAAACTGAATGAAGCGAAGGTTAAGTACTCCACATATGACAAGTAATTCTATGCAGTCATACAAGTACTGAAGAAATGGAGACATTATTTGGTTCCTGAAGAGTTTGTTTTGTACAACGACAATCATGCTTTGCAATTCGTGATTCAGCAGGACAAGTTGAACCAAAAACATGCTAAATGGGTTGAATTCATTCAGAATTTTACTTTTGTGATTAAGAATATTTTTGGAACTGATAACAAAGTTGTTGATGCTTTGAGCAAGAAATGTTTGCTTATGCAGGAATTCAGAGTCAAAAATTTGGGTTTTGATAACCTCAAGGAAATGTATAGGGATGACCCAGATTTTAAAGAAGCGTATGAAGCATCTGAGAATCCAATTATCAGGGAAAAAATCCAATGGACCGAATATATGATCCAAAATGGATTGTTATTCAAGGGCAATCAGCTATGTATTCCAAAATGCTCCATGAGGGAGAATCTGCTGAAGGAAAAACACAATGGAGGATTGGTCGAACACTTCGGTCATGATAAAACGTTCTCAAAGTTGAATGGATCATATTTTTGGCCAAGAATGAGGACAGATGTCAAGAAATTTGTGGACAGGTGCAGTATTTGTCAGCACACAAAAGGGAGAAGGCAGAACACAGGGTTATACCAGCCATTACCCATACCTGCAAGGCCATGGGACGCAGTGAGCATGGATTTTATATTGGGACTTCCAAGGATGAAAAGAGGATGTGATTCAATCTTTGTGGTAGTCGACAGATTTTCCAAGATGACACATTTCATACCATGCCAGAAAACCAATGACGCAACTCATATTGTGAACCTGTTTTTCAAAGAAGTCATCAGACTTCACGGCTTGCCAAGGAGTATAGTTTCTAATCGAGATACTAAGTTTGTGGGACATTTCTGAAGGACTTTATGGAAGAAGTTGGGGACAAGTTTTTCTTTTATCTCAACTTATCATCCTTAGATGGATGGGTAGATAGAAGTTGTGAACAGGAGCTTGGGAGACTTACTGAGGAGCCTAGTGGCTGAACACCACAGGGAGTGGGATCATATTCTGCCACAGGCAGAATTTGCTTACAATGATTCAATCAACAGAAGCACAGGGAAAAGTCCATTCCAAATTGTATATGGAATGCAGCCAAGGGGAGTTTATGAATTGAGAGATTCAGAACAAAATGAATTCAGGAGTGCTAGAGTAGAGAATTTTGCAGAAGCAATGAAGGAGCTTCACAGCCAAGTCAAGGAGTGATTGCAAAGTTCAAATCGAGAATATAAAAACAGAGAAGATCAACACAGGTGAGAACTTCAATTTGAAGTTGGTGATCTGATTCTTGCACATCTAAGGAAGGAGAGATTCCCAAGGGGAACATATAACAAATTGAAAATGAAAAAGATTGGGCCATGCAAGGTCTTAAAGAAATTTGGGGCAAATGCATATCAGATTGAATTACCCGATGGGTTAGGAATTTCACCAATATTCAATGTTGTGGATTTGTACCCTTACAGAGCTGAAGAAGAAGGAGAAGAGGATGAACAGATAGAGGTTCAGTGGACCAAGCAAATGCCTATAGCTGAAAATCCACAGATGGAAAGCATAATTGGCAAAAGGATTAGCAGGAAGACCACGAGAAAAGAGTATTTTGAATACTTGGTCAAATGAAAGGGACATCCAGTTGAAGATGCCAGCTGGGAAGATGAAGAAGAAATTTAGGAGCATGGACAGACCATGCAAGAGCTCATGAACAGGATTTCATGAAAATTTTCAAGCGAGGGAGTATGATGTAGGAGCATCGTGCAAAGCTAAAGCATGCGACTAAGCCAAAGAGATAGCTAGACACGTAGGGAAAGAAAAAGAGCACGTTTTCATAAGACTGATTTTTGAATTTTGAAATGAAAGGCATTAATGTAATAGTTAGGAAGATGACGTACTTCCCATTTATATCTTGGAGATTGTAAACAAACCTGGGGAAATTACTCCCATCTGTCATTTGTATTGAGGCATTTAAGTCTGTTAATGTGAGAGTAGGTAGATATGAATGTTATATTAGACAATTTAGAGAATAGGACGGAAAACAGATATAGACGCCCTCATTCTTGTATTGTTGTATATTTATTATTAGCATAGAGAAGAAGAGGAGAGCCATAGCAGAGATTTGAACGGAGAATTCCATCTACAGGAGCTTTGAATTTATAGATGAACCTTTGAATTAGATTTCATGGTGTTATGATGTTTTATGTTTATACATGGTGAATGGTATGTTCATGGTTGTTTATTCTCTCTGTTATGCATTTGCTTTAATACTGTGTGTATGTATGATTTCATGTTGAATGTTTGAAGTCTGAGAGAGAGAGAATGAGTCTCAATTGTTTATCTTCCTGAGTGAGAGAAGTTCCTGCAAGGAGTGTAGTGAAGCATCCGCAAGGAGTGCATTGACAAAGGGTTTGAGTTTTATCTTAGAAAGCTCAGGAGGGATACCGTTGTTCTCATTCTAGTAGAAGTGCAGGAGGAGCACAAAGGCCATGCAAGGAGTGCACAGGTGTTGGGAGTCTTAGGAATTATCAACTAAAGGAAGGGTTGAAAGACTATTGTTGCTGAGATAACACAAAGTCGAAGGGATCAAATACCCAGAAGTATTTGGTAGATGTAACAACCCTGGTTAAATAGATGCATAGGGATTATTAAGTAAGATTAATTAGATAATTAATTGTCCTAATATGGTTTTAGTTAAACAATGATTAGTATTAATAATATCAATTAATTAATTATTTATTAATTAATTGTTTATAACTTTTGATTGATTAATTAATTAATTGATTGATTACATAACACATTCAATGATTTGGGTAATAAATTAAGGGGCTTAATAACTTTAATTTAACCCTTATGAAACTTTATGTATGATATGTTAAGGATAAGATAATAAAGGAAAGGATAAGATAATAAAGGAAAGGATAAGATAATAAAGGAGGGGATAAGGTAATTAATGGAGGGAACAAGAGTCAGTGAAGGGGGATATATGACGAGTAACAGTCCCATGGGAGAGGGGATTATGAGTTTGGGGGAGGAAGCATTTTGAAGGGGGACAGGATTTTTGTTTGGCATATTTTTTTGGTGTGGGGAGTTTGATATTTGGAGTTTAGGTGAACCATTGCAGGGGGCACTGGGTTGCTGGGGGTTTTGGGCACGGGGGCCAGGATTCCTTATGGTATCCTGGAGCTAGGGATCCGGAAAGGTTGCTCCTAGCTGGCTGGGTGGTTAGTCGGTTTGGTTCGGGTTTGGTCAAAGCAACAGGTTGGGCAAGGCAGCAGGGAGGACAACCAGACAAGCGAGAGTTTAGCATCAAGAAGAGGTATTTTATTTTATGTATTTTTTTATGTATTATAAAGAATATGTAGCGTAATGTGGTTGTTCGTAATCTTATTATGATCTGCTCATAAATTTTATTTAAGCTAAATGGTTATATGTTGGTTATTGGCTATATGTTGGTTATGAAGTTATGAAAATGTTAAGATAGCATTTCTTTAAAATAAAAAAAATATTGTTTTATAAGGCTCTGTTGAGTAGAACCCTACACATGGTATCAGAGCTATAGTTCACAATCTGGAGCCTTAAGGACCTACCCACCTACCCACCTAACCACTTGTAAGAAGGAAAATATCCAACCCACTCCATGCGAGTTGCATACATAGCCAGAAATAGAATTAGTATGGAGATGTGGCTCTCCATAATTGGAACAAAAGAAGAAAAGAGAAGCAGGGGATTGTAGCAGTTAGTATGCATGCAAGCCCACTTAAGAAAAGTTACTTAGAAAACATGCAGGGTATAGAAGAGACTTTCATGACCAAGTCACAGCTGAAGGAAGACACAATTGTACTAAGAATATGGCAACCCCATAACATATACATGACTCAGTGTACCCTACACTATCTAGATCAAGAAAAAAACAGCAGACAAGTTCTAAGAGCATACTAACTCTTGACAAACAACAATACTTTAGATATTCTGTCAGTTGAGTAAGACCCTATACAAATGTGAGGGCAACCAAGATTACTCTGTATTCCTCGATCAAGGATTACAATAGCAAGATAATATAGATTAGAGAAAGCCTTCAAATTTTTATTAGCACATCCTCACTCATGAAAATACAAAGGTAAATAATAGAGAAAGCAAAAGAAGTTAGAAGACAATTACATTCAATAATAACAATAAGAAGAATATAAATAATTAGAAGAAAATAAACAAAAATTTGACAATAAGAAGGAGTAATAACATATAAAAAAAAAATAGAGAGTAGATATAAAATGTCATAAGAGAAAATAAGAAATAGTGAATTAAAAATATAAAAAGGAAAATACAAAAAGTAAAGTATAGGGAATGATGAGAAGAAAGGCTCAGAAAAATCCTACTTTTAATCACGAAAAATCAGAAGCAGAGCTGGCATTATAAAGATGAAAGATATTTTCCAATAGAATCGTTGTTAATGGAGATCGGTGGAAGCAACATACTCCTAGAGTGTAACATTTTCACAAGCTCCAAATGCCCCAGAATTAAGCAGACAACTTTGAAATTGTCTATAATTCATGTATCTAAGGAACAATTTCTATATCTCTGCCAAGTAATGAGCAGCACAACTTGAGCAGCCACCATATGCTATCTCCACACTACAACAATTCTACCTCAATCCAAACCATAAAGGAGATGCAAAATAAACAAGAAAAGTACTCCACAAAATAAAATAAAATAAAACAGAAATGCTCGTAAATAGAAAAGGGCATTGTGTGCTCAAGTCGAGCCCATAGACCAAATATAGTGCATATAACAAATTCCACAACCAATAAACAACACATGCACTGAATCAAACAAGACACACAACTATCAAACTCAACATACAAGCCTGGTAGCCGCGCGCTGCACATAGGAAACAAAAAAAAAATTAGTAATAAACAACAACAACAACAAAAAGACCCTAATGCGCAAGGCACCACAAACATCGTGACTGTCCAAAACACTAACGCGCAAGGCACCACAGGTAGCGTGAATGTCCAAAACACTAACACGCAAGGCACCACAGGTAGCGTGAATGTCCCAAAACAATAACGCACAAGGCACCATGAAGAGAGAACCCACACTGGTCTTTTTTTGTGCACTAATTGTAAACACAACATAGGGTGGGTGCCAGCGTGCAACATTTACTCATGGCAGCAGTAAAAAGGCTAGTAAACACCATGTGCAAGCCAAGGGAGAAGCCCACAATGGACATCCTTTGCAAACCAACGCCCATGAACCAAAGCCTTGCTCGTGCCCAATTCTCTAAGCCCGCGTGCAACATGCAACATACAAGTGTCTCGCCCAATTCTCTAAGCCCAGCGACCAAGCGCTAAGTACCGAGGAAAGGAACCCATAATGGGATTGTCTTTATAAAATAAGACAAACAGTCAATCCAGAACAGTCCAAAACAGTCCAGAACCCCCCCCCCCAAAAAAAACCCAAACGCACAAGCACCAGTGCCAAACATATATGGTAGCCAAACACATACACCAATGACCAAGCCATGAGCTAAGAGGGGGAGATTCCATGAGGGTTTGAGTACACAATGCATCACAACCACAAGTGTCACGCAGCCTAATAGCCAAAGTACCTACATCAACACACAATATGGATTGACGCTCCTACCCAAGTCAAGTCAAAGCCAATGCCCAAACACCAACACTAAGTCACAGGAACCGACGAGGAAGAAGGCTCTTGCGCTGCAGACACAGGAAACAAATTTTTTTTTTAGTAATAAAACAAAAAAAAACAACAGCTAAGCACCTGCCGCACAACCTAACAGCCAAGCACCTTCATCAACAACACATGCATCAACAACAACGTGAGATCGAACAGCCAACATACAAGCCAAACACCCAAGCGCCACTGCCTTACACAAAGCTCATCGACCAAGTGCGCACTGCAAAAAAAAAGGGGGGGGTTATTAATAAAAAAAAACAAAAAAAACCTTGGAAATACAAGTCTACGAGCTCGATGCAAAAAAACACACATAATACAAGCCAACGTCCAACGCCAGAAACCAAACACCTGACAAACGAGGAGGAGAAGCCATGAGAGAAAGGCATGGCAGCCGACTGGGTAACCAGAGACCTCGCAAGAAGAGACGAAGAGGAAAAGAGGAATTAGTGTTATGGCGTGTAGGGTTAGGTTTACGTCAGGAGGGAATTGGAGGAACGAGGGCGAGGCACGTGGGCTTCATGCGTGCCCACCCTTTGTAATTTTAAAAAAAAATTGTTGTTTTTAAATTATTTTTTTTTATTATTGATCATCGTAAATTATTTATATATATCATTTGTTAATTTGTTTATATAATTTTATTTATTTATTATTATTTTTATAATGATAAATAAATTAAAAAAAATATTAATAAATAAAGTTATAAAAAAAAAATTTGAAATGTTTTGGAGTCTATGGGTTTGAACCCACGACCACCCACGGCCTAAGCCTTAAGAAACAACCAAACACCAACGTTCCACATATAAGTCTTTACAAATAAATTCTTATACATAAATAAAYTAATGGTAACGGAGTACTATCTCGAAGTATAATCTCCAATTATCCATGTTAACCAAACACTGAGTTCCATGCCCTCAACCACCAAGCCAAGCGCCAAGTCCCTCCATTCCATTCCACCAGTCAAAGACAAACACTAAGTTTCAATGCATCRCCTTAGGCTCACTACATCATACAACCACAAGTCCAAAACAATACATAACCACAGAGCACAAGTGCTAAGCTCCAATGCCCGAAAACCACTCTACAATCCTCAAGACTCGCACCTGCAGCCACCGAGACACACAATTCGTTGCATATGTACAACGTGCCAAGGAGAGCCCACGAGTCAAGCATCAAAGGATAGCCTTAGACTCATTTCATCGACATTAGGTTGGAAGTCACCTTAATTAGTTGTAAACGCAAAGTATAAGGACTTAGACCAAGACAAGTGGGGGGCGGGCCTCGTGCACACTAGGTAGGTAAGTTAGAGAATCAGCGAGTATGGTGCAAGCTAGCGTAGCTACCGGGCGAGGGAATTAGTAGTTTTCTTAGGTGAAGATATCAATCTTAGATTCTTAAACCTAACCTAGCCAATCCCCTAAAGAGAGTAACGTCTATTTATAGACAAGTAAAAGAAACTTACACCTAACCCTATTTTCTAGTTAAGTTGCACAATGAGAAATGACCTTGAACTCACCCTGATAACTTTGGTTGATGCAGGTTAAATCATACTGGATGGTTAGGAATCAAGGGAATCGAGGCTGAGGAGCATCATTGTAGGCACCACCAACACCACCAGCGAAGCCACCACCATCGCCCAAACTAGCTCTCATACTACGCTCTTTGGTGGCCATAAATGAGACTTTAAAGGGGCGACAACCAACAGGGACCAAAGTGGAACCCCCACCATCTGGAATGGGTAATTCAGAAGCATCAAGGGATTCAGGGGGAGGACCTCCACCCAAAGACATCACTGGAGAACTATAGAAGATCAAACTTTCAGAGTTTGCTGAGGGTTGCGCTAGTGAACGTGCAGAAGCATAGTTGGAAGACATGACAAGGTGTTTTGCCTTAAGGGACTATGCATCCACCTCAAAGGTGAAGATATCAATTTTTCAGTTAAGAAATAGTTCCTTGAACTGGTGGGGCAACCTGGAAAGACAACTGCATATTACCCCAGACATCGTATCTTGGGAACTTTTCGAGGAGAGGTTCCAAAGGAAATATCTGCCATCTTACTATGAAGAACAATAGGTAGGAGCGTTTCATGCCTTAGTACAGGGAAACAGGACCATAGAAGAATATGAGATTAGGTTTATGGAATTGGTCAAGTATGTTTCATATATGGATAATGACCAATGACAGGCAGAACACTTTGTCTATGGATTGAACCCTAAGATAAGGGCTATGGTGCGAATGTGGAAACTGTCTTCATTAGCAGAAGATGTGGAAAATGTTCGTTATGCAAAGGAACACATGAACTTAAATGGAGGTATGAGACCTTCCTTTCAGCATCATCCTGGATTCATGGGGAAGACCCCTAGGACATTTCCCATGGGAGGGGGCTCAAGGCCACCTCCATATGGTAACAGAGTCACACCAAGGATAGTAGTCACAAGTATTTCAATGGCAGTGAGTGAAGCATCTCATTCATCACCAACAACGCAGGCAGGTCCACAACCATCTCAGGGAATAGCTAGTAGGGGTAGGGGTTCTAGGGGAAGGAACTCATTTCAAAGACAGTCACAAAATAGTGCACAAGTTCAATCTCGTGTTACCTATTGGGGATGTGGAGGACCCCATTACTAGCGCGACTGCCCAGAGTTACAATCAGGGTTCGTGCATAGAGAAGGAAAGGCCCCGATTGGAAGAGCAAGTAGAAGCCACTAGATTTACACAGCGGTTAATAATCGCCAGGCCGAACATCAATCCATGGTGGTGGAGTCATCAGGTACGCTAAATCACATCAATGTTTAGATTTTATTTGATTCTGGTGTGACAGATAGTTTCATTTCACTATCTGCATTAGAAAAGAGTGGGTTGGTAGCCTACGAGCATGATGACTTTAAACAAGTCGAGATGGCTTCGGGGAAAAACAAGCAGTAGGACCTAGTGTTGATAATTGTATAGTAGACCTGGGAGTGTGTACTACCAGGTTGAAGGTATATGTCACTACTCTCGGGGCGTATGACCTAATCATTGGAATGGATTGGTTAGAAGCTCATCGAGATTTGGTAGATTGTTTCACAAAAAGGGTGCTCTGTTTAGACGACAAAGGAAGGTCAGTGGAGATACATAGTGTACGGGGAAAGGTGTCATTATGATTTATCTCAACTATGAAGGTTAAGCAATACTTGAGGTAAGGGTCTCAACTATCTATAGTGGAAGCAGTGAAAGAAAGGAAGGGACCCTCATTAGATCAGTACGCAGTATTGTCAGAATTTAAGGATGTTTTTCCGAATGAGTTACCAGGGTTACCTCTTGAGAGGGAGCTTGATTTTACTATTGAGCTAAAACCTGGTGAAAAACCAATTTCCAAGACTTCGTATCAGATGATAGCGCAGGAACATTCTGAATTGCAAATGCAGTTGAAAGAGTTACTAGACTTAGGGCTAATAAGGCCCAGTGTTTCACCTTGGGGTGCACCAGTAATTTTTGTAAAGAAGAAGGATGGTTCCTTACGACTTTGTATAGATTACAGGGACTTGAACCATGCTACAGTGAAAAATAGGTACTCGATGCCGTGAATAGATGACCTCTTCGATCAGATGAAAGGAGCAACGATAGTCTCAAAGATCGATTTGCGATTAGGGTATCATCAATTAAGGATTAAGGAAGGTGATATCCCAAAAACTGCCTTTCGAACTCAGTTTGGACATTACGATTTTGTCGTAGTACCTTTCGGATTGACCAATCTGCCAGCAGTATTCATGAGCCTCATGAACGGCATATTCCGGAAGTACTTAGACCATTTTGTACAAGTCTTTCTAGATGACATCCCCATCTATTCCAAGAACGAAAGAAAACATGAGGAACACTTATGAGTAGTGTTGTCCTGCCTTAGAGAGAACAAATTGTATGGGAAGTTGTCGAAGTGTTCCTTCTTTCAGAAAGAAATTCACTATTTAGGTCATATCATTTCTGGGGAAGTAATCTTTGTGGACCCAGAAAAGGTAAAGGCCATTATGGAGTGGCCAGTGCCGAAAAATGCCCATGAGGTGAGAAGCTTCATGGGGCTAGCAAGTTATTATTGGAGATTTGTGGAGGGGTTCTCCAAAATAGCGAAACCCATCACCACTTTGCATCACAAGGGGGTCAGGTATGAATGGAGAAAAGAATGTGATAGTGCATTCATTGAGCTTAAGAGGTTACTAACTAGTGCGCCAATTCTATGAGTGCCGGATATGGAAAAGGACTTCACAGTCTGCACGGATGCCTTGAAGCAAGGGTTGGCGGCTGTGCTAATGCAGGATGGAGGAGTGATATCTTATGCATAAAGGAATTTGAAGAAACATAAAGAGCTATATGTGACTCATGATTTAGAGTTGGCATCTATAATGCTAGCTCTGAAACTTTGGAGGCACTATCTTGTGGGGCGAAACTTTGAGCTCAAAACAGACCATCAAAGTTTAAAACATCTTTTCACTCAAAGGGATCTGAATTCCAGGCAAAGGCGATGGAGTGAGTTTATGAGTGAGTATGATTTTGGTATTTCATACATCAAGGGAAAGGAAAATGTGGTCACAGATGCCTTGAGCAGGAGACCACATGTCTTCTCCTTGATACCCTTAAAAGTCAATCTCAGGGAACGTGTGTTGATGCAACTCCAAGGAGACAGTTGGTATTTAAAGGTTACTTCAAACCTCCATAGTGGGAGGCAGTTAGATCCAAAGTATGAAGGATATAGTCTAGAAGTAGACAGACTATTGAGATATCGAGGAAGGATGTACATCCCTGAAAATGGGGATATTCGAACCATCATACTGAAGGAAGCCCATAGAACACTTTATTGTGTGCATCCGAGTCTGAAGAAGATATACACAGACATGAGGAAGCTCTTCTTCTGGGTAGGCATGAAGCGCGATGTATTCCATTTCGTCACCAAATGCCTAGAGTGTCAACAAGTGAAATCCGACCACCATCACCCGACAGGCCTCCTACAACCACATGATGTTCCTATGTCCAAATGGGAAGTCATCTCTATGGATTTTGTTGTTGGGTTGCCGCTCACATCTCATAGACACAATTCCATTCTTGTGATAGTTAATAAGTTAACCAAGAGTGCTCATTTTATTCCATTTAGAGACACTTACGATGTCACTGATGTAGCACGTGTGTTTGTAAGCAATGTTATCTGTTTGCATGAGATACCTAAGAATATCATTTCCGATAGGGACTCCAGATTCACTTCTAGGTTTTGGACAAGTTTGCAGTTAGCATTGGGGACTCAGTTGAACTTAAGCATAGCTTATCATCCTGAAATAGATGGGAAAACTGAGAGAGTAAATCAATTCATGGAAGACATGCTTAGGATGCATGTCATGAATAATCAAACCCAGTGGGAGAAGTACCTACCTTTGGTAGAGTTTGCCTACAATAACAGTTTTCATAGCTCCATCGGAATGCCACCCTACGGAGCTTTGTATGGAAGGCCATGCAGAACGTCATTGAGTTGGGATAGACTAGAAGATTGAGTAACAGTTGGGCCAGAATTGATTCAAGAGATGGAGGAACAGGTGATTCAGATTAGGCAGAGACTAAAGGAAGCACAGGATAGGCAGAAAAGTTATGCGGATGCACACAGGACCGATCGAAGTTATGAAGTGGGAGACCAGGTTTTCATTCGTATTAGGCCTAATAGGAGTACCATATGGTTTGGGAAGGGGAAAAATTTGTCACCTCAATTTATAGGACTATTCAGAATCCAAGAGAAAATTGGACCCATTGCCTATTGTCTCGTACTGTCACCCCACTTGCATAAAACTCATAATGTTTTTCATGTATCTGTTTTACGTCATTATGTTGCTGATGAATCACATAAACTAAATTGGAAGGAATTGCAGGTATCGGACGTGGGAACCCTCATGGTAGAACTGTTATGCATATTGGATCGTAGAGTTCAACATCTCAAGAACCGTCTGGTAGACCAAGTTAAGGTCCAATGGGACAAGTATAGTCCAAGATCTGCTACTTGGGAAGACGTCGAGACACTACGATGAGACTATCCCTCACTTTTTTTGACCACCTCGAGAATATGTTTCTTGAAGGTTGGGTGTATGTAACACCACCTTTTGACTTAGACAACTAGGATTACCTGAGGCCTACACTTATATTTTCTATTTACAGTGAAACTATTAAATGATACACTTAAACTTTTAAGATGTATGAATCTTTATGAATGTTTAAATATATTTGGATAATGATGGATATGATGCGATCTACTATGTGAATGTAAATTTTATAAATGTTTAAATGTTATTGATGATGATGGATATGATGTGATCTACAATGTGAATGTAAATTTTATGAATGTTGAAATGTTATTGATGATGATGGATATGATGCGATCTACTGTGTGAATGTAAATCTTATGAAGGTTTAAATGCTATTAGAATGATGATGGGATATGATGCAATCTATTTGGTAAATGATAATTTTATGAATGGGTGTCGAAATTGAACTATGGGATATTATGAGGTCTATTTCTATCTTCAAAACTTTGATGTTAAGTTGTTGGTACACGAATACCAAATTGAAATGATGATTGTATGCAATTACATGATGATAATGCATAGAAATGTATGAGTTTGTGTTATAGACTAATCTACAGGTTATGGGCTATGAAATAGCCAAGGGATAATGATGAGGAAAGTGGATGTCATGACCACTAGCGGAGAAACATTATGGAATGAATATTTGTATGTGAAATCATATTGGTTTGGATGCATTTCCATGATATATGGACTAGTGCAGGATTTCAGGTGGTGAAACTGCCCAAAACCAAATAAACAATGACAAAACTCCCAGCAACACGGTGCCACTGTATGTTCCACTGTAGGGTGTGGACCCTAGTTATGATTAGGAGGGGTGAAGGCATTACCCACCGTGTATCCTTCGAAACCTGAAGTCATGGGAGGACGATGTTAACTCATGCTCCCCTAGACGTGTGATGATGATTGTCAGTTTCCTGTTGGGGAAGCTTGGTCAAGATAGTGACACTTCCGCTTACAGGTTCTATTTGGAGTTAGGTCAATATAGTTGATGCTCCAAGATAGTCCAGCAGAGGAAGGATAGGAATGGATATGGAAGTAAGTTAGGGAGGAAGGATGAGTAGAAATAGTTGAGAAGTATGGAGATTTGTCTTATGGTGAAATTTATTGTTTTTCCCTTCTAAAAAGAAAATTTGTATATATGAATATTCATAATTATGTAACTAAACCACAGTTGTCTAAATAAAATTGTTGAACTAGATAATTGTAATTAAAGAATTTCGCAAACATTTGATTGGTTTATTGTCTTTTATAAAAGAATAGTCTTGTTGATTGGATTGGATGTATACATAAACTACTATAAGGGTGATAGTTATTGATTATTAGTACATGCATGAGACTTGTGTGTACTAGCTACACATGCATTTTTTGTACATGTACACTAGTATGTATGAGTTTTCTTGGCTTACTTACTAATAGTGTCGGTTAATTGTCATCAATGTGTGAACCATGTTTCTTTTCCTTTGTATCATGAGATACCTTAACTTCAGAACAAAGTTTCCTGAAGGGTGGGTGTATGTAACAACCCTAGTTAAATAGATGCATAGGGATTATTAAGTAAGATTAATTAGATAATTACTTGTCCTAATATGGTTTTAGTTAAACAATGATTAGTATTAATAATATCAATTAATTATGTATTTCTTAATTAATTTTTTATAACTTTTGATTGATTAATTAATTAATTAATTGATTACATAACACATTCAATGATTTGGGTAATAAATTAAGGGGCTTAATAACTTTAATTTAATCCTTATGAAACTTTACGTATGACAGGTTCAGGATAAGATAATAAAGGAGGGGATAAGGTAATAAAGGAGGGGATAAGGTAATTAATGGAGGGAAGGAGAGTCAGTGAAGGGGGAGATATGATGGGGAAGAATCCTATGGGAGAGGGGATTATGATTTTTGGGAAGGAAGAATTTTGAAGGGGGATTGGATTTCTGTTTGGCATATTTTTCTGGTGTGGGGAGTTTGATATTTGGAGTTTAGGTGAACTATTGTAGGGAGCACTGGGTTGCTAGGGGTTTTGGGCATGAGGGCCAGGATTCCTTACGGTATCTTGGAGCTAGGGAGCTAGACAGGCTGCTCCTAGCTGGCTAGGTGGTTAGTTGGTTTAGTCAGGGTTTGGTCAAAGCAGCAGGTTGGGCAAGGTAGCAGGGAGGAAAGCCAGACAAGCGAGAGTTTAGCATCAGGAAGAGGTATTTTATTTTATGTATTTGTTTTAGGTATTATAAGGAATATGTAGTGTAATGTGGTTGTTCGTAAGCTTATTATGATCTATTCATAAATTTTATTTAAGCTGAATGGTTATATGTTGGTTATGAAGTTATGAAATTGTTAGGATAGCATTTCTCTAAAATAATATTTTTTTTGTTTATAAGGCTCTGTTGAGTAGAACCCTACAGTAGATTGCCGCAAGGAGTGCGTGCAGGAGTCCTTTTGAGACTCAAGTTGCAAGCGGAAGCTCGAAAGGGTCAACACCTTTGAAAGTACTCAAAGGGAGACAAAGATTGGAAACGTATCGCGGGAGTTAATTTCTAGTGGAAGAACACGGATTCATTTCACAGAAACTACCAAGGAGGAACTAACGGTCGAAATTCTCCACAAAGAACTTGCAAAGTTGCAAGGATCGTAGGATCCAGAGGAGTTGTAGGGTGGATAAGGTTTGGACAAATCCATTATGTTGGTGTCAAGATTCAATGTCGACCGTTGATCGTGATCTGTCTGAGCCATCAAATCATTTCGACATTTTGGGGGTCCTGACGACAAGAGGTTGAGCACAGTGGAATGAAAGTCCTAAAGTCGCGAGTTGCAACAGGAATTGGCATGGATTTTTGGGATTTCGAAGTGTTAGGGCGACAGTAATCAGTGGCTTGCTCAAGTCCCGAAAGCTTGGAAGAGGGACAGGTGGCGAGAGTCCACGTCAAAGATAGAAAGCATTTGAGTGGACAGGTGGCGTGTCTTCGTCAATAGGTGAATTCAAACCTCGTTGAATGTTTCAGGGTTTCGAAGGTTGGGGAGTTGGGAGACCTGTATCCGGATTTGCGAAGTCACAAAGTCCGAACCTCCAAATCGGTGAAAATTCCTGGTCATGCTTGTTGGGAAAATAGATGCGTGAATGCATCGGGATTCAGTATTTCAGTAGTTTCGAAGACAAGAGTTGGGGGTATTTGTACTAGAGTGCCTGAAGTCGTGAAACGCGACACAACTATGGAGGTGGATGCAGCCAAGGATTTTAGAAATTTGGTATTTTGGGTTTCGGAAGGTTTAAGAGTCATAACCTCAACAACAGGATTTACAAAGTCGCGAAACCTGAAGTCCCGATTCGGTATAGGGCACGATCAATACTGCTTTAATTTAGGATCCACTATGATCTCTTAGTCAAGACAGATGCAGGGATCCATTTAACAAAGTATAACAAAGGATGAGTACATTGCAACAAGTGATGCTAGTAAGGAAGCAATATGGCTCAAAAAGTTGATTTCTAGGTTGTTTGGTGAAAATCTCGATACGACGGTGGTTCACTGTGATAATCAAAGTTGCATAAAATTGACAAAGAACACAATATTTCATGACATGTCAAAACATAATGACATGAGGTACCACTACATATGAGACTTGGTCTAGAGAAATGCTGTGATGTTACAGTACATAGCCACGAGCGAGTAGGTAGCTGATATCCTAACCAAGGCTCTCACCTCGAGACAGTTTGTGGAGCTGAGAGGAAAGCTTGTTGTGGTTGAGAATGACACCCTTGCTTAGAGTAAGTGTTAAATTTGCTAGCATAGATAGTCATTCTCTAATGAGAGGCCATATGGGCCACCTTGAGGCTAGCCAGGGAGATTTGGAGAATCAACCAGTCTTGTGAGGTAATGGAGAAAGCCAGGGGGAACGTACAACCTCTATGATTCAAACCAAAATTCAGGACGAACGAGATGTTATGTGAGTCTAATGAAAAAGTCAAGGGGAACGTACAACCTCTGTGAGCATAGACATTCTAGTGAAAAATTCAAGGGGAACGTACAACCTCTGTGAGCATAGAAAAACTAGTGCAAAAGTCAGAGGGAACGTACAACCTCTCTGAGCCTAGTCAAACCTTGTAAGCCATGAGAAAAAGTCAAGGCATCTAGCAAAATTTAGGTTGAATATAAAATTCCTATGATCTAGAAACAAACGATATTCATAATATTGTAAATGATATAAATGTATTGATCTAGTGCATTGGCAGATGTAACATTATCCACCATGAAGAGAATTTTGAATTGACTTGTCAAGAGTCAAGTTGTAACTGAAGTATCAAGTCTAGTTTTATTTTCAAACTAAAGTGTAATGCTGAGTTGTAACTAAAGTCTCAAGTCTAGTTCTATTTTTGAGCTAAAGTGTAATGGTGAGTTGTAACTGAACTCTCAAGTCTAGTTCTATTTTTGAACTAAAGTGTAATGTTGAGTTGTAACTAAAGTCTCAAGTCTAGTTCTATTTTAGAACTAAAGTATACCAGTCTCAAGTCTATTTCTATTTTCGAACTAAAGTGTAATGCTGAGTTGTGACTAAAGTCTCAAGTCTAGTTCTATTTTTGAACTAAAGTATACCGGTCTCAAGTCTAGTTCTAAGTTCGAACTAAAGTATGAAGCCAAGTTATGATTAAAGAATGAAAACAAGTTACTATTTAAAGCCTCTCCTCTTCTCCTCTTCAGCCTATATAAGCAGAGGTTGATCCCTCTCTTCAATACAATTTTGATATGTAGGTTAAGGGAGAAACAATAGAGGAGTATATCAATGATAAAGAGGCAGCATACCAAAGCATCATATCAGTGTTGTATATCAACAATAGAGGTTTCATATTAGAGGCATATATCAACAACATATCATTGTTGTGTATCAACAATAGGGGTAGCATGTTAGAGGTGTATTTTGGCAAGGTATTTTAGGTCTTTGTCAGGTCAGAGACATATTGAAAATGTCTTTAAGAGAAGAACATTCATGGTGGATATTTGTAAGTGATCTTACATTATTAATTCCATAAAAGAATATCATTTGTTGGGGTTTTTCTACCTGTACACTTTTTCCCCAGGGTATATGTGTTGTTGATGAGCATGCTTACTTATCTACATAGTTATTGCTATTTGACTATGTAACATCTCGCTATTATGCACTAAACGAACTTATTCTTTGAAGACACTTGCTCACAAGTGATACGGATTATTATGCTATTAAAACATTTGATTTTGATTATGGGGCGTTATGGGTTGATGTCATGTTGTTTTTCTACATTGACACGGATAGGTGCTATTGACTCGGTTTTTTTGAGTGTGCCAGATTTCAGACCTCGAGGATGCAGAGGCATCAATGGAACACCTTGGACTCCAGATCAAGTCAGGGAGTGAACTAATCGGGTTTGATTATTTTATATGTGATATTAGTGCATCTGATTAGATGATATGATATGGATATATTTCTGACATGATTCGTTGATGATGCAGGCTGACGATAGCTTGTCGACCAGACTCACATGTGGAGTAGAGGGTTCACGCTCAACTACTAGAGATGTTGAGGGAGAGGTGTGGACAACATCCCTGCCACATCCTACTAGCACTCCCACCGTGGCTCAAACTGTAGGTTAACGATTACCTAGTTTGAGAGGACCCACGATGCCGTGAGGGAAGACCGCGACAGTCGCTCACGATGATTCTAAGGGGCGCGCAATAAGGAAGGGGCCTGATTCCTTAGAGGCCCTTAGTCTCCCACAAGATCACCTAGTGGAGTATTGACTCCAACGGTTTTTGATGTCTACCAAGTCATTCAAGAGGCGAGTGGCACCCTTGGAGCACGTGGTGCGTCCTGAAGGGCACGTTGCGCAAGAAAAATGGAAAGAGGTGAGTGACACCCTTGGAGCACATAGTGCGTCCTGAAGGGAACGTCACGTGGTTATTTAATAATTGGATAAACCTAGATGGCTTTAGGAAAAATAAAGTGTTAAGGAAGATTTGAAACCTTTCCCTTGAAAAAAAAATGTGTCGCCCAACCTAGGAAAATAAGGTCTAGGTCTAAATTTTACTAGTGAAATTTTTTTATCTATTTTAAATATATATATATATATATATATAAACATATATATATAAATAAAAATAAAATAAATAATAATGATAATATTCATTAATCTTATGAGAAGAAGGGGGTAAGCAATTAAATTGATTTATAAAATCTTTAGGGATAAAATTTAAAAAGGGGAAATAATTGATTTACTTATTATGCTAATTAAAATTTTATTCATTAAAAAGAAAAAGGGAAAAAGGATAAGTTTTTGCACATGCCTTTTTGAGTTTAATTAAAAAGGGAAAAAGGGGAAATCTAAAATAATTAGGAAACTAGGAAAAAAAGGGAACCATAAAAGAAAGGGGAAACACTAGGAAAAAGAAGTTAGTCCAACTTAGTAAGGTATCTACCATTTAAGAACTTTCTAATTTAAACTGAAGTAGCAAATTAATAATGGGGAAAGTCATTAAAACCTGTAAGGGAATTTGGGGACACCTAAGAGTGATTCTAGGAGTGACTCTAGGTGAGTGAGGGAAATAAGGGTACTTAATTAAATAAAGAAATTAGTTTTTGGAGGAATGAAGGGGATGGGTGACACATGTACGGGGAGAATTTTCATGAATTAATTCATTAAAAATTAAATAAAATGGGATTTTGGGAAAGTAGGGGACTTCGAAACTCTATATAATGGAGGGAGGAAAATGATGATGGGGTCTTCTATTTGGCGTAACGTTATGCTGCAGAAATCTATACTTGATTGAATTAGCTTATGGGAGTTGGGATACCCAACTCGGTGAGGAGTGGTAGCTCGACCTTGCGAGGTGAGATGGGAGCTAGCTAATTCTATGGATAGTGTGTGTGGCCCCTTTGTGGCTCGGGGGGATAAGGGGGAAGGAGAGTACCCCTAGCTTTGGCTGGGAGGTACCGGTGAAGTCTCATCGGTCGGCAAGCGGGAGTTGCATGAAGCACGCAAGACATCAACTCGGAGCGGGCGATTGGGAAACAATATTCTTTATTTATTTGTTCATGGTAGAATGTTAGTATCATTTATGCTTTTAGATATGCATGTTTCAGGGGTAAGGAAAGTGATTTTCTTAGCATTCTATTTGACGACTGAAAATTTTCCCTCAGCTTTAGCTCGATGATTGATTACTCCCATGGCCTTCAATTCCTGGCATGTCTTGACCACCCTTTAGTGTATTGATTTGTGATGATTGTGGTTGTTTTTTCCTTTTGTCCCTAGCTCATCATTATTTTCCAGGGCATTCATCCAGAAGCCTCATCTACGGTCGTCACTTCGGCGTTAATAGACCTATGGATCTCAACGCCCTGCTTTTTTGTGCATGGATGATGAGTGAAGGACGTTCCTGTCAGCAATCCACCTTCGTTTTTGTCCTTGGTTGATTGTTTTGACTTGTGCCACCTAGAAAATACCTCTGTGTATGGATTTCCTTGCATCCTTACTAGTTTATCATTGCGCTGGTTTTGTTCTTCGTGCCTTAAGGGCTTAACCTTGGATCTTTGTGCTCTCTTACTATTGTCTGCATTTTATTGTTTTATGTGTCTGCGTTATTACACTAATCTTAGTGGTGGTTTGGTGTATGGACTGCGATTTCTTTATTTTACTGACTGAGATTCCTTAGTTATTGACTACCATTTCACTTGGTGACTGCAATCTACTATTCGATTTTTGTGTATGACTTTATAATGAGAAAATTATATTAAGGAGCCAATGTTTATAGTTTTAAGCATCGTTATCATTTTTTATAGCAATCGTGTGGTAGTGTGCAGAAACATTCTTGTTGGACATCGATTGTATTTGGCTTTTGGACAACAAGTTGTTAACCGAAACGACCGCTGTTTGCCTTAAATTTTACTGCATTATATATATATATATATATATTTATGCTTTAAACTCATTGAAGATGTTTTGATAGTGTGTTGCCCTTGAATGAAATCAAAATTTCCTTACTGTGTTGCGTCCTTGTTGATTTCTTGGTTAAGTGAAGGGAAATAGTATTATGGTGTCTCTGATTTTAGTTAAGATCATTTACAATTGTATTTGATAGTAATGCGAAATTATATCTCATTTATGTACAATGATTTCCTTGTTTTTAAAATGACAACAATCCAATTCCTATTTGGTGTGTGTGTGCAACGATTTTCCAAACCTTAATGACAACAACAAAATTCCTTTATGGGGTGGTTGTATTGAGTTTGCCCCTTAATTATTCACTGTGTGTTGTTGTTGAATGGCCATGTTTTCCCCTTAATGTGTAGCGATTTGGTATTTGGTTGACTGCATTGCTGATGAGTGGATAAGATTTTCCCTTCAGGGTAGATTGAGCCTTGTTGTCGCATGGATACATATTGCCTTTATTTTGATTGAGTTTTTTGTTGACTAGGCACGTTCTGCCATTAAATTTGTATACTACGTTGTTGATGTGTGGAACGAATGGTTAATCTCAGTGATTTCAATCGAATGTTTAATTGAATGGTTAATATCAGCAAATTTATGTATCCCCTCTTGTGTGGTTTGCATTGATTTTATTGTTTCCGAATAATGAGCATGAATTTGCAGATAAGTAGCACAACGAATTGCCTTTAAATTTGATTGAATTTTGTTGTTGATTGACCACGTTTTTCCCCTTAATTGTTGACTGTGTTGTTGCTGGAATGACCATGTTTTGTCATTTAATTTTGAGTGCTTTTGCTGTTGAATGGGCATGATTTGTCACCATTTGTGTATTGTATTTTGTTGATGTGTGGTACACTGATTTGCCTTTAAACTGTGGCTGCGTTGTTGTTGAATGACCACGAGTTGATCCTTCTGCAGTTTTGTATTGTCTTTTATCCTCTTTCAATTTGAGTGTACCCAACGTTCTCACTGCCCAACATAATTTCTACAACAATGTCTTGGGTCCATTAATTGCAAACATAATTTCTACAGTAAGTTAATCGACAGCGGATTCCTTCTTAATGAGTATCTTGCACAGCGAGTTAAATGGTCAGCAGTCATGTTAATTGCCTTGTTATCTACCATATTAATTGTTATTTTAATTGTCATATTAACTACCATGTTATTTGCTACAGTGAGTTAAGGGTCAGCAGATTCCTTCTTATTAATTAATTTCCACAAAGAGTTAAATTGTCAACAGTTGTCTTAATTGCCTTGTTATTGCTATACTAATTGTTATGTTAATTTTCATAATAATTGCTTTGTTATTACTATATTAATTGTTATGTAACTTTTATGTTAATTACCTTGTTAAATTGCTACATCGATGTTAATAGTTAGCAGTTTCCTTCTCAATGTTAATAGACAACTAGTATTGTTAGTTCGGTCAATATAGCTAGACTACGTGTTGAGATTTAATTGTTCATAAGTGTTATAATGGTAGCATTCTACTTTAAGATTATTAATGTTGTTATTTAAGTTAATGGCTAGTTGGATGGAGATTTGGATCATTATAGAATTGTCCACTTAGGTTGTAATATTGATTAAAATTAGATTGGTGAGTAAAGACTAGATTGCCAATTTTAGACTTGCTAAATTGATTATAATTGAGGTTAGATGGTATTTATAATTATAGTTCTAGTATTGATTACTTAGACTTGCTAGATTGATTGTATTAACGATAAATTAGTGGGCGCATTAATGACTATTTGTAACTTAGACGTGCCCCATTTAGAATGGCAACCCATGTTAAAATAGATTGTAATCATTGACTAGTTTAGACTGAGTGATTCGTCGGTTCATTTACGATGTCGTGTATTGGCTTATGTCATCCCTTATTTTCATCCTCGGGTGTTTCGTTGTCCTGTTTTTGGGTTTGGGTGTGGTTTTCTTATCGATTTGGGATCCTAGCGCATCGGATTATCTAGAGTCACCGGTCTAGATAGATTGTGTTTGCGCCAGGGTTATTGATGCGTCCATCACCTGGGAACGACACGATTCCAGCTGAGGGGATCATGGAGCACCCTATGGGATAGCAGAAAATGATAACTTGGCCGGAGTCGGTGCGTTCTATGTGAGTGTTGTCGAGCACTGCAAGTTACTTTGGTGCATGGGTTGAACACCTTCAGGCGTTTGGTTCGCGTGCTTTGAGGTTCTAGTCTTGTTCATCAAGGTCACTGTGTCGAGAAGGGATGTTGTCCTTTAATCTTATAGGCATGTCTTTTTTGCGTCATGCGAGTAGTCGTTTTTTCCTTGTTGTCTATGCACGTTTCGCCCAATTTCCCTTGTGCCTATGCGTGGTGTCATAGTAGCATGTTGCCTAGACTGTGTGCTTGTGTTCATCATTAGTGTGTGGTTAACTATTTTTGTAATCACCTCTTGCCTTTCAAACAATAAAAAAAAAAATCACTTCTGCTTTGGTTGTAGTCGTAACCAAGGGGTCATCACACGTGGCATCAGAGCCAAGTTCGACCTGTGACTTGGGATCACTACAACTTTTGTTGATATGATTTGATTATAATGTTACTAATTAGTTGATTTGTATTCATGCAAGTAATCATGATTAGAGGATGCCACAGAGGCATATGACGGGGTTCTAGGGGAGGAGGCGCGCCGCCTCCAGTAACATCCATGCCTGAGGGGTCTAACCCCCAGGGAGACGAACAGGTTGTTGGGTAGGAGTAGATAGCAGTGGGTGATGTGGTTAGTATGACGAGGTCTTTTTAGTGGATGTCTGAGGCACTGATCATCCATTTGGAAAGAGATGAGGCCAGGGCACCAACACCTCCTCAAGGTCCACCACGCGCTTTGGTCGGTACTGGTAGAATTCATCGCAAACTTGAGAAGGTCAAATTTCTCGAGTTCTTTGGTGCCCTGGATGATGCAGCCATCGAGGCATGGTTGGAGAATATGGTGATGTGATTTCCACTTCGTGACTATACCTCCAACATGAAGGTCTACATGGTGGTATTTCAACTAAAGGGGAGCACACTTCTATGGTGGAAGACTCTCCTACCATAGCTGAACATGGTTGTCGAAGACTTGTCATGGGAACTATTCGAGGAACGGTTCCAAGAGAGGTACCTATCAGAGGAATTCATTGAGCGTCAGCTCAACGAGTTCAACTCCTTACAACATGGTAGTCATACGGTGCCCGAGTACGAGGCACATTTTATGGAGTTCCTTCGGTATGCTCCACATCTTAATACTGAGAAACTTAAGGTCAATAGGTTCTTGTTCAACCTTAATGGAAGCATATGTGAAAAGGTTATGATTTTGATACCTCAAACCTTACATGATGTCATCCATAAGGCCCTCATAGTAGAGGAGGAGATTATCAGCGGGGGTCAGACTAGGACTCCAGTGAGACTAGCAGGATAGGTGTCATTTGGTGCGCAACAACATCAGACACTAGCCAGACATACGCTAGGATATCGTGGCTTCCATAGGCGATCCACTTTCACTACACCTTGACGATCGACGCCTTAGCAGCGGTCACCTTATTAGGGACCACCACATTAGCAGCAATGTCGACCGCAACAATAGTAGTTTAGGCCTCTTCAGCAGCATCGACCAGGATTCCAGGCCGATGGGCCATCATCTTCTACTTCAGGTACCAAGAGTACTGGACCGAAGAAGGGGTGTTGGACATGTGGGGAGCCACACTACCAGGGTGACTGCCCAATGGAGAGGACTAGAGCATCTGGATTATCCAGAACCACTATCGTGGGAGATATGGGCAAGGCCCATTAGATTCATGTAGTGGTGAATAAATGCCAGACAGAGTACCAATCGACTGTGCCCGAGACGTCAGGTATTGTCGCTAACCAGACCCTTATTATTTTGATAGATCTTGGTGCTACTAAGAGTTTCATTTTTGGTGCAGCGCTAAAAAGGATTAAGGTAAAGGCAGTCGAATAGGATGAGTTTAGCTTCATAGAGATGGCTTCGGGAACCAAAAATAATGTTGGAGGAAAGGTTACAGGCTATATCCTTAACCTGGGAGAGTTTGTCACCAGGGCCAACCTGTACATCATGATCTTAGGATCTTATGATGTCATGATTGGTATGGACTGGTTGGAATTGCATGAGGCAATACTCAACTGTAAGACAAAATTGTTGACCTTGGTCAATGACGAGGGAAAGAGAAGTGTGATTGTAGGAAAAAAACAAGAAGTTTCCCTGAGGTTCATCTCTTCCTTGCAGCTACGGAATAGCATGCGCAAGGGGTGAAAAATTTATGTGATCCTTGCGTTAAATGAGAAGGGAGTGGTGGAAGGTCTAGAACACCTTCTGGTGGTGAGAGAGTTTGTAGAAATATTTCCGGAGGATTTACCTGGGATGTTGCCGAAGAGGGAATTGGAGTTTACTATAGACCTAAAACTGCGAACTAAACCGATAGCCAAAACGCCTTATCAGAAGTCGACCCCAGAGTTACAGGAGTTGAGAATGCAACTGAAAGAATTATTGGACCTGGCACTGATAAGTCCAAGTGTGTCACCATGGGGTGTGCTTGTTATTTTCATACAAAATAAGGATTGGTCGTGGAGGCTATGCATTGACTATCGTCGATTGAATAAGGCAACGATCAAGAATCAATATACGTTGCCGAGAATTGATGATATGTTTGATCAGATGAAGGGTGCAACGGTGTTCTCAAAGATTGATTTGTGATCAAGGTATCACCAGTTACAGATCAAGGAGGATGATGTCCCTAAGACTTCCTTTAAGATGAGGTTGGACATTACGAGTTTACTATTTTACCCTTTGGACTGACAAATTCCCCAGGGGTATTCATGATTTCGATGAACAAGGTGTTCTGCGAGTACTTAGACAAGTTCGTCTAAGTATTCATTGATAATATTTTGATTTAGTCTCAGACGATGGAGGAGCATGACGAGCACTTGTGCTTGTTACTATAGTGTCTGTGAGAGCACAAATTGTATGGGAAGTTGTCCAAATGCTCATTTTATCAATCGAAGATTCACTACTTAGGGCATGTCATCTCTGGCAAAGGTATCACCGTGGATATAGCAAAGGTCGAGGATATTATGGAATGGCCTGCGCTGATGAATGTCCCAGAAGTAAGTAGCTTCATGGGTCTAGCAGGATACTATCGACGGTTCATCGAGGGATTTTTGAAGATAGCAAATCCGATCACGAAGTTGCAGAAGAAGAACAAGAAGTTTGATTGGACTGAGAAATACGCGGAAGACTTTAGGAGGTTCAAGGAGATGTTGACAATGACACCAATAGTAAAAGTCCCTGACATGGATGCAAACTTGTTGGTATGCACTAACGCATCCAAGGAAGGCTTAGGTGGAGTCTTTATGCAAGACGGTTGAGTGATTGGTTACATCTTGAGGAAACTGAGAAGGCATGAGGAGAACTACGCGTCGCACGATTTGGAGTTGTTAGCCATCGTATATGCCTTGAAGGTTTGGAGACACTACCTTGTTAGAAGAAAATTTGAACTAAGGATGGACCACTGTGGACTACAACACATATTTACGCAAAGCAACCTGAACGCGCGACAATGACGTTGGTCAGAATTTCTTAGTGAGTACAACTTCAAGATTACTTACATAAAAGTAACAGTGAACCAAGTGGAAGATGCATTGAGTCAGAGACCACACATATTTTTGGTGTTGCCTCTTTAGATGAACCTACGTGAAACGATTCTAAATTTATAGCATGACGATGACTGGTACAAAGAGGTTGAGGGTTTTATCAGACAAAACACAATGATGGTACCAATATTTGAAGGATTTAAGTTTGACGATGATGGATTATTGAGGTTTAAAAATCAGATTTACATACCATCAAACGACGAGTTGAGGAGCTTGATTCTAAGCTAGGCTCATAGAGCACTCTACATGGCTCACCTAGGAGTCACGAAGATGAGGGAAGACCTTAAACCCATATTCTTCTGGAAGGGAATGAAGGCAGATATATTAAACTATGTGGCCAGATGTCTAGAATGTTAGCAGGTAAAGGCTGAGCATAGACATCCAACAGGATTACTACAACCACATGCTATTTTGGAATCGAAATGGGAGGTTATTTTGATGGATTTTATTGTTGGATTTCCACTGATGGAAAGGAGACACGACTCGATTTTCGTAGTAGTAGACACTCTGACAAAGAGTGCTCACTTTATTTCGTATGCGTACGACTTATCAGGCACCTGACATAGCTAGAGTTTTCATCAGTGATATTGTGAGGCTGTATGGCATGCCTAAGAGGATTATATCCAATCGAGGATCAGTGTTACTGGAAGTTTTTGGACGAGTTTCCAAAAGGCCTTGGGAACCCAACTTAACTTCAGTACTGCATATCACCTAGAGACTGACGGGATGACTGAACGAACAAACCATAACTTGGAGGACATGCTGCGCATGTACGTGATGGACCAACAAAAGAGTTGTGAAGAATTCTTTCCATTGGTGGAATTCACTTATAACAACAGTTACCAAAGCACCATTAAGATGGCACCTTTCGAGTTTCTTTACGGGCGACTGTGTCGGATGCCTTTGAGTTGGGATCGGCTTGAGTATAGGGTCCTGGTGGGACCAGAAGCAATCCAAGAAATGGAGGAGCAAATGAAAACTATAAGACAAAGGATTAAAGAAGCGCAGGATCGATAAAAGAGTTATGTCGATGCGCACCATGTCAACCATAGTTACGAGGTTGGTGATCGATTTTTCTTGTGGATAAAACCACATAAGAGTTCGATCAAGTTTGGAAAGGGAGTTAAACACTCTCCTAGGTTTGTGGGACCTTTTGAGATTATGGAGAGAAAGGGGCATGTGGCCTATCGACTAGCCTTGCCTGATTCCTTGAGGTGTATGCACTATGTTTTTCACGTCTCTGTTTTCAAAAATTATATTAGTGATACTGCACATGTTATTGACATGATTTCCTTGCAGGTATCGAAAGAGGGCACTCACGACTGAGCCGATCCACATCTTAGATCATCGCATTCGATAGATATGGCATCGAACAATAGATCAAGTCAAGGTTCAGTGGGACAACTATAGTCCGCACTTGACGACCTGGGAGGACACATATGATATGTGCCAACAGTTTCCATTTTTGTTTGATAGATAGACTTATGATACTTTGATACACATTATTTCGGCACTTATAGTGTGAAACTTCGGGACAAATTTTAGACCAAGAGGGGGTGTATGTAACATCCCGCTCTTGCTTATTGAGAGAAATTATTCTTTGAGGACACTTGCTCATAAGTGATCTGGATTATTATGCTATTAAAACATTTGATTTTGATTATGAGGATTTATGGGTTGATGTCATGTTGTTTTGCTGCATTGACATAGACAGGTGCTATTGACTTGGTTTTACTGAGTGTGCAAGATTTTAGACCTTGAAGATGCAGAGGCATCGATGGAAACCCTTGGACTCCAGATTGATTTGGGGATTGAACTAATGGGGTTTGATTGTTTTATATGTGATATTAGTGCATCTGATTAGATGATATGATATGGATATATTTTGGACATCATTCGTTGATGATATAGGCTAACGATAGCTTGCCGACTAGACTCACATGTGGAGTAGAGGGGTCATGCTCAACTACCAGAGATGTTGAGGGAGAGATGTAGAAAAAATCCCTACCACAGCCTACTAGCACTCACGTCATGGCTCCAACTGTAGGTTAACGATTACCTAGTTCAAGAGGACCCAGGATGCTGTGAGGGAAGACTGCGACAGTCGCTCACAATGAATCTAGGGGTCGCGCAATAAGTCAAGGGCCTTATTCCTTAGAGGCCCTTGGTATCCCACAAGATCACCTGGTGGAGTATTGACTCCAGGGGCTTTTGATGTCTACCAAGTCAGTCAAGAGGTGAGTGGCACCCTTGGAGCATGTGGTGCATCCTGAAGGGAATGTCGCGCAAGAAAAATGGAAAGAGGCAAGTGGCGCCCTTAGAGAACGTAGTGCATCCTGAAGGGAACGTCGCGTGGTTATTTAATAATTGTATAAACCTATATGGCTTTAGGACAAATAACATTTTAAGGAAGATTTGAAACCTTTCCCTTAAAAAAAATTTGTCTCCCAACCTAGGAAAATAAGGTCTAGGTCTAAATTTTATTTGTGATAAATTTTTATCTATTTATATATATATATATATAATAAATAATAATGATAATCTTCATTAATCTTATGACAAGAAGGGGGTAAGCAATTAAATTGATTTATAAAATCTTTTGGGATAAAATTTAAAAAGGGGAAATAATTGATTTACTTATTATGATAATTAAAATTTTATTCATTAGAAAGAAAAAGGGAAAAGGGTAAGTTTCTGCAGATGCCTTTTTGAGTTTAATTAAAAAGGGAAAAGTGTAAGTTTTTTCACATGCCTTTTTGAGTTTAATTAAGAAGGGAAAAAGGGGAAATCTAAAATAATTAGGAAACTTGGGAAAAGAGGGAACCATAAAAGAAAGGGGAAACACTAGAACCATTTAAGAACTTTCTAATTTAAACTTAACTAGCAAATTAATAATGGGAAAAGTCATTAAAACCTATAAGGGAATTTGGGGACACCTAGGAGTGATTCTAGGAGTGACTCTAGGTGGTTGAGGGAAATAAGGGTAATTAATTAATTAAATAAATTATTTTTTGGAGGAATGAAGGGGATGGGTGACACATGTACGAGGAGGATTTTTATGAATTAATTTATTAAACATTAAATAAAATGGGATTTTGGGAAAGTAGGGGACTTCGAAACTCCATATAATGGAGGGAGGAAAATGATGATGGGGTCTTTTGTTTGGCATAACATTATGCTGCAGAAATATATACTTGGCTGAATTAGCTTGTGGGAGTTGGGATACCCATATCAGTGAGGAGTGGTAGCTCGGCCTTGCGAGGTGAACTGGGAGCTAGCTTATTCTCTAGATAGTGTACGTGGCCCCTTTGCATCTCGGGGGGGCTAATGGGGAAGAAGATTACCCCTAGCATTGGCTAGGAGGTATCGGTGAAGTCCCATCGGTCGACAAGCAGGAGTTGCACGAAGCGCGCGAGACATCAACTCGGAGTGGGCGATTGGGAAATGGTACGCTTTCTTTATTTTTTCATGGTAGATTGTTAGTATGATTTATTCTTTTAGATCTGCATGTTTAATTGTGTAAGGAAAGTGATTGTCTTAGCATTCCAGTTGATGATTGGATTTTTTCCCTCGCCTTTACCTCAATGATTGATTGACTCCCATGGCCTTCGATTCTCGGCATGTTGTTCAAGGATAAATTCGTGAGTGCGGACACAGACCAATCTCCACAGATCCACCCGGATCTGGAACAAACCGTGACAGAATACTACTCTTTCCCTAGTTCTAAAGTGTTGAATGGACAAGAGAGGAAGGATGATATACTTACTTGTGAAAGCTCTCCTTATCTCTGTTGATC
>JASDQU010103020.1:412283-434705 GCA_032191745.1 Picea mariana
TGCTAAGTGGACTATTCAAATCATGAGAATTATTGGTCAGTTGAGACTAATACTCATGAATATGGGTCATAGATTAATGACTTACACTACACAATTAATCCCAAAAACAATATCTAATATCTTGCACTGCGCAAGCCCCTATATACTTAAATAATAAGAGTCAAGGGAGCTCTAATTGGGTAGTTCATAAGGCACAATACTACCTAAGGTTTTGCAAATGGGGTAGCAAGCTAAGTGGGCTTGATTGTGGGGAAAACTCAACAGTTAAGAGCGCTTGAGCCAGAGGCGTCTTGGGATGGGTGATCACCTGGGAAGTCTTGGTTATCGGGTGCAAGCCCCAGAAGTGATGATTGATGCTATGTGATTTATTTCGTTGGCTTCAATCCCATTTCTTCACCCTTATGAGCATCACCCAATGCAATGAGTGCTAAGTGGACTATTCAAATCATGAGAATTATTGGTCAGTTGAGACTAATACTCATGAATATGGGTCATAGATTAATGACTTACACTACGCAGTTAATCCCAAAAATAATATCTAATATCTTGCACTGCGAAAGCCCCTATATACTTAGATGGTTATGTTTTTCTCCTTAGCTTAGAAGGCTTGTTCTTCTTGTGTCAGACGGGTTGTAGACACCTCCAAGTTCCTCAGAACAGTCGCCATCCCTGAGACCTTAAATGGTTTAAATCGATGGAAACTTGGGCTTGAGCATTGCTTATGTGTCTTGGAGGTCCTAACCATTGCAGGGTAGGATGGGCGGGTAGTCAGTCTTACTTATTTGCCGCTTGATCGTCGTTAAATGCATGCAGTTACTTGATCTGCATCTTAGGTCATCTTGTCTTGTTTGTCGTGGTTTGCACCTTGTTCGTCATTGGGTGGCAACGTAGAGTCGAATGTGTTTATTTCCCTTGTACAAACGTGCACACACAAAAAAAAAGGTAAAAAAAAATTAAAAAAAATTACTTGTTATATGGGGTTCGTCGTCGTAACGAGGAGGATCGCTACATATATTATAATTAATACAATTTTTTGAATTTGACCAATCTAAAAAATGTTGTATATTTTAACATGTTTATATTGACACCATGTAACTACCTTAATTTTTATTTAGAAGTAAAAATATAAAAATACCCTTTTGAAGAGGACAATGAAAGGTTTCGTAATATAAATTTTCCATAATTTTTTATCATGTATTATTGCAGATATTGATTTTTCATTTTACTGAATCATTATGTCATCCAAAAATAATATGCAGACATGATTTTATAAAATTAACTAAAATTACTGAAAAACAATTACACTGAATACAAATTGTATCAAATGAAAGTAGATTCAATTATGCAAATGTTGGTACTAGTACCAAATCCATACTCACATTATTTAAAGGAGTCATCTCCTTCCTAAGTTGGAGTAAGCTAAAGTGAACACATAATTTTTTGAAAAGTGACATAGTTACAGGTTTTCGACCGAACTAATAGTTCAACCAAAAGTTAGTATTTTTCGGCTGAAAGCTATTTTTAACGGAAAAACTAACTTTATATTTAAAATTGTTGTTATATTTAAAATTTTAGTAATCTTCTCTTACTCCAAATCCCTACAGTCAACAAATCGATTTTCCAAAGATATATTTCAGCAATAATTTATGCCATGGATCTAGAGGAAATTATGGATCATTTTGGAATCAAAGCCAATTTCAATAATGTATGCTTGACTAATCATGTTGGTTAAAGAAATATATACAACCATTGATTTTTTCTTAAACACAGAGAGTAGTGTTTTCCATTTTAATAGTGAAAAGAGGAGACAGTGTATTTTTCTAATTCCCTAATTGGTATTTGTGTTGACTAAATGGACACACAATAAGATCATCATTTATAGATCAATTTCCCCATTATCTTCCATATATCTCCCTCCACGCTTTACATAATCCTCTTATCTACATATTTTTGTTCTAACTTTTTTAAATAAGTCCTTCAAATCCACTTAATTTGAATTTCCCCAACCAACCACACAATACATTATGTTCTTAATCCCTTAGCTGACCAATTTAATAAATTGAATCTTAATGCATTTACTGGTATTTATAAAATCAATATGTTCTCTCTCTTGGTCACCATACATATTTCTCACTCTCTTTCTTTTTCCCTAAAGATGAGAATTTTTTTTTCTCAAAACATTTCCAAAGCATAATATGGTTTACACAATTTTAAAATCCAAAATAAAATGGACTACTATAACATCTATGAAATCTTAAGTCAATTAAAGCTCATTATCCTACTTTTACAATTCTCCGATTCAATTATGTAGCCTACCCTTCATGTTCACTTGATTGTAATTTGAACATTTAAGTTAATTAAAAATTTATAGACACCATGTTGCACCCCTCAACTACCCATGTCCACTAGAATATGAAATAAAATTTTGTCTTAGTAAATAACAATGTACTTAAGCCTTACCATTTCACAAACCATACATTGAGTCATTCACCCTCTGCATAACATTACCTACTATTTTATTTAACAAAGTTGTCTTAATAAATAGCAATGTCCTTAAACCTTACCATTTCACAAACCATATATTGAGTCATTAACCCTATGCATAACATTACCTAATATTTTATTTAACAAAGTGCATAATAAAAGACGAAAATTTTGGAGTTTCAAAGGTGGAATCCTACTTTGTAACACTTGTTTTCATAAAAACCCACTAAAATAACAATATGCAAGTTCTAGTCACAGACAAAGAACTAAAAGCTAGCTATAACTACCTAGATTAGATAGAAACATTCATAATTGCATGTGTTTCATATAAGAAGATTCTTCATCTCAATGTTTATGCTATTTGGGAGTTCTTATCCCATATCTAACATAACACATATTTTTTAATATTCTATTATCTTACTTTGTTCTTTTTTTTATTTACTCCTATATTTAAAAATTAATTTTAATATTTACAAACTTTAATGAAAAATGCATACATTTTATTTACATTTAATGTTCAATAATCCTCCTTTTGTCTTTCCCTTTATTCTAAAAAAATATTCTGAATATGCTACATATGGTCCCAAAAATATTAATATTTAAGAATTTAGAACTTTTTTGTTGTTGTTGATAAGGATCAAACCATGGTGTCTAATTATTAAAATTAAGAGTAGATGATTCCTATAACCTCGGCGTCTTCTCCATCAAACCATCTCTATCATTTTAACATTTAAAAATTAATCCCTTTGGTTGTGAGAACATTTTGGATCATGGCTTAATATTTCACTTTTCAAATATTTCTTTTACATAGAAGCATCCAATAGAGATTGTTTGAACTCAAAGAATGATTGGTTCATTTGGTTAATAATAAAATATTAATCTTAAATCTTCGTATTCAATGTTTTACTTTTGTTCTCACAAAGATTGAAATGGTTGTCGTGCAATAATGTTGATGCATACTTTGGCAAAGGATATTAATGCCAGTTCATTGATTGTGAATGTACAAATGAGTATTTTATATTAGCATATTTTTTAATGGGTGAATGAGAATGTTTAAGTAAATGTGAGGAGATTTTAATATTAATTTTATTAATAAGAATCATAAAAATATTACAATGAAATTATTTTATTTGAAAAATTTTCATCGTTTGTTTCATCTTGAATATTTGAGGGTATAACACCTAGGTTTTTTGTAGCTTTGTTGAAGACCATGACAATGTTTTTCTATAAAACACAATGTTACACAGAATGACCAAGTAGTTTTAAAGATGATGTATTCCATAGCATTGGGCAATATCTAAGTGTTTCTATTCTTCGGTCTTGGTCTAGCCTAGTACAAATGATGTTCTATAGTGATGAGGATAAATATAAATTATAGGCATGGGTGATGGAGATGAATTAAATAGATCCCAAGGGAAAGGCAATAGCCTTACTGCAACATCTAGTAAACCCTTCAAAACCTAATCCTAGGAGGAGGTACCTTCAAAGACAAAGCATGAAGGGTTGGAAGAAAATGTTGAACCTTTTGTACAACAACCAAAGGTAAACATGTTGACTCTTCCTGAGGCAAAGAAACAATAGAAGGTTGTTGCTTAGGAGAAGATGACACATTCCCTTTTGCAACAAATGTTGTTAGAAGATAAGGATAAAGAGCGTTTGGAAACAATTTATGAAATAATATGTCAAAGAGTTACAACGTCATTCAAAAAGCAATTGTATTTTATAGAGGCTGGAAAAACTCATGCACATGCAATAGTTTGCAAGAATGAAAGGTCACCAACTCTCTCTATATTTAGAAGGAGATGAGAATTAAAAATTTGAAGGATAAGTTCAAAAAACAAATGCAAAGGGAATGTAAGCATGATGTACTTGATAAACTAAAAGAGGTTTAATTTTAATTGTAGAATATAATAGAACTTAACAAATATAATAGAATAGTGATCTAAAAAATAACAAGTCTATGTATTGATTCCCCAATTGAGTGCTTGAGTTTTATTTTTTAAGTTGTTTGTTGAATTTCGTCTCCAGTTCCTTGACTTTACTTTCAATGATTTTATGCATTTTTTAGAACATTAGTTTTCTAGCTTAGTTCTTTGGAGAAATATTTCTAATGTTTGTATGGCCATTTATTTTTTATGGCCTTGTGTTCTATGAAATAGATTGTTTCAATGACTTGAATGGTTTTTAGGTTCTAGGTGTAATTGTTTAGCTACAATTCATCCACAATTATTCTCAAGGATTCAATTTCTTTTTATAAAGCCAAAAATATGGCCTTTGATGTTGAATCCAACATTGTGGTGATTAATTTAGAAGGGGCTTTGGATTCTCCCTTCATGACAGAGTCTTTCAACATCTCTCATGAGAGCTAGACCTAATTGAAAATTAAGACTAATTAATGTATTTAATAAAAGAATTCCTTTCATTTTAATAAAATAATAATATCATGATTTAAGTTTAATTGATAAAAATATTTGAAATTATTCAATCCACTTTTGAATTTTAACAATTTAAAATTCCAATTTCAATGAATATTTTATCACTAAATTCAAATAATTGAAAAAAATCAAAATCATAAAATCTTTAAACTTTCATTTTACAACCCCACTATACTTCTCTCTCATTGAACCAACTATACTTCTTTCTCCCTCTCTCATTACAATGAGATACATTTAATTCACATATTTACAATAATTATTTAATAGAAAATCTTTATAAATGAATTCATGTTATTAGTTGTTTTTTCAAGTATTTAAAGATATAAATGAATTAGACAAACTTGTCTTTTATCATGTATAAAACATTGATAAATCCCAATGATGTATGGTTAAGGTATGCTTACAATGAGGTATGGTTAATGTATGCTTACAATGTTGTCCCATGGGTTGATTTAATTGTTTTGGATTTAGTTATGTTATTTTTCAATATAAATGTTGTTTTTGATTTGAATGTGTTTATCACTTGATTGATTTTATTTACATGGTTCTTAATCTATTTCCAATGTATTAACCATGGCCTTTGGAGGATTACGATCCACAAAGAAACACAAATAAATATAATGTGAAGTTCATATTTGGGTTGTTGGGTTTAATAAATCGTCTAAGGTTTGGGTTCAAGGATACTATGAAAGTACACTCACTTTAGTGCTAGTGGTTGGATTTTTAGTGGTATCTATATTGAAAGCCAAATGTACTTGAGCCTTCATCCTAGGGTATTAAAATGAAACCTTGCTTGAGCAATGTTATGCAATTTGGTAATACATCTAAATTACATCTTTGTCATCTACAACTTTTGATGCATGCAATGAGTGAAAGCTAGTGTCATGCAATAACAAGTGTAATAACAAGTGTAAAAGTGAAAGAAAAATGTACTTGAGCCTTGATTCCAAGGTGTTAAAATGAAACCCCGCTTAAGCCATCTTATGCAATTTGGAAATATATCTCAATTACATATTTGTCGTGTGCACCTTCTATGCATGCAACAAGTGAAAGCTAGTATCATGCAATAACAAGAGTAAGAAGTGAAGGTTGGTGTACCATGCAATATAAGTAAGGGCGTTCCTTGAAAATAAAAAAGAAATATATTTGATGTGCCATAAAAAATAAATATGTAATATGTTTTCTGATAACATTTTCTTTTAGTAATGACCAAGTAAATGTAAAAATTCAGAAACACTTATAACATTAATTTAATATTACAATTATATAAGATTTATCCTTTATTCCTCCATATATTTTAATTATAAATCAAATTTCAATTCTCTACATAAGTATGTCAATGGACAATACTTGACCATCACATACTTTATTCTTCATTATAATTTACATATAAATATACATCAAATTTAAGATCTCTCATAAATAAAATTATACTTTATTCCTCAATATATTTTACACATAAATCAAATTTAAAATCAGTCATAAATAAAGTTGATCTTTCGCATATTTTAAAGAACAAAAATATTATAAAAATGATCACTCTTATACACTAAACTCTAATCTTATGCGATTAACAATTCATTCTCTCTAGTTACATGTGCAATATCGGAAAAAAAAAAGGACACTTTGAAGTATGCTATTCATTACATACATTTATATAATATATAAAATATAAAAAAATGAGATTGTTGAAATGCAAAGAGTGAAAAGAAAGACGTTGAATTTGACTTTGAAACTTACATAGCCTAGATATATTTATGGGATTGATGTCTATTGTCAATATAATTAGTAATGTTAATATGGGTTTATTTTTACCATATTTAGAGTTAATAATTTGAGTTAAGATAAATTTATAAATTTCTATTTATACAAACCATTGTTTTGATATTCTTTTATATTTTAATTGTTATAAACATAGAAATTATCGAGTATTACATTAAGTTATTATTATTATTATTATTTTTAATTGAGTTGAAAATACAAAAATATACAATAAACAAATATGATATGGCGTAATCTTCCAAAATGCAAAATAAAACACATTTTTGGTTGGGTATTCTTCTTTTGAAGCAATTGTCCTATAGTACATTTTTTTTTAATTTGCATAAAAGAAAGCACTGTCAAGACTCAAAACAAATCAAAGAATTATTGAAAAGTGGAATAAAACATGTGATCCCATGATTTCTATGATTACCTGCTATCGCCATTATTGGAAAAATGATTTTGAAACTGACCAATCATAGATATAATTCTAGGATCGATGTCCATTGTCAATGGGATTATTATGTAAAGATGGAATTTTCATTCGAGTTATTAATTCTCTAGATTGAACATTGTTAACTCCAGAGAGACTCTCGAAAGCGGTATGATCATTGGCGCAGGTTTGGGAAACCTAAAGCTTGTGTCATGTCAATCCCTGGCGAGCAACAATGACTACCTTCCTTCTCTGAAGAGTGGTTTTTCTTCCAGTTCTTCTGCAAAATTTAGTAGTGGCAATTAAAATGCCTTTCCCAACCCACTCAAACATTCTTCGAGCCAATGTAAAGTTTCCAACAAGGGGAAACAAACTTTTGAAGGTAGAGCATGTAACAACAAGTCATGTTTTGGGGTTAGCAAATGGGAGCTATGGAAATGGAAGAATAGTCTAGGGAAATGGAAAACTTGTCAACTAGTTGATATGTATGAGTGTGACAACTGACATATATTATCACACTAATTTTCCCTGGGAATTCATCCGAGAATTCATCCCCATAAGACTGCAGATGTCGTAAAAATACATGAGAAAGAAATAGTATGTTGTTTGATTTCATTGCTAAAAATATTTTCTTCCCGATCCCTGGTGAGAAACAATGACTATTGTCCTTCTCTTAAGAGTGTTTTATCTTCCAATTCTTTTGGACAATTGAGTAGTGGCAATTAAAACAACTTTCCCAACACACTGGAACATTCTTCGAGAAACTGTAAAGGTTCCAACCAAGGGAAATGGACTTTTGAAGGAAGAGAAGGTAACAATAGGTCCAAACTTTTGAAAGCAGAGCATGTAACAACAAGTCATGCTTTGGGGTTAGCAAATGGGAGCTATGGAAATGGAATCATAGTCAAGGGAAAGGGAAAATTTGTCAACCAATTGAAATTTATTATCAGACTCATGTTTTCTGGGAAGTCATCCCCATAGGAATGAAAATGTCCCAATAAAAATCCATGAGAGATACCAAGTATGTTGTTCAGTTTCATTGCAGAAAATATTTGCTTGTAATTTTCTTTCTGGAAGATCATAAATCAAATTAGAGGGAATTAATTTTACAAAATACCCATTAATCAATAACATTCACAACAATAACAACTGCAATATGATCTCTCAAATGAAAAGATAAACTCACAAATTCCTTGTTGGTGAGGAGAGTATCTGCTAGATATTGTAACCATAAGAAATTCCATAAGAAATTCGTTTTAGGATATCTGCCAACACGACCATTTAAAAACTAGAAAGAACAAAAATATTTCAATAACTTCAAAAATCAATAGTCCAACTTAACCAACTCCTTTATTTTTCTTTTTTATGCATACCTTCCTTCCTAGTTTCCTTGAGTTACATTCAACATCCTTCGATACGTTTCGGCCTGAATTTCAAAGAAAATGTTGTT
Organism: Picea mariana; assembly: GCA_032191745.1. Taxonomy (NCBI): domain Eukaryota; kingdom Viridiplantae; phylum Streptophyta; class Pinopsida; order Pinales; family Pinaceae; genus Picea; species Picea mariana. The sequence continues at coordinate 420,847 of JASDQU010103020.1, forward strand.
TTGTTCGTTACCCAATGAAAACATATCTAAAAGGAATTTCGATAAATAAAGAGAAAGATTGGAAATACTATATACAAAAAAGTTTCACTTCAGTTATATTAATAGAACAAAAATATTCCCTCTAAATCAAAAAGCACACATATATGTAAAAGTTGTGATTTAATTGATGAGTTTTGATTTGGCAAAATTTGTGATGATTAAGCAAATTTTAAGTCTTCACTCTAATTTGGTTGTCAACGTATTTTATATTATATATTATCAGTAACTCTGATGATCGAGGGAATTATGATTGTATCCTTATATTGATAGAATGAAATCAATGATTTATAACCCTAAAGATCATAATTTAGGAGGTGAAAAATAAATTTCAGAAATTTAATTTATTTTAATTTCAAAAATTTGATACTCTATCTCTACACTAGGAGAGATAAATATTTGATGAATAACCCAAAATAAAAGGGTTTTGGAGGTGAAAAACATTAATTTTTAATCTTTTGCCCCTTATTTTTTTTATTGAATGTTTTTGTTCAAGAAAACCAAGGTGCAAATGTTCTACATAAGATATTCAATTCGAAGAAATTTCTTTCCTTGCTACTGACATGTTACTAAAGTCACCCTTTGGCTAAGAAGCCACGAGTCAGGGGTTTCTATTTCACTAAAGTCACCCAGGACTTTCAGGACTTGCATCTATCCCTACCAGTTTTTCACAAGCACTGTTGCAAATAGGCACAAGTGCAAGCAAAATTATGTCATTGGAGAGGTTTAAACCCTAACCTTATTTTCATTGACAACAAAGCCATCGTTGAAGTCTTATGCCTTTAGATTTAAATTTAAAGGAAATTGGATTATTGAGGGAATTTTTAATGTATCTCTGCTTTGACAGAGTGAAATCTTGTGCTTAATAATGCCAAATAACATAATTTGGAGGTGAAAAAAAACTAATTTTAATGTTATGCACTTTAGATCTAATTTTAGCAATAATTTTGATGGTTGAGGGAATTTGATAGTGTATTTACATTGATAGAACAAAATATTTGATCAAAAACCTTAAAGATCATAATTGTGGTGATAAAAATAAGTGAATTTATTGCCATGGTTTCAAGCTGATTTTAAAATTTAAAGAGATTTTACGTGCCCACTTTCTTTGAAAGGTTCTCTCTTTGGGGACAGTTGGAGGATTAGGGACAAATGCAAATTTTTATGGTACATTGTTTGGTTGTCTTTGTTGGGTATGTGCTATATTCTTTGCATGTGTGTGTGTGGGCGTGTCAGATATGACAACTGCGTCTGACGATCTCTCATACTAGTGCATTGTTTGTGCCATGTGCACCGGGTGCTTTCCTAGGGGGGGTAGGTATGCCCCCCTGGTTACGTGCAGCGTTCGGGGCAGCGCCCCGAAATTTTTGTTTTTGGGCATTTTTTTCTATTTTTAGCGATTTACTAAAAATAATCCCGGTTTTAGGGATTAGGGTTTTGGTATCTACGGAATACCTAAAAACATTATATATATTGTATAGTGAATGGTGAAATTTGATATAATGAATATAAGAAAGGTTTTCCTGGTTGAGGGTTTCCGGTATAAATCTCTATGTACCAAGTGAATGAGCCATTGATTAATTTATGTTTTGCTTAAGAAACTATATGCATTGCTTTAATTCGCAGGTTTAAAACTTACATGTGGTATCAGAGCTCGTTTTTGGCTTCAGAGGGATGCCTTTGTTGTTGAGGGTTTGGCTCGGTCTTGATAGATCAAGTTTATCTTGGGTCTGTGATAAACCTGGGTTTAGTGGGAGCTTTTGCAGTGGTGATTTGAGTGTAGAAATAGGAATGACAAGCTCTTCTAGAATTGAGAGAGAGAAGTTCAATGGTAAAAACTTTGAGCTATGGAAGCTGAAGATGGAGAACCTTCTTGTAGACAAAGAACAATGGATCGTTGTGGATCATGGTACACAGCCTACTAGTACACTGTCTACTAGCACAGAGGCTACTGGTACACAACCTACCAGTACACAAACTACCAGTACAACACCTATTGGTATGTCGAAGGGAGATTGGGAGAAGTTGGACAGAAGAGCGAGGAGTACTATTTGACTCTGCCTGGCAGATTCAGTTTTGTTGAATGTCTCGGGAGAATCTACAGCCAAGGAACTATGGGATAAGTTGGGCAATTTGTATCAATCAAAGTCTGTGGTAAACAAGTTGTTTCTTTAAAAGAATTTGTATCATCTCAGGATGGAAGATGGAGATTCTGTGACAGAACATCTAAATTCCTTTAATACTCTGGTAAGTCAACTTGTCTCTGTTAATATTACGATTGCAGAAGAAGATAAGTGTATTACTTTGTTATGTTCTTTGTCAGACTCTTGGGATAATCTGGTTGTAGCAATTGGTAGTACCACTCAATCTACATTGAAGTATGAGCTTGTAGTTTCATCATTGTTATCTGAAGAGATGAGGCAGAAAAACATGGATAGTCATAGCACATATGATTTATTTGTAAGAGGTCATACCCAAGACAAGAACCCTGATAAGCCTTCGGGGTGGAGATCTAAATCTACAGGTATATCTAAGTCTCGAGGAAAATATTTGAGGAAATTCTAGAAGTGTGGTAAAACAGGGCATTATAAGAAATAATGAAAGTCTAAGAAGGTTGAAAAACCAAAGGGATCTGATAGTACCTCTTCCATAGAGGCGAAAACCTCTACTGAAGAAGGAGGTGATGTTTACCTGGCATCTACAAGTACACATGCAGACCGTGATGTATGGTTGATCGACTCAGGTGTGTCATACCATATGACTCCTCACAGGGAGTGGTTCTCTAAATATGAAAAATATGATGGTGGTGATGTATTCCTAGGAGATGACTCGACAACAAAAGTCTTGGGATGTGGAAGGGTTAAGTTGTTGCTAAAAGATGGAAGGATTAGAACACTTCTTGGGGTTCTGCACATTCCAAAACTAGATGGGAGCCTAATATCTGTAAGCAATATGGATGATGTAGGAGTGGATATTGTATTTGGAAAGAACACTTGCAAGATGGTACGAGGAGCAATGGTGTTGATGAGGGGATTTTAGTGTGGAACTCTGTACAAGTTGTTGGGAAGCACTTATAATAATGGGTGTAACAGTTTTTTCATCTGAAATAGAAAAATAAAGAAGACAAGACCAATATTGTCCCTGGAAAGAAGACCATGATGTGGCATCAAAGACTAGGACATATTGGAGAAAAGGACCTTCAAACACTACATGGTAAAGGTATGGTTGAAGGTATGTATAATTGCACTCTAGATTTTGATTTCTGTGAACATTGCAGATAAGGTAAACAAAATCGAGTGAGATTCCCATCTGGTGCTACAAGAGAAAAGGGGATCTTAGAGTTGATACACAGTGATATCTTTGGACCTGTTCCTATTCCATCCCTAGGTAAATCTATGTATTATGTTTCATTCATAGATGATTTTTCAAGGAACACATGGATTTATTTTCTTAGAAAGAAATCTTAGGTATTTAATAAATTTAAAGAGTTTAAGGCTCTAGTAGAAACTCAGACGGAGAAGAAAATAAAGGTATTGAGAATAGATAATGGTGGAGAATTTTGTAGAAATGAATTCGAAGAATTATATAAGAAGTGTGGTATAGCAAGGAAAAAGACTACTCCATACACTCCTCATCAGAATGGAGTTGCAGAAAGGATGAACATGACACTGATGAAAAAAGCAAGGAGCATGCTCAGCGGTGTCGGGTTAGGACAAGAATTATGGGCAGAGGCAGTGGGTATATCATGTTACCTGGTCAATCGATCACCTTCATCAACGTTGGATGATAAAACTCCACACGAGGTATGGTCTGGAAAGAAACCCTCTCTTCAACATCTTAGAGTGTTTGGTTGTGATGCTTATGTACATGTTCCAAAGGAAACTAGAAGTAAGATGGATAAAAAGGATGAAAAGTGTATCTTTATTGGTTATAAAGATGGTGTGAAAGGTTATAAGATTTGAAACCTAGAAACCAAGAAAATTGTTTACAATCAAGATGTTGTTTTCAGAGAGATAAAAGATGCGTCCAAATAGGAATTCCTACCAACGCAAGACAAACTTGAGAAAATAGGGCTTGAGTATGATGATGCAAAATCAGAATCATCTGAAGAAGAGGAAGCATAAGAAGAAGAACCTCATACCCTAGTATTGAGGAGATCAGTGAGAGATAGAAGGCAACCAGAAAGGTATAGTCCACCTAATTTTTGTTCAAATTTTTCTTTATCTATTACTGATGATGATCCCAGAACTGTCAGGAAAGCAATGAATTCAAAGGATAGTAAACTCTGGAAGAAGGCCATGGTTGAAGAAATGGATGCCTTGGATAAGAATGAGGCATGGGATATATTTGATTTTCCAGCTAGAAGAAAATATGTTGGTATAAAATGGTTGTTTAAAAAGAATTTTAATGCACAAGGTAAAGTGGAGAAATACAAAGCTTGGTTAGTAGCAAAAGGCTATTTTCAGGTAGAGGGAATTGACTTTGGTGAGATTTTTTCTCCTTTTGCTAAGTTAACTTCTATTAGATTTCTTTTATCTATTGCTACTGCTTTTGATCTTGAAGTGGAACAGATGGATGTGAAGACAACATTCCTACATGGGGATCTAGAAGAAAAAATCTACATGAACCAGCCAAAAGGCTTTGTAGTGAAGGGAAAGAAAGAGCTTGACTGTAAGCTAAATAAGTCACTATATGGTCTGAAGCAATCACCTAGGATGTGATACCAAAATTTTGACACATACATCCTTGGATTGGGATTTGTAAGAAGCAGGGTTGATCACTGTGTATATTCCAAGAAGGTTGGTAATCACTTCATTTATGTAGTGTTGTATGTTGATGACATGTTGTTGGTAGGAAATAACATGGATGTTATCAAGGAGGTGAAATCACAGCTATCCTCCAAATTTGACATGAAGGACCTCGGTGCTGCTAACTTCATTCTGGGAATGGAGATTAAAAGAGATCGTGCAAACAGGAAAATCTGGTTGAACCAGAGAAAATATGTTGAGATGATATTGCAGAGGTTTAATATGCATGGAAGTAAACTGGTCAAGGTTCCTATTCCTATAGGTGTAAAGTTATATGCAGATCAGTGTCCCAAGACACAGGAAGAAGAAGAGGACATGTCTCATGTTCTGTATGCCAGTGTAGTTGGCAGTTTGATGTATGCAATGGTTTGTACTAGACCAGACATTGCACATGCAGTGGGAGTTTTGAGTAGGTATATGTCAAAACCAGGGAAGGAGAATTGGACAACAATAAAGAGGGTCTTCAGGTATCTTCGTGACACTACCAGTTATGGATTGTGCTACCAAGGAAGACCAGGATTGGACAGAGTGTTGGACATACATGGCTTTGTTGATGCAGACTAGGCTGGAGATCTAGATCCTAAAAGATCTACAAGTGGGTATGTGTTTAACCTATTTGGAGGAGAAATAACTTGGATGAGCAAAAGACAGGTTGTAGTGGCACTCTCAAGTACAGAAGCTGAATACATGGCAGCCACTCATGAAAGCAAGGAAGCAATATGGTTACAAAGTTTGTGTCCAGGTATTGGGTTGGTACAAAGAGCAGTGAGATTAGATTGTGACAGTCAAAGTGCAATATTCCTGGCAAAGAACCCATCTTACCATTTGAAGACAAAGCATATTGATGTACAATATCACTTTGTGAGAGACATGGTTGAGGAAAAGAAGGTGTTGCTGGAAAAGGTTGACACTTTGAAGAATGTTGTATATTCATTAACAAAGTCTATGAGCACAGAAAATTTCTCCTGTTGTAGAGTAATAATGGGCATTGTTGCCCTAGATTGTTGACTATATAATCCCCTGGACCCCTAGATACAAAGAAAACAACAAGTGGGAGAATGTTGGGTATGTGTTATATTCTCTGCATGTGTGTGTGTGTGGGTGCATAATATATGACAACTGCATCTAACGATCCCTCGTACTAGCTCGAGGTAGCGCCCCAAAAATTGTTTTTTGGGCGGTTTTTGCTATTTTTAGCGGTTTACTAAAAAAAATCCCGGTTTTAGGGATTAGAGTTTTGGTATCTACGGAATACTTAAAAACATTGTATATATTGTAAAGTGAATGGTGAAATTCGATATAATGAATATAAGAAAGGTTTTCCGGGTTTCCGATATAAATCTCTTTGTACTATGTGAATGAGCCATTGATTAATTTATGTTTTTCTTAAGAATCTATATGCATTGCTTTACTTTGCAGGTTTAAAACTTACAGTCTTCTATCAACTTTCTGTGGAAATACTGGTTCAAAGATACATTTTACCAAGAACAATACCCTCTTCGCTGAGGGGAATATAGACTTTTTAGATATGAATTGACTTTGCTCGTTAAAGTCAAATCCAATGCTTTTCATAAATATGTTAAATCTCTTTCTATTGGGGCACATGCTTATATCAATGTTTTAAAAGATAGAATTGGACCAAGGTCCATACCAGAATTGGATTAGAACCAACATATTACTTAGTTTATTAACATGTTTACTAAAAATACATAATATTTGAAAAATTATATATATATATATATATATATATATATATATATATCAACGTAAAATAGTTGAATCGCTCAGCCTGAGATCTCTACCTGCAAACCAGTAAAACCCTACAACTCAGATATCTCACCATACCAAACTTACACGAAAAAAGATTACAAATATAAAATGTATTTTCAATCAAAATAATATTGTAAAAAGAAACCAATAGATGTATGGTTCAGGAGAATCCTACCATAGTGCAATTTATCACAAGTTTGTTACATGAAATCAGACTAGAGAACAGGTCATAGTTCCAAATAATTAATGCATTTTAAAGTGAAAATTTTAAAGCTAAATTTTACCAATGTTCCACTTCCAGCACACAGGAGCACCGGAGCAAGGAAATGCATCAGGGGCATATGGAAGCAACACCCAAATTCGATGGAACATTTGAAATGGAAAACTCCAATATTCATCATTCCCATGGTCACATTTTGAAAACTTTGGCGCAAACACAGGTGACAGACACCCTAGCTTTGACGAACTTCCTTTCCCATCCACAGTCTATTCCTTTGATTTTCCTTTTACCTCGTTGTTCTCTTGGGAGGTGGGCTGGGGAATTTCATTCTGCAAACCACATAAAAACCACTGTTGTAAACAAAACTTAAAAGTTCCCTCTATACACAAAGAAACTCTAAACAAATTTAGAATTATAATAGAATAGCATGGCGCTCTGATTGACGGTAATAAGAGTCGAACCCATATAGGGTTTCGATGGCGGCAGCTGCAGCCGCAATGGTCACCAAAGGCGTAGACACTGCCATCTCCTTCAACTTTGACGACGAGAAATCAAGATAATCGAGGAGAGTGGAGTATAGAGAAATGGAAGCTCTAAAATCCTTCAGAAATGTTAACGATAATGTGGTAGGAGGATGCTTAAAAATCGATCAACATCCACCAACAACAACAGATCAAAATGAAGCTCCCTGTCTTTCTTGCTTCAGTGTCTTCCCATGGTGGTGTAGCATCTCCTATCGGCCTGAATGTATGTCCCGTTGGTAGAGGTGAGGCGGTGGAATAATTTCTCCACGACAGTTGGGGAAAGTACTGGTGGATATTTAATTGATGAAAGGAGGCAGTGAAATGCCGAGACTAAACTATAAAATAAGTCTTTTTGTAGAAAGTGCTCAATTATATAAAAATTGTACCCCAAGACACCCTTATCAACCTTGTATGTTTAAAAAGGCATGGCTAAAACTTTGGCCATACACAGATGACAGGATAGTCAAATTTAACATGACGGAAGAAGGACACAGTGCAATTTTTTGTTCTAATAAACTTTTCACACAAGTAGCCTAATTTTAATAGGATAAGCAGTCACACCCAGAATCTCGATAGTTCATTGTGGTTCAACATTTTATCCTTTATCTCTTCTAAATAATGAAAAGGATACTTGATAAAGATGAGTATTCTTTCAAGTTTCTACTGGCAATAGAAGACAAGGAAATCTTTACATCGAAGCAACCTTGAATTCATGAGTTGATTTTCAATGGTTGGCTATCAATAATCCAACTCTTAAATACTTGGGCAATAAACACACAGGAAATGTTTATATCGGGGAAGCCTCAAATTCATGCCAATAAAATAATGGATAATGATTGACATTTTTTAACAAGGGGGTTTTGAAGGATGGGACAAAGATGACAATGATGGTTGTTTCCTAAAAGTTGTTTGGGAAAACTTGATAGGTATTCAACAAAAATTATCTCTAAAATATACCTTAAACATAATTAATTTAATGTTAAGGTAGTTATTGCATACTTGACTACATATTGTAGTATATTAGTATTTTTCAATTACTTTAATACAATAACTATGTATTAATATATTAATGGTTTATTAATTATTTTTAATGTTTTACTTTTGGTCTCACAAAGATTGGAATGACTGGTGTATAAATCAGTGTTTTATAGTATATTGGTACTTTTTAATTATTTAATACAATAATTATATATTAATATATTAATGGTTTTAGCAACAACTACATTTAAATAAAGTGGTCGATATACTTTTATTCATTAATTTAAAAGGGTGGAAAATTATCTCATATTAACCATTTAAAGAAAAATATAGTTATTACTAGTACTATTTTACTTAAATTTAATTGTCACTAGTACCAAAGTAGTAATTATTGTTTTTATTGATTATAAAGGTAAACAATAAAATGCTTTGTTTTTGTTATGGTAAAATAGCTATTCCCTATTAAGGTAAACAATCTTGCCAATTATAATAGGATGATTTCTTTTTGTTGGTGTTGCTATTGCAATTTGATGATACAAGCACATTGTAACTGACATGACACCAACACAGCTTTTAAATTTTGTTAAATTTTAGTTGTGAGTGTTTATAGACTTATATCAACTACTTTTTATTTAAGATAGCTTTTAAATTTTGTTAAATTTTAGTTATAAGTGTTTATAAACCTATATCAACTACTTTTTAATTGTGATCATCTCAATTACTTTTTATTGATTTATTTAAATGCAGTTGTTTATAGGTTGATGTTGAGGTTTTTTTTATTTTTAGAAACCCAAATGATAATGAGATTATACAGCAAACATGGAACTTTAGCAGGAAATCGTCATTATTTTCGCTGGACGAAAGGCTTACTATTTCTATGAGAAGCTATTGATTTCATTAGACTATTTAACCTGAAGACATATTACCTAATCCGAAGATATAGTTGGTAATCTTTAACAACATCGCACGATGTATTCGAAGAGTTCAAAGATTCCTCCAGCGAACCTCGCACAATGTATTCAAAGAGTTCAAAGATTCCATTTGACATCCAAGGACAGCGAAAAGATATATATAGGCGACGAAGAACATCGAAAAACTACAACTACAGCTATGTTCGAGGAAGAACATCGAAAAACTACAGCAAGCAAGTAGTAATGGCTTTTGTTTCTGTAGCGCCGTTCGTTTCCAAATTGGGCCTCCACAAATCGTTGATCACCTCCACGAACGATCTTACGGCTCTCTGTAAACCACTTTCAAATAGTCAAATGTTAAGGCCAAATAAATTTGTCACTCCAATAGCTACGAGCTTGAGCTTCACCGTCACAGCTGATGATATACAAAGACGCGAAGGCAACCATCATTCCAACATCTGGGACCATGATGTTATACATTCTCTCACGACGTCAACGTCTTATGGGGTATTAAGCTTTATCTCATTTTATTCTTCTACATATTCCCTTACATTCATTGAGAATTAATCTCTGCCATTTCACATGTTAAAATCTGTAAGAAACAGAGGCAGATCCCAATTTCGGATTTCGGTGTTTATAGACGCTGGACACCAAAACAAGACACTCCAACGATTGTCGAATCACGAAATCGCGAAAGAGGTGTGCGGCCCAGGCAATATCAGGTTTTGGGGTTCGGGGTTTGCTAACACACGACGCACAAAACAAAATAAAAGGTCAATTGCCGATTCGCGAAATGCTAATATGCCAGGGGCCAGCAATTTCGGGTTTCGGTGTTTGGTAAAACAAAGGAACTCCGCCCACATTTAACAAGTCCCTAATGCGTAAAAATCAAATAATTACTGTGTTTGCTCAAAAAGGAATTAAACTTGGAATAAATGTGGAATCAGATTCACAATCGGTAAAAAATCAAATAATCACTGTGTTTGCTCAAAAACGAATTTTATCAAGAGATAAAATGAGTTTACAAACTCAATAAAAAATATATATATACGCAGAGCAAACCTCAAAAAACATAATAACCAATTCAATTCAAAAAATGCTTTCAAGCTCTCGTGGATTACAACTTTGACTCTGGTATTTAAACATAGAAAATTGCCCCTTCGATATTCTAAAGGATTTTAATCAAGGCCGTTAGAGTCTGGTTGCTTGAAAGGTTGAGGCGGCCACCGTTTAAGCAACGTAAGACCAATTAGTAATCGGTGGTTGGCCCTCGAGTTTTGAAAAGTCAAGACGGCCACCGATACACCGTTTTACAAGGAAGCGGTGAAATGATTACTTTCTTACATACTCCCTCTTAATCATTTCAGAGAAAAACAAACTAAAACATGTAAAACAAAATTGTTGTAAATAATGCATTACATCTCGCAAACCTCAATATTTTTTCTATGAATTTTAAACAGTTCATTTCCCAAAGGCTTCGTAAATATATCTGCAAATTGTTCTTCAAACCTGCAGAACTGAACAAAAATTTATTTGTCATTTACTAGCTCTCGAATGAAATGATACCTTGTATCAATGTGCTTACTTTGTTTGTGAAAAACATGATTCCTTGACAGTGCAATGGCAGACTTATTGTCACAGACAATCTGGGTTGCATCATTCTGGTTATGCAACAATTCATTTAAGACCCTTCTCATCCACACAGCTTGACATGCAGCTGCAGCTGTTGCAACATACTCTGCCTCAGTAGAAGATAGAGTCACAATGGGTTGTTTCTTTGATGCCCATGCTACCGCTCCAAATCCAATACTGAACACATACCCAGATGTGCTCTTCCTATCATCAATGGAACCTGCAAAATCACTATCAGTATATCCGATGAGTTCAAAGTTTAAGCTTGATGTGTATCGGATACCAAAGTCAGTTATTCCAACAACATATCTCAGGATCTTCTTTCCTGTTTGTCAATCAGTACTCTTCGGAGTCTCCATGAATCTCGAAATCAAACTTACAACAAACATTATATCAGGTCTGGTTCTTGTTAAGTACATAAGGCTTCCAACCAGCCTCTTATACAGAGTTGGATCAACATATGATCCCTCATCATACTTGCTAATTTTAATACCAGTTGCCATTCCTGTTGCAGCTGGCTTGCAATTCAGCATTCTAAATCTTTTCAACACATCATTTGCATAGTTAGTTTGACAAATGAACATCATCAGATTGATCCACTTCAATTCCAAGAAAATATTTCATCAATCCTAAATCAGTCATCTCAAACTCTGTTTTCATGGCATCTTTAAAATCATTTACATATAGATCCCTAGTAAAAATCAAGTCATCAACATACAAACAGACAATCAAAATTTTACCTTTCTGGTCTACCTTTGTATACAGAGTTGGTTCACTTGGATTTCTGCTGAATCCAACACTGATTAAGTATTCATCAATCCCGCTGAATCCAACATTGATTAAGGTTACATCTCTCACAAGAGCTTACAGGTTACTGAATACATGGCAACCCCTTTACCATCTGCTTCTTCTGTAACAGATCTAAGCCACCAAAATGTAAATGACCATATCTCAAATGCTATAACCAAGATTCATCTAAACTTCCAGCCTTATAGGCATTCAAAGAACCACCTAAATTATTTCTCATACCAAGTGGAAACATTCTATTCTTAGTCATCTCTATTCTTGCAATCCACTGTTTGTTGGGTACTTTATCATAGATATTACATACCTTGTTGTTGAAGAACACTCTGTACTTTTTCTCCAACAACTGTCCAACACTAATAAGATTTCATTTTAAACTAGGCACAAAGTAAACATCATCAATATTTCTTCTCTGATTGTTCTTAGTGTAAACTGGAACTATACCTTTACCATTGACTGTAACCTTACATCCATTTCCAAGTTTGACTTCAGACTAAATACTAGTATTAATGAAAGAAAATAAGTCTTTATTACCAATCATGTGGTTATTGCAACCACTATCCAAAAACCAAATATCATTTGCACATTCCTGAGTGACGTTACAGGTCAAAAACACAGGATTTTGATGATCCTCAGACTCATTTGTGATATGTGCAGAGTGCTTTTTAGCATCTGCCTATATCTTCCAACATTTGTTAGCAAGACACCCAAACTTCTTACAATATTAACATTGCACTTTAGTTTTATCATACCTTTGATTTTCTTGCTTCCAAGGTTTGTTGCTGCTCCCTCTTAAATTAGGAGGATTATGCTGGGACTTTTGCACAGACGCTGATTCAGCTCTATTGTCCCTTGGGCCAGAAAATCAACCTCTTCTTCCATGATTATAAGACCTTCCTCTGCCTCTGCCTCTACCTCTGGTAACATGTTGCTAGGATTTGAAAGCATGATCCATGGATCCTTTTTCATATCTAGATATCCTAGATTCATGAGTAACAAGAGAACCAGTTAATTCATCAATTTGCATTAGACTCAAATCCTTAAATTCCTCTATGGGTACCACAATAGGTTCAAACTTCTTGGGCAACATACTCAACACTTTCTCAATAACTCTTTTATTCTCAACATCATCTCCATACTGCCTGAGCTGGTTCACAACACTCATTACTTGAGTCATGAAAGTATCAACACGTTCATTATCCTTCATCTTCAGATTTTTGAAATCCCTTATCAAGTTCTGCAACTTCACTGTCTTCACCTTGGACACCCATTGATAACAGGTTTCAAGAATGTCCCAAGCCATCTTCTAAGATGCAACGCTAGCAATCTTCATAAAAATGGATTCATTTAATCCTTGCTGGATTAATCCAAGATCCTTAGTATCCCTTATTCTGTTTTCTTTTAGCAAAACACGGTCAGCATTAGACAGAGCCAATTCTGCTGCAGTATAATCTGGCTCGTCATAACCATCAATAACTTAAGTCCACAAATCCTGAGAACGCAAAATCATCCTCATCCGAATATACCAAGTATCATATGACTTCTCGCTCAGTATAGGAACCCGAACCTAAGAAGAATTACTACCAGACGCAACCATTTATATAAAATTTGAAAGGAATTTAAATAAACCTTCACGCAGGAAAATAAGAGAATAAAATTTGGCACCAACAAGAATAATCTGTAATGAACTAAGCAATACCAGAATACATTACAGGCTCTGATACCAAATGTAAGAAACGGAGGCAGATCCCAATTTTGGATTTCAACGTTTATAGATGCTGGACACCAAAACAAAACACTCCAACGATTGTCGAATCACGAAATCGCAAAAGAAGTGAGGGGCCCAGGCAATATCAGGTTTCGGGGTTTGAGGTTTGCTAACACCCGATGCACAAAACAAAATAAAACGTCAATTGTCAATTCACGAAATGCGAATAGGTTGTGGATAGCAATTTTGGGTTTTGGTGTTTGGTAAAACAAAGGAACTCCGTGCACATTTAACAAGCAAGTCCCGAATGCGAAAATATTAACCTTTTATTCAATGTGCTTTTAAAATCACGCGCTCCAACAAATAAACTCGGAGTAAATGTGGAACCAGATTCGCAATCTGTAAAAACCAAATAATTACTGTGTTTGCTCAAAAATGAATTTTATCAAGAGATAAAATGAGTTTACA
>JASDQU010103020.1:436125-446412 GCA_032191745.1 Picea mariana
AATGCGACCCAAAAATGAACTAACAGATTCATTTCCATCCATCTTAATGCCTAGCAATTTAGTTTTCAAGAACAAAATGCGATTTGTGTTGCTAGTTTCATACAATGCTTTAAGAGCTGTCCATGTTGCAGCAGAAGTGGTAGCGTCTCTAATATGCGGAATTATGCTATCTTTAACAGACATGCGCAACAATACCTTTGCCTTGTTTTCGCGCTTCTCCCAGTCTTGGATCTGTGCTGCTGTCGCACCTCCTACCACTGCTGTCGCACCTCCTGCTGCTGTCGCACCTCCTGCCGCAACAGGTTTCAGTTCGGTTCCATTCGCAATGTTCCAGACACCATAGCCCTCCATGAGCATCTGCATCTTGAACTTCCAGTTAATGAAGTTCGAGCCATCTAGCTTGTTGGCTTCGTTGAGGTATGTCTCTGCCAGCGGATTCGCCATCGCTGCAATTTAATCTCTGCAAGAAAATACCAAGGATATGCAACGTTTTGTCGCTCTGTCTTCGGATACCACCGATCCGACTCAATCTATCTCTGTTCTCAATCTATGCATGCATGCAACTTAATATCCAAAATATCTCCACTTTTTTAAAAAAAAAACTTATAACTCCCTTTATGAATAAAAATTCACTTTAAATTAATAAACTCCAATATCCACCTCTCTTATAAAAAATATCCACTTAATATCCACTTAATTTCCTCCACATATATTCACTTTTAATAATAATAAAAAAAAGTGAAAAAACTTTATGACTTAACAACTTTCACCTCACACTTTAATAACAAATATCCACTTAAACAAAAAACGTGAGCCTCCACGTTTTTCAAATAAAAAACTCTTAAGCTCTTCCACCATGCAAACTAAAACTCACGCTTCAAACTGCCTCTTTTCCATAAGAATTTACGCATGCAAATCTACACATTAAACTCACGCTTTTCAAAAAAAGACTCTTCCAAATTTCCTCACCTTTCTCAAAGATTTCCGCACCTCTCGATAGAGCAGCCTGCGGGAATTGTGAAGTACGTACGCACCTCTCGTGTATACCGCCTGCGGGAATGTCTTGTTTATCCGCACCTCACGCTAATTCCTCCTGCGGAGAGACTTGCGAACCTCTCCAATTTCCGCACCTTCTCCTCGCGGCTCCGCACCTTCTCCTAGTGGCTCTAATACCAAGATAAAATATACGGGGCAAACACACACGGTGAGGCTAAGCTCACTTCTTGATATTAAACGAAGACGGATTACATCCTTATATAGGAAAAGACTCTCCCGAGTCGGCTACATGCAAACCAAAAGACAACCAGAGAACTGACTCTTAACTAAGCTAAGCTTACAACACGCGCTTATTACTGAAGCTAATCAACTAGTTAACATCTCCATTATTTCCAAGTGTAACTGACGTCGATCAAAGCCTTCTAAGTGAGGTAAGCTGTAAACATGTTTTTAAATTCTTGTAGTATGTGCACCCTCTTGGCATCACCAAAAATTTTATTTTACGGTATGTTAGGTACCCTCTTAGCATCAGCAAAGTCTTATTTGATTAGTGTTTTCCAGGGGAAATACGCATTGGAATTTCCATGGCATTGCAGTGTGCCGAGATGGGAGGCTAGGAGCTTTATCGAAATATATAAACAAAACAATTCGTGGCTAAAACACTGACCTTGTCAATAAGATTTGAATTTCAATAAGTAGAAAAATTATCTTGAATTTCATGGAGTGCTGTGAATACACTAATCTATATGTTTGCCACTTACGCTTTTAGCTCCAATATCAACCAAAAAATTTTAGAGTTGGCGAAATTGTACTTCAATATTGTGCAATGCACACATCAGAAAGAGATGCAACTTATCTCAAGGTGTTTTCACATTAGACATTCCGATGCAGCTGGATTTTTATCGGAAACGCCACGTGGAACTTTACTTTTGGGTCGTTCTAGCTGCATTTGAGCCCCAGTTTTCTACCGGCAGAATCGCCTTCACACAACTTTCTACACTGTGTACTGTTCTAGATGACCTATATGATACTCACCGAACATTGGACGAACTCAAAATCTTCACAGAGGGAGTGAGAAGGTGAAGTCAAATTCAAATTGTAGCCGTTATCTATTCAAATTATGTCTTGAGCCAGTAACGTTGTGTTATTCTATACAACGGGAAGATTTTTCTTTTAAATAAAAATCTTGTATTATTTTCTGTGCCATTTTCAAATGGGATATTTCGTCAATAGGCAGCCTTCCAGACTACATCAAAAAAATATTCGAGTTCTTCATGAAGACATCCAATGAATGGAATGCTGAAGTTGAAAAAAGACAAGCGCGAGATATGGCAGCGTACATATGGAAAAATGGGGTATGTACAGTTTATGTTTACGGACAACTAGGCAAAACATATTTCGTTTCTTCCTGGTGAAAAACACTGTTCATATTCTTAGCAAATCAATGAATCTATTTGACTGGTTGCTCCATATTCAGTGGGAGCGATACCTTGAATCTTATCTACAAGAAGCGAAATGGATAGCGACTGGATATGTCCCCTCGTTTGATGAGTACTTGAAGAACGGGCAGGCTAGCTCACGGATGTCTGTGTTAAATTTGATTCTGCTTCTGTTAAGGGGTCAAATTCTACCGGACGACATTCTGCAGCAAATATTCTATCCATCCAAGATCCATGAGCTCTTAGAATTGACGGTCAGACTGAAGGACGACATAATAGATTTTGAGGTATGTATTTATTTTTAAAGCCTTTAAACCAGATGAGATTTTCTCGAGTTTTAACATTTTCCACTATGAATGAAGCTAGAGAAGGAACGCGGGGAGATAGCCTCAAGTATAGAGTGTTATCTGAAAGAGAAACCTGGATCTACCCAGGAAGATGCTTTAAATCATATGAATGGCATCCTGGATCTTTCTTTAAGTGAATTGAATCGGGAATTTCTGAAGCATGACAATGTGCAGCTGTGTTGCAAAAAGTTGGTTTTCATTTTTGCACGGGGCATGCACTTCCTCTTCAAATACAAAGATTTCGTATCCATTTCCAACAAGGAGGTAAAGGACCAACTAGTCAAAGTTCTTGTCGAGCAGGTGCCCCTCTGAATGTTTGATTTGATTACAATTTCATAAAAGGAGAAATAATTACGTCTCGAGGATGTACACAGAATAAATGGGTCTTCGGTCACCCATTTTTCATATATGACAATGCAATTTTATTTCTATTTCTATTTATTTTTTAATATTAAATTATAAGAATTTTTTCAAATCAAAGATGTGATATTTTCTACTTAAATGTGGAAATGGAAATTAGTGGAAATAAAAATTTTACATTTTAATTTTTTTTTAAATTTTAGTAAAATGTAGTTTCAATGACACTTTATATATATTTAAATTGAAGTCCTTAGAAACTCATAAAAACTTGTGAAATATATATATATATATATATATATATATATATATATATATATATTAAAGTATTTGAAACTTATAGATACTTACATATACTTTGTATATATAAGTGTTTTTCAATTTGTCAAATTTTCATTTAATTATATATTTGTATTTGTATTTGTAAATTTATGGAAAATTTTACCAGTAACTTCTTCTTTTGATCACTATTTTAGTGTTATATATAGTTTTCTAAAACAAATATATAAGCATAATTCGACAAACAATTTATTTCACCTTTTTACAAATTTGTTTTAGGAAAATTATTAAATCTATTAGTTTGGAAGTCAACAAATTTATATTTGAATCACATTCTATAAAGTTTTGTGTTACCAATGAGTTTTTCTCTATGTTATGGTTGTGATGGGTACTTCATAACCAAGGAAATTGTTTCTAGATACTTTAGTAACTGTGATTTTTTTATTGTTGTTGTTGTTTAAGCTCTAGAACAAAATAAACTAAAAATATAATATGAAAACTAAAATGAGAAAATGATATGCTATTGGATAGAGAATTCAATAATCAAATTATCTTTTCTCACCCCATGATTACAATCTCTAGTGAATTTAGATATATTTTTACAAATTTATTTCACCTTTTTACAAAGGTGAATTTATTTCACCTTTTTACAAATTTGTTTTAGGAAAATTATTAAATCTATTAGTTTGGAAGTCAACAAATTTATATTTGAATCACATTCTAT
The DNA here is from genome assembly GCA_032191745.1 of Picea mariana. Lineage (NCBI taxonomy): Eukaryota > Viridiplantae > Streptophyta > Pinopsida > Pinales > Pinaceae > Picea > Picea mariana. The sequence continues at coordinate 440,268 of JASDQU010103020.1, forward strand.
AAAGTTTTGTGTTACCAATGAGTTTTTCTCTATGTTATGGTTGTGATGGGTACTTCATAACCAAGGAAATTGTTTCTAGATACTTTAGTAACTGTGATTTTTTTATTRTTGTTGTTGTTTAAGCTCTAGAACAAAATAAACTAAAAATATAATATGAAAACTAAAATGAGAAAATGATATGCTATTGGATAGAGAATTCAATAATCAAATTACCTTTTCTCACCCCATGATTACAATCTCTAGTGAATTTAGATATCTCTAAAGATGCTAATTTTTTTTTATTGAAAATGGGTTGTTTGACCCAAGGTTTCAACCCCTCCTAAGAAAATCATTTTTACATTGGGTTTGCATAGCATTATATTCCTATGTTTAACCATTTATGGTATACATAGCTTGTATAATGTTACTTTTTTGGTTTGCAAGTAAAATAGTTTACAAATTTATTTTATATGTTGGAAGATGGCTCTCTTTATTCAACATAAAACAATTTTTAGCTAAAAGATCAAATTCATTAAATTTGGACTAATAAGTAAGAATCTAGGCTAAGAAAATGTGAATTACAATTTAAAAAATGTGATTATTGGTGTATCTAAAGTGAAATTTTTGATTTTAATTGGTTTTCAAAAGTGTAATTTTTTTATTATGAAAGTGTGAATTTAAAATATTTTTTATTCTAAAAGTGTGTGAGTTTTGATTAGTGTCAATATCAAATTCCTAATGTGTATTTAGATTTTAATAAATATACATGTATATTTAGGATTAGTGTAAAGCATTTCATTTTTTATGAGCATTCATAATATCATTATGATGTGCATTGCTAAATATATCAAACTTGAAGATATGCAACAGAATAAAATGAAGCTATGACAATCATTCCGTTACAAAGTTGTACGTATTCATAAATATTTAAGGCAATGTACAATAAGGTTCCATATAACAAAATGATGACTATGGGTTAGTCCTTTTTACCAACTTACTCACCTTCAATGCAAATACTATAACTTGTTTATTATGAAAAACACTATAACTTGTTTCATAGGAAAAAATTATTCACAAAATCCACATCCACGTCAAGACAGAAATTGGCATTCAATTGTTTTATCTAAAGAAAATTATAGTTATTAATTAAAATCAATTACTAATTTATGAGTTATTACATGGTAGAGTCATTCAAATTTAATGAAAATTACATAAGTTCTTGATTCAAGAACAATGTCATTCATTGGAATCACTCTCACTCTCTCCATTATGTTCAACATGTTATTGTTGTGCCTTTGCTTCAAATCCCTTCTCATTTATTCTTGTTGTCCCTCCCTTTCATATTTCCTTTGGTGACCATTTACATATTATGATTGTTATGCACCAATGCCTTGAGAATGTTAAAAAATCAATGACTAACAATCCACTTCGAGGGGGAAACCTCATTTTATAATATATTGAATGTACAATATGGAATGTGATGATCCTAAGACTAGGTCTCCTTGATATATATATATATGAGACAAAGGGTACAATGAAGGGTTCTAGCCTACATACAAATATACCACTAGAAATGTAATAATTCAATATCTAGGGCTTAATAAGGGGTTTTATACTTAACATGAGGATTTTTCTATGATTTAATGTGACCCTCCTCTTTAAACAAGTGTTGAATAACCACGATTGTTTCTGTAGGAAGAACTAATCTTCCCATCTCACATCTTCCATTGGTAGGTTCTTCTATTTGACGAGGTACTTAATGCTCAACTTCTCAGCCTCTTAATCCTTGTTTCAAGGATTGCTTATGGTTCCAATATAATTTTCCCTTCTTCATTAATATATGGAAAAATATTTTGGACTGTGATCTTATTTTTTATTACCTTCTTTAAGAAAGAAACATGGAAGACTCGATGTACACATGAAGATGGAGGAAACTCCAATTTGTAAGACATACTTCCAATTCTTTGAAAAATATTATAGGGACCATAATATTTGGGTGCTAATTTATTGTCCTTGTTTTTTCACTTGAGGGAAATATTTTTATATGATTGTAGCCTCAGAAATACCCAATCCCCCACTTCAAATTCCCTTTCACTACGATGTTGATATGCTTGTTGCTTCATCCTATTTTGCACCATAACCAAGTTTTCCTTCAATAGTTTGATAACTTCTTGTTCGTGCCCTATGTGCTCCTCCATTTATTTAGCCTTTGCGGTCCCTTTCAAAGGCGATGTGATAGATGGAGGATGATATCCACAAAGTTATAGAAATGGGGAATTTTTTTATGAAGTATGGAAGGATGTGTTATACCACCATTCTGCCAAGGGAAACCACTTGACCCATTGTGTATGTTTATTATATGCAAAGAAGAGTAAATATCCTTCTATACATTTATTCAAAATATCCGTTTTCCCATCAGATTGAGGATGGTAATATGAGTTGTGAGAAAATTGAGTATGCAAACAAGAAATTAATTCAGTCAAAAAATTTCTTGTGAAAATTTGACCTCTGTCACCTACAATAATCTTCGAGGCTTCATGTAGCTTTTGAATTGTTTCCATGAATGTTGTAGCTACTATACTTAATTTAAAAGTATGAGAAAGAGAGAAAAAATGGACATACTTTGTTAGTCGATCCATTACTACCATGATGACAATATTTCCTCATATTTGGGTAAACCTACATAATAAAATCCATTGAAACTTCTTCCCGACATTGAGTTGGTATAGATAATGGTCGTGGGAGACTTGGAACCTTGATTGTCTCTCCATTATTATGTTGGTAAACCACACATTTAGACATAAATTTTTTCACATCAATTTTAAGAACTTTCTAGAAAAAATATTTCTTGATCTTGTTGTACATTTTCAAGAATCTTGAATGTCCTCCTATAGGGGAAGTGTGTAATTCCAGAAGGACCTTCTGTTTGAGTTGATAATTCTTATATAAATATAGGTGATCATGATACCATATAAAATCACTCTTCCATACAAATGTATCTAATGAATTGGAGTCCTATTGTATTTTTTGAATGATTTTGCATGCCTCCTTATATTTTTTTCATTCTGTCCTTTCTTATTCCAACCAATCAAATTATGGAATAGAACTAACACATAATGAAACTTTTGTTTCTTCTTTCCTTCAAATGGCATTTTCCACAACGTTATGTTTTCTTTTTTTGTAGATAATTTCAAATTTATAACCAAGCATCTTTGTCACCCATTTTTTTTTCTCTTCTAAAGATAATCGCTTCTCCAAGAAGTACTTCAAACTACCATGAAATATTTTTACTTTTAAGTGCCTTAATATTAGGTAAGGACATCATTTATTAACTACATGTAGTATGACCAACATTTAGTTTTCATAAATGGGTTTGAGTAAGTTTTTTCCTTTAAGTTGGTTGCTTTCAAAGGAAACGGGCCTTCCTTCTTACATTAGAACTGCACCAATTCCATGGTCTAAGGAATCACACTCCACAATAAAAAAAATTGTGAATTTAGGTGTGGCCAACACAAGAGTTATACACATAGCCTCCTTAAGTTTTTCAAAATCTTTGGTTGCTTCTCAAGTCCAAGAAAATTCTTCCTTCTTTAATAATTTTGTTAGAGTTCCTACTATTTGATCATAGTTCTTGAAAAACTTTTAGTAATAGTCTTTCAATCCTAAGAATCCTTTGAGTTTCTTCAATGTTTTGGGAATTGGCCATTCCCTCATAGATTTAATTTTGTTAGGGTCCATTGTTACACCTTCATGAGATACAATATGACCCAAATATTCCACTTCTTGAACCCCAAAGGCACACTTGGAAGGATTTGCATAATGCAGTAATACTCTGTTAACATTTTGTACATGCTCTTCCCAAGATTTGTTGTAGATTAGTATGTCATCAAAACATACTAATGCAAATTTTCTAAATAAGGCTTTGAAAATATAATTCATCAAGATTTGAAATATTTAAGGTGCATTAGTGAGTCCAAATAGTGTAACCAAAAATTCATAATGACCTTCATGTGTTCTAAAATATGTTTTGGGAATGTATTACCACCTCATTTTTTATTTGATGGTATCCCAAATGAAGATCGAACTTAGTAAATAAAATTGATCCATTCAATTCATCTAAGAATTCATCAATGAAAGGAATAAGATACTTATCTTTGATGGCCATTTTGTTTAGTTGTATATAATATGGACACATACACCATGAACCATCATTTTTCGCAACCATGAACATTTCTTCGATCATACACTTAATTTCACTCTTCTGTGCATATGGATACTTGTAAGGACTAATGTTAGGTGGTACACTTCCTGGTTGCAAATGAATAGGATGGTCATGATATAGAGTAGGTGGAAGACCCTTAGGAATTTCTTTAAATTCCTTGGAATGATTGTTGATAACTATTTGGATATCCAATGGAGAAGATGATATAAATGTTTTAACATATAGTGAGGATAATTGTGTAATTACACCATGGTGTCTCGTTTTGAGTAATTTTGTCATTCTATTGGAGCTTATCACCTTAGAGGGTTTTTCTTGGATACCTATAAGATCAATTTCCTTTCCTTCTGAGGAAAGTCTCATGAAAAGATATTGAAAATTAATGGCCACTGTACCCAATGATTGTAACCATTGAAATCATAGTACAACATCAAAACCACCCATTTGGATCGCAATCATGGGACTATCCAATAAACAATCCTGCATATGGATCTTAATACTATGGAACTTCCTAGAGGAATTTATGGTACCTCCATCTATAATCATTACTTGAAACTCTAGTGTTGGAAATACACAACAATTGAGATTTTTTTCTAATTTGTAATTGATGAAGTTATGGGTACTACCAAAACCAATCAACATTATTACCTTTTTCTTTTTGATGTATCCTTGTATCTAGAGGGTTTGTTGAGTATTGATGTCAGCCAATGCATGACAAGATATTGTTGGAGTAGTCTCTTCTATATCTATATCATGTTACGGTTCCAATTCTTGATCTTCTTCATCTTCATAGTCTATGTAGAATAATTTATTCTCACCGCATTTATGTCCTTTACTGTACTTGCGGTCAAAATTGAAACATAGTCCCTTTGATCTTCTTTAATCCATTTTATTAGGTGTCAACCTTGTCAGTTGAGTGAGGTTAGGAGAGGGAACTGTTCGACAACACATGTATTCCAACAGAGGACGAACACCTTCAGTAACCACTCACATAACCAGATCAAAGATCAACACATTGATGTTTTCATGTGGTAAAACCCCTACAGGGAAACATCCATGTCCCCAGCTAATGCGGCCACTTGGAGCAGTTTATTAATGCAAAGAAAAAAGATTACATAGAGATTTTACAAGAGAGTTTCTCACAATCGATCATCGAAAAATGACCCTCCATGCTCTTTAAATAGAGATCATGGACCAATCGAGTGTTAAGCCACAGATCAATGGCCATTAAGATCGAGGAGAGTATGAGCCGTCGGATCACTCTATGTCAGGAACATATCGTGACTGTCAGATTTCCTAACTACAAATGCATACTAATGCATACTAAAGAAACACACTAAGAAACACACTTTTGCCTAACGACATATTAGACCAAGTAGATCTTAACTAACTCCTAAGTGTCTAAATGTCCTAACATCCCCCCTTAAGAATAATTTGGGATAGGATTGAAGGATTTACAATAATGACACAATAGGAGAAGGAAGGAGGCATTAGAGCCTATCCCCCCTTAATGACAACTTCTTGAACTCCTAACATAGATTGAAGTTTGGAAAACTTCGCTTCTATAAGAGACTTTGTGAAAATGTCTACAACTAGATCTTCTGTAGGGAAAAAGAGCACTTCAATAACTTGATCATGAATGAGCTTTCTGATGAAGTGCATGAGTAGCTCGATGTGTTTGCTACGCTGATGTTGAGCTGGGTCTTTGGCGAGCTTGATGGCACTCTGATTGTCACACCAAAGGCTGGTCGGATGTTGGTGCTGGAATCCAAACTCTGAAAGGATCTGTCGAAGCCACAGTGCTTCCTGACTTGCATTTACCGCTACTCGGTACTCTGCTTCTGCTGAAGAAAGTGCAATAGCCTGTTGTTTCTTACAGGCCCAAGTGACAGGTCCGTAACCAAGGCTGAAAACATAACCTGCAGTAGACTTCCGATCATCGGGGTC
>JASDQU010103020.1:446467-523356 GCA_032191745.1 Picea mariana
ATGGCTTTTATGGGGTGTTTTCATATATCGGGCAACAAGACCAACAACAAAGGAAAGATCAGGACGGGTATGAGTCAAGTATAAGAGGCTACCAACTAACTGACGATATAGGGTGGCATCAACTTCAGGAGAAGTACAGGTGGCAGAAAGCTTCACTCCAGACTAGAAGGGAGAAGGGGTTGGTTTACAATCATCCATGTGAAAGCAACGAAGAAGGTCACAAGCACACTTAGATTAGGAAAGAAAAATCCTTCATTGGTTTGCAAAACTTGGAGGCCAAGGAAATAGTGCAAAAAGCCTAAGTCTGTCATTTCAAATTTCTTCTTAAGGCTTGTTTTCACATGGTTTAAAGGTTTTGAGTCACTACCAGTAAGGATAAGGTCATCAACATAAAGGAAAAGGATTATGAGATGGCTTCCTACTTTCTTGGTATAGACATTAGGATCAGAACGACATCTAGAGAATCCAGTGGTAATAAGAAAGCTATCCATTTTGGCATACCAAGCTCAGGGAGCTTGCTTGAGACCATAAAGAGATTTCTTGAGGCGACAAACAAGGCTAGAGTCATTCTGGACATAGCCAAGAGGTTATTCCATGTAGATTTCTTCTTTCAAATTGCCATGCAAGAAGGCAGATTTAACATCCATCTGATGGACCTCCCATTTATGTGAGGCAGCAAGGGAAAGAATAAGGCAGATGGAATTCATTTTGGCTACAGGGGCAAAGGTTTCATTATAGTCAATTCCTTCAACTTGGGAAAATCCTTTGGCAATTAATTGAGCCTTGTGTATTTCAATACTTCCATCTGATGCATACTTAGTTATGTATACCCATTTGCATCTAACAAGTTTTCTTCCTTTTGGAAGAGGTACGAGATCCCAAGTATCATTTTCCATTAAACAATGATACTCTTCATTCATTGTTGTATCCCAATCTGGATGACCTAAAGTTTCTGCAAATGTATCTCGATCATGATTTTCTAAAACTTGAGCCAAAAGAGAAGAGGCTCACTGGAACTATGAACGTGTCAGATGCTAATATGAAGGATCATCGACAAGATCACTAGCTGCTTCTCGTGTTGAACAGACCCATCTAGGAAGTGATGGAACTTGTGCTTGTTCAGGTTCAAAGGACTCATCTAGAGGAATGTCAGTAGGCAGAGGTGGATTTTCATCCTCACTTTCATCATCTGAAGAAGAAACCAGAATAGGAACAGAAGAAGGCACAAACGTCAAAGATGGCTCACAGGCAGAAGAAGGCACAATTGTCGAATTAGGCTCACAGTCCAAGAGATTTTCATCAAATTTAACATCTCTTCTAAGAATAATTTCATTACAATGGGGTTGAAGAAGTCTATAACCTTTGACATCTTCAGAATAACCAACAAATATACACTTCTCACTTTTAGGTTGCAATGCTTTCCATTTCTCATCAGGAATGTGAGCCCATGCTATACTGCCAAATACACGGAAGTGACTTACATATGGTTTAATTTTAGTCCAAGCTTCTTCCGGTGTTATATTTTTAAGAGCCTTTGTGGGAGTGCAATTGACTATGTAATTTGCACAGTTGATTTCTTCTGCCCAATACTGTATACTTAATCCCTTAGATTGGATCATACAATTAGCCATTTCTTTTAATGTGCGGTTCTTTCTCTTAGCAACACGATTTTGTTGTGGTGTATATGGAATAGTGTGTTGCATTTGGATGCCCTCTGTAGTGTAGTAACTTGTAAAATTATTGTTCACATATTCACCTCCATTATCTGTTCTTAACCTTTGAATTTGATGTCCAGATTGCTTTTCTACAAGGGCCTTGTAGGCCAAAAACTTGTCAAAAACTTCACTCTTTAGTTTTAAGAAGTAAATCCAAGTACGTCTGGAAAAGTCATCAATGAAAGTTAAGAAATACTTGTAGCCAGAAAATGAAGGAGAAGAAAGTGGACCACACAAATCACTGTGAACAAGCTGCAAAGGACTCGAGGCGTGCCAAGAGGCATGTTTGTCAAAACTGTCCTGATGATGTTTTCCGAGAACACAACCGGCACAAACACCATCTCTGCATGAAACAAGAGGAAGACCAATCACCATCTGTTGATTACATAGTTGCTGCAATGAGTGAGAGTTTAGATGACCAAACTGCTCATGCCAAAGTTTGCTCAAGTCATCGCTATGAGCAACAAAAACTGATGAAAAAGATGATGACCCAAAGTTTTCAAACTTGTACAACCTAGTAATATCATCAACAAGTCCAGTTGCAAGAACATGCTTAGGATCTTTTAGATCCCTGATTACAACTTGGTGAGGTGAAAACTCGACGGTTTTACCTTCACCTGAATGAGTGATTTGATATACTGATAGACAGTTATAAGAAAGATTTGGAACACATAATACATCATTGAAATGACCATTTTCTACCTGAATTGTTCCAGATCCTACAACACTAAGAGATCTATCATCACCAACAAATATTTTCTTGGTGTTACATTCATTTAGAGTAGAAAATATGGCTTTATCCTTAGCCATATGATAAGATGCTCTTGAATCAATAAGCCACTCATCAGAAGAGGAAGTAGTAGTAGAAATTGTATTGAAGAAAAAACTAGAAGCAAAAATTCCATGTCCATGAGAAGAAGAAGAAGAAGAAGAATCAATACCGATGTTGTGCTTCTTCATCACTGCTTCTAAGGCTACCATCTTCTTGAAACATTTGGACTCATCATGACCATCTTTATTACAAAAGTTGCAATGTTTGTTAGTATTCTTACTTTTATATTTTGATCCTTTGTCACCATTAGGAGATGAAGTTGTCTGAGTGGGTTTGGGACCCTTAGGTTGTTTGTTGTTGTAGCGAGGATGTTGCTTCTTGGGATACTTGGGTTTATCTTTCTGTTGGGCAACTAAGGCTTTGTCTGAGGTACCTGCAGTGTTGATAACTCAAAGTTGTACAAGCTTATCTTCCTCTCTAATCAAAGAAGCACAAAAGGACTCAAGGGTGGGTTTTACATAAGCTTTCCCTAGAGCCTCTTTCATGGCATAAAAGGTAGATACAAACACAAAATATGCACTACCTAGCTTAGAAAGAATAAGATATATGCAACGTTGTTCCTCCATTACTATCTTACATTCTTCACATAAAATTATGAGTTTTTTAAACATAGATAGATAGTTTCCAAGGCAAGAAAAATCACTTGGACTCAAGGTCAGTATTTGAGTTTCTAACTGTTGTGCTCGAATAATATTGAGTTTACCAAACACAGATTCAATCGTGTTCCAAGAATCTTCGGGGTCATCAATTCCTTGAAGGTAGTACCTTAAATCAGGAGAGATGGGCATTCCAATTAGTCCACGTGCTTCGTCATTCCTATTATCCCATTTGGCTTTCTTATCATCATCAGTGGGGGTTGTTTCCTTTCCCAAGGTAATCCAGTACAGGCCTTTACTTCTTAATAAATCTTCCATATGGGATCTCCATTGGAAGTAGTTGTTGCTAGTAAGTAAGATATTACTTGTAGAAGCCATATTAAATATGCAGATAATGTGGATTTAAAAACTAAAACTAATGATTTGGATGGAGATATCTTGAAACGTTATGTGGTTTTAAAAAAAATGGCACTGAAAACGGACTTACGATGTGAGAGTTATGCCATTTTAAAAAAAGGCATAAACGGTGACCAAATAACCACATGATAGTGTAAGCTACTTTATAAGTGACCCACTTTTATAAAGAGAAGTGGGGATCACTTTTACAATGAGGTTACCTTATAACTGAAAAGATGCATGCAAAATAAATAACTCTAAAATAAAATATAAAGATACTTATAGTGATTCACTTTTATACTTGAAGTGAAATGCACTTTACAATTTTTAGCATGAACTTTTTCAAAAAAAGTAACAAAAGAGAGACTTGAACTCAAGACCTCTTACTTAATAAGGTAAGTTTTAACCAAATGTTCTAGAAAAACATATTTTAATGTTCAAAAGGAGGATTGGGGGTGTTGTTGTTGTTGTTGTTGTTGTTGAAGACAGCCTTGGAGAGCGTGCTAAAAAAAAACTCTTTTCACACAAGAAAAAAATTTCGCTTCTCGATGACAACAAGGATTAGATCTTGGTTAGCTTACCCGAAAGATGCACCTTTTCCTATCTGTTTCTGATTTTCCGAGATCGTACAGGGTGTGGGGAAAAGAGCATACGCATATATAACAGAGTAGCAACCCGGAAATAAAAAATACAAACCAAAATAAAATCAAAATGAAACTTTGCAGAAATTTAAAAAATGCATTTTCAGGCTTTATACCTCTGAATCTGACTGTAATGGTCGTATCTTGGGCAAACGGAAACCTTTTCGAGTGAAACAAAAAGTGTTCTTGAATGAAACGAGTGCTCCGGATGCAATGGAATAGTCCTCTCAGCCCAGAAATGTATAGAAATGCCAGAAAATGGAGATGAGGCACCTCGGCTTCACGATCTCGATCTACAATAGGAGCAGGTCTTCAAACAGGCTCTGATACCATGCTCGACAACACAGGTATTCCAAAAGAGGACGGACACCTTTAGTAACCACTCACATAACCAGATCAAATATCAACACACTGATGTTTTCACGTGGTAAAACCCCTATGGGGAAACATCCACGACCCCAGCCAACGCGGCCACTTGGAGCAGTTTATTAATGCAAAGAAAAAAGATTACAAAGATATTTTACAAGAGAGTTTCTCACAATCGATGATCGACAAATGACCCTCCATGCTCTTTAAATAGAGATCATGGACCAATTGGGTGTTAAGCCACGGATCAATGGCCGTTAAGATTGAGGAGAGTATGAGTCGTCGGATCACTCTATGTCGGGAACATATCGTGACCGTCGGATTTCCTAACTACAAATGCATACTAATGCATACTAAAGAAACACACTAAGAAACACACTTTTACCTAACGACATATTAGACCAAGTATATCTTAACTAACTCCTAAGTGTCTAAATATCCTAACAGGAACATGGTGCTCTTTATAATTTTTAGTGGTCACCCTTCTAGTAGCCATATTTTTGTTTTCCACTTTCCTTTCGATATTGAAATCTTTCTCTAGGTATTTCAATTCTAAAAGATACACCTCATGTTGAGTGTCCTCATTTAAGTTCCCTTAAAGAGATCTAACCAATTATCCTCAAGAATGATGTGAATGTTGGAGTGATGAATGATTATGAAATTCAGTATTTTTGTTATCCACTTGTGATAAAATACTCCCCATATATGATTTATTCTCAACACCATTGTTCTCCTTATTTTCATGATTTCCTTGGATCTTCATATCCCTATTAGGGATCCTCTGTAAGAGCATGGATTCTATGGATTTTTTTAGTTCTTCCTTATTTTCATTCATGGATTTTTTCATTCCATTCATGGATTTTTGCATTGCATTCATGGATTTTTATACTTCTTCCTTATTTTCATCCATCTTATTTTCCATTTGTTCCATATTATTTTTCATCTCTTGAATTTTTATTTGTGTATTTACTAAGTCATGGCTCATTATCAACCTAACACTCCAATTATTAATTTGGTCCTCCAATTTGGATAACTTGTTATGCATCTCCTCATTTTCTCCATGAGTTATACATGATTTTTCTAGAGGTTTAATTGATCTTGAGTTGCTTTTTTGATCCATGTGAGGTAAAAATAATAATTCTCCTCTATTTTCTCGTTATCAAAAAATTTGAATTACCAAAAAACAATCTTCCAATAAAACATTATGCCAATATTAAGTTTCATACCTTTCAAACCCTGATTTGGAGAATATCTAGATGGATGACCTTTGTCCTAATATATCTATGAAATTTTAGTCCTTTTGAGTTTGAAATTTTGTTCTACATAGTAATCTAATACGGATGATTAAACTTCTGAAAATTTCACACTCTGAACCTTTATTGATAAAAGGCTATAGCAAAAATACCAAAAGGTCTTGTTTAAGGTTAATTTTAGGATTAGTAAACAACCCCAACTTCAAAAATATATATATCACAAAGTATAATGATTCAACATATAAAAAAATTCCCAGATGTAATTCGTTATGCCTCCTTAGGATTTTGAAAATTTTAATGTCTGAAACTTCACTGAAATTCATTTATAGAGAAAATAAAAAGAGGACTTGTTTGAGACTAATTTTAGGAACAATTATAAAACCTTTCTTCCACAACTGATATTTACAAAATTGTAATGAAACAAAACTTAAAATTTTTACCATATGTAACTAGCTATGTTTCCTCAGTATCCTCAAAATTTGGTGGTTCGAAACTTCCCAGAAACAAATTTATAGAGAAAATGAAAATATGACTTGCTTGAGGAAGCAAAACCCTATGATTGATTCTCTAATATAAAATGTTATGCACCGACACCTTGAGAATGAAAAAATGATAGATGAATAACACTTCACTTCGAGGGGGAAACCTCCATTTATAAATTATGAAATGTATAAGATGAGATATGATAATCCTAAGACTAAATATCCTTGGTATATATATATGTGTGTGTGTGTGTGTGTGTGAGAGAGAGAGAGAGAGAGGGTACAATTATAAATAAGTGGTATAATGAAGAGTTATATCCTACATAGAAATATAACACTAGAAATGTAATAATTCAATATCTAGGGATTGATAAGGGGTTTTATACTTAACATAGGGATTTTTCTAGGGCTCAACAATGATATTCACATTGATGAATGGCATTCCATTAGTTGCAACAACCCTTTGTAAAGTTCAATTTAAATATTTTTTTTAAAATATTTTTTTGTCTTTTTATGCTCCTATGCTATGCAAGAGCATCTAGTTAGGTGTTGAGATAGAGTTGGTGGTGTGTGTTTTCATCATGAAAAATCAATAATTTATATAATTTTGACAAATTTGCGAGTGGAGAAAAAATATGATTAATTTTCAATTGTTGGATCAACTTCAATTGGCAAGCCCTATTTCATCCTCACATTTTGAGCTTGAAAATGAGGAGAGAGACAAATCAATTTTGGACCATCCATATTATACCAAGAATGGCTGCTATTTATTCATAAGGTTTTTAATTCATGAAAGGGAGTGAAAAATGAACATGTTGTAATGTAATATCGACCATTTGATTCCTCCAAAATAAATCAATAATATGCATGTGTTCAAGATCATTTTTTTCTAAATTAAAGGTTTAAGGGTGAAGACTACGAGCCCACATGATCTTAGACCATGGATTCTAATTGGTGGCTATCCCAGTCATTTATGATATTTATTTCTCCTTAATTGGGGTTGGTGTATCTTGATTTCTCAGTGAATCAAGTCTAAGGTAGGAGAAAGAATCTTGAAGCATTATGCATAGAGGGATGTAGATGATAAAATTTTGAGAAGGTGGGGGGTTATTAGAGGATATGTTTAGAGAGGAATATGGGATCCAAATAATAGGGAATATAAGGAGGAATATTCAAGGGCTCATAGATAGGAGATAAGAGTCTACACATAGAAAATGGAGAGAAAAGAAGAAACACATAGTGAAGAATATAGAAGTTAAGAGACATTAAACAAGAATAAGGTTCACACAAAGTAAAAAGGAGAGAAGATGAAATATCATCCAGAGAATGTAGAAGAGGTAAGAATATTAAAAATAAGAATAAGGGGTTGTAGAGGAAGAGAAGAATCTAAGAAGACAAATAGATGGCAATAATTCAAGAAAAAAAAAGTTTAATGTGATGTTTTTTAAGTTGAACACTATGTAATTAAAGGCCTGGTTAATATTGAGACTAGTAGGAAAAGAAATTGGTATGAGAAGAGAAAGGTCTCAAAACTTGGTTTTATGTACAATAATTAATTTTTTGATACCATTAAAAGTTTTTTTTTTTAATTTGTAGTTTTAATAAGAGTGCACATTCTGTAAAATTTTAAGGAAAAAAATTTGTCTATGTTTTCCTTAACCTATGCATTTTGAGTGATTAGGTAGAAGGTCGATCTCTTGTTTCTTCATTTAGTATCAAATATTTTTTTCTTTATGTGTGAATCATCGTCGTAAAATCATTGCCGTAATCAACAACGCCACAACCAACACATCAACATAAATGATAGCGACACCTGACCAACACATAAACATAAATAGCGACACAGTTCAACCATGACAATCAACTGAAGCAATTTATAAACAATGATCAACGAGATACTGAATATTAAAATGAGTACCCACCCAACATACCCTACAAGGTTAGGACCTCCAAGACACATAAGCAACGCTCAATCCCAAGATTCATCCGATTGATTTTGACCACATAAGGTCTCAGGGATGGTGAATGTTCTGAGGAAAAATGAGATGTCTAAATCCCACTAACAAAATCAAGTCGAAAACTAACTAGCTCAATCAATCAACATCATTATTTTTATGGCACAAGATAATTTAAATACTCAATCATTTGTACATCGTTATTATTCATGTCACAAGAGAAGTCTAAATACACAATCAACCATACATCAATATTATTCATGGTGCATGAGAAATAATATTTATTTTACATGGTGAAAAATAATATAATTACTAAATCAATCATATGTCAACATTATTCTAAAGGCGCAAGTGTAATCAACCTTATTTTGTTTTCATGGCACAAGAGAAAACATATGTTTAATTTCAAGATGCACGATTAATCAATTAATGAATTAAACAATATATCAATATCATTTTCAAGTTGTGAGAATGATCTAATTACTGAATTAAACATAAACCAACAATCCTTAGAGGGCACGTGAGAATTAAATAATAAATCACCCTTAATTAGTTTACAAGAAATCTATTTATTGCGTGTTTAATCATTCCATTCAAGATTCTATAAAGAAAGGGATATTTGGAGGATGAAGTTGCCTTTTTAACAATCTTGAGCCAAGAAAAATGGTCATGCTTTTATTAGGAAGAAAGTTGTATTTTTGTACAAATAGTACTTTTGGTCTCCACTATCTCACAAGAGCAAAGAGCAATGAACATCATCAACTAATGTAAGGAATATCCCTATTGGGAGGATATCATAAACTATCTATATATAGTTTGTTTCCATTCCCTAGAGATTAGATGAGAAAATAATCTACTTATATTCATTTAAAAAACAAAACCATAGAGAAGAGTTTTTGGAGGTCTGCAATAAACAATTATAAAATTGACGAGCAAATCAAATATACTTAGATACAATATTTAACATTCATAAAACATCAAACACAATTTGCATTCATCCTAGAAGAGAACACAGAAGTAACGACCATCAAACACTATGAGGAATATCCCTATTATCTATCATAATGTATAGTAGTATCACTAAGAAAGAGGCGGATAAATGAGCGTTCAACTTCTATAGGATCTCCATAGAAAGGTTTGCGAGTTAAGATTGGACTTTTGTACTAGCTAGCCAAATTCAGTTACATATAATATATAAGTTCATAAAACATCAAATTCAATTTTCATTGAAGATTCTACCCAAAAAATCAATTAGAGAAGGGTTTTCCCCTTCTAGAGATCTTGAGACAAAGACAATGCCAATCCTCTTATTAGAAGGAAAATTTTTTTCTTATACAAATAAGAAAGATTAACTAATGTAGAAAAAATCCCCATTGAAAATATTTCATAATCTTTTTTATAGAATGTGTTGCTATGCCCAAGAGCCTAAATGGAATATGGTCTAATTATCTCCATATAACAAACAAAACAATAGATGAGAGGTTTTTTTTGGTGATCTATTATAAACAATATCTAAAATTGACCATCTAGTGAAACTCACTTATATATAATATCTAAAGTTCACAGACATGAAAATCAATTCCCATTCAAGATTCTAGGCAAATCAAAGCATAAAATGCAAAGGTTTCTCCCAGAGATGGAACACAATGAGAATCAAATGATGGGAAAATCAAAGCATAAAACACAGAGACAAATCCTCCATTGAGGAAGAAGGGAATCACATTCTAGCATTAGACAAAACACAAAGATAATCCACCATTGAGGAAGAAGGGAAATCAAGGTCAATCATTAGATAAAATGAAGAGTTAAATTTTCCATTGAGGAATGAGGAAATCACCAGGAGATTCACCTGTTGGGCGAATTGTGCATATAGAAAAAATGAAGAGGTTTAAAAGGAATTAACACCAAGAGAATTCACATGCTGGGAAAGTTGAGCATCTATAAAAAAAAAAAGTATAAGTATAAAATTAATTAACGCCAGGAGAATTCACATGCTGGGTGAATTGTGCATCTAGAAAAAAAACCCAGAGGTTTAAGGGGATTTAACGCCAGTAGAATTCACATGCTGGGAGAATTGTGCGTCTAGAATAAAAAACGTAGAAGTTTCAAATTAGTTAACTCCAGGATAATTCACATATTGGGAGAATTGTACATATAAAAAATATGCAGAGGTTTAAGGGGATTTATCATTAGGGGATTAACATTTGCTGGGCAAATTGGTACAAGGAAAAACACAATCCAGGTTAAAAAAAAAATGAAGAGGTAAATCCTTAATGAAATCTCAATCCAGATTCAATAACATAGAGGTAAATCCCTAATGAAATCACAATCCAGATTCAATAAAAAAACTCATAGGTAAATCCTTAAATCCTTAATGGAATTGCAAATCCAGATTCAATAAAAACACAGAGGTAAACCCTTAAATCCTTAAGGGAATCACAAATCCAGATACAAATTAAAAACATAGAGGTGAATCCTTAAATCCTTAAGGGAATCACAAATCTATATACTAATAAAAAACACAGACGTGAATTCTTATAAGAACGCAGAGGTGAATTCTTGTAAGAATGGAGAGGTTTATACAAGAGAAAAATCACTTGGCTATTTCCAATCGCTGGGCAATTTTACACAAAAAACGCAGAGGGATTTCCATAGATTGGATGCAAAGATATTCACCTTTGCTCGAAAAAAATGTATGCAAAAACGCAGATCAATTCTGATGGAAACGCAGAGGAGCTGGGTGAGTTAAAATGTACAACCGCAAAAAAACTCTTATAGAAAAATGCAGAGATTACCCCAAATTGAAAAAGGGAAAACAATGAATAAGAAATAAAGATTTAGTTTGGAGTTAAAATTGTAGACTCATTATAAATTCCTTTCTACAATACACAATAATCAAGTAAACTCGTCAGTCCAATATCAGAAATCTATTACCACTGTAAACAATTATAAAAACCATACATACAATAAAAAAACAATACAATGCAAACTCCAAATGAAAATACTGTAACCAGCTAAGACAATCTTGATGATGATCCTTGGTGACTGGCATTCCCTTCCTTCATCCACTTTCTAACCATTGAGACTTCATTGGTACCTCCCAACCAATGCTAGGGGTACTCTTCTTCCCCCTTATCCCCTTGAGCTGCAATGGAGCCACATAGACACACAACCAGAAATCCTCTAGCTCCTAGCTTGTCTTGCAAGGTAGAGCCACCACTCTCTCTCAAGATGGGTATCCCAACTCTCACAAGAAAAACTAGTCCAAATTTTTATAGCATAACCTTACCCATAACCCGTGTGATCATTTCTCATCTTAACCATTTGTTTTATAGAATTTTCCCATAACTACTCCCCACTTGCACAATTACTTCACTTTTTAATGAAAATAATTTAGAATTACCTCCCCCTTACACTTTGAACCCTTTCCCCAATTTGCACAATTAAATCCACATGTTATTTTATTTAAAATTTAATTTCCCTCACCTTTAAGAGCTCCTTGAATCACTCCTAGTCGTCTCTTTATTCCCTTTATTTCCCATTAAATGACTGATGTCTTTCTAAAACTCAATTGAGTTAAAATATGATTCTTCTCTAGTTAGACTAGTCTTAACTAGACTCTAGATACCTTTCTATGCTTCCACAATCTTTTATGCTTTGTTCCTTTCTTATCTTAAATTCTAATTTGGTATTTTCCGCACACATGTGTATTGTATTAATTCTTTAGATTTATTACATCTTTCTTAAATTTCATGAATTGATTTACCTCTTTCTCATTTTATTTAATTTGTAACTTAGTCTTAGTATTCTCACCAAGCTTAGACTTAGGCTGAAATTTTGAAAAGGATTAGACCTTCATTTGGGGATTCACAAATAATAATTTCCAATACTTAGTTAGTTAGTTAAAGCCAACACTGCTTAAAGATTTTACAGGGTTTAACTATTCTCTCTTTGTTTCCTAGGCCACCTAGATTCTTTGACTCAAGTTTTATTTCCATGACGTTCCCTTCAATATGCACTCAGTGCTCAAAGGGTGCCACTCACCTTTGATTCAAATTACGCGATGTGCCCTTCAAGATGCACTCTTTTCTCCAAGGGTGCCACTGGCCTTTAACTGGTTTTGGTAGTTTTCCAACCCCTGGAGTCATCACTCGATTTAGGCGACCTTGTGAGAGACCAAGGAATTCAAAGGAATAAGAACGTTGCATTATTATGCGCCCCTTAGAATATTTGTGAGCGATTGTCTCATTCTGCCCTCATGACATCATGGAAATTTCGAACTAGGTAATCATTAACCTACAATGTGATCCATGGCGAGAGTGCTAGTAGGATGTGTCAAGGATTTTTCCACACCTCTCCCTCAATATTTGGTTTTTGTGCATGGCCCCTTTACTCCTTATGTGAGTCAAATTAGCAAGCATTCGTCAGCCTGCATTCATTAATGAAACATTGTCAATGATCCATAAACAACATCATAATATAACCAATAATATGTCACATATACATAAATGAAATACTCAAAGCAATACAATCCTCTCCCTGACTCAATTCAGAGTCCAAGGAGGTTTGTTGATGCCATTGTCATCCTCAATCTTTCAAGTGTCCTGTACATTGAGGGGAAACTCATCAATAGCATCTGTCAATATATAGATATCAAAACAACCTAAATCATAATCCATCAACATCATCATAAGAATCCATAAGTGAAACATACAACCATATAGTAAAACCGGATCACTTGCACGCAAGTGTCCTCAAAGAATAAGTCAATAACATGTGCTCACAAGAGCAAGATGTTACATACACCCCTCTTGTTTTAAACTTCATCCTGAAGTTGTACAATATATAAATGTAGTAAATAAATCATATGACAAGATCTATATGTTTAACTATCAAATAAATATGGAAACTATTGGCGCATATCATATGCGTCCTCCTAGGTATCCAAGTGTGGACTATAATTTTCCCATTGGAACTTGACCTGATTGACTTCTCAACATCGTAGCTATCGAATGTGATGGTCTTGAATGCGGATTGGATCCACCGTGTCTGCACCCTCATCGGACAACTGCAAGGAACTCATGTCAATCACATGTGTGGGATCACTAACATAATGTCTCAAAACAAATACATGAAAAATATCATGCATACGCCTCAAATAATCAGGCAAGGCTAGTCGATAGGCCACATGCCCTTTCTATTCCACAACTTCAAAAGGTCTCACAAACCTAGGAGAGAGTTTAGCACCCTTTCCAAACTTAATCGAGCTCTTGTGCGGTTTCACCCGCAAGAAAACTCATCACCAACTTCATAATTACGGTCAACATGATGCTCATCGACATAACTCTTCTATCAATATTGCACTTCTTTAATCCTTTGTATTATTGTTTTCATTTGTTCCTCCATTTCTTGGATTGCTTCTGGTCCTACTAGTACCCTATCCTCAATTCAATCCCATCTCAATGGCATCTGACATGGTCACCCGTAAAGAAACTCAAATGGTACCATTTTAATGGTACTTTGATAGCTATTGTTGTACACAAAATCTACTGGTGGCAAGAACTCTTCCTAACACTTATGTTGGTACATCACGTACATATGCAACATGTCTTCCAAAATTTGGTTCGTTCTTTCTATCTTCCCGTCTATCTCAGGGTGATAAGATGTACTAAAGTGCAGTTGTGTTCCCAAGGACTCTTTGAAAATGGTCCAAAAACATCCTTTAAACACTAATCCTCTACTGGATATTATCCTTTAAGGAACACCATGTAATCTCACAACCTTGTTGATGAAAAATGTAGCTATATCTGGCACCTGATACGTCATGTACAAAGGAATTAAATGTGCACTCTTCATTAGAGTGTCAACTACCACTAAAATCGAGTCATGCCTCCTTTCTATCAGTGGAAATCCAAAAATAAATTCCATCGAAATTACCGCCCATTTCGATTCTGGAATAGTGTGTGGTTGTAGTAATCTTGTCGGATGTCTATGTCCAACCTTCACTTGCTGACATTCTAGAAACCTCGCCATGTAACTAACTATGTCTGCCTTCATTCTTTTCCAGAAGAATAAGGGCTTAAGGTCTTCTCTCATCTTCGTGACTCCTAGATGAGCCATGTACACTGCTCTATGAGCTTCACTTAAGATCAAACTTCTAAATTCGTCCTTAGGTGGTACATAAATCCGGTTATTATACCTCATCAATCTGTCATTTTTCAATGCATATCCTTCAAACTTTGGTACCAACATGGTTTCTTGTCCGATATTTTCCTTAACCTCTTTATACCAGTCATCGTCACACTATATAGTTAGAATCATTTCTTGAAGATTCATCTGAAGAGGTATCACCGAAAATATGCGTGGTCTCCAGCTCAATGCATCTTCCACTCTATTCATTGTTCCTTTTATGTAAGTAATTTCAAAATTGTATTCTCTAAGCAATTATGACCAACACCTTTGTCACGCGTAAAAATGTGCTACAAACCATAGTGGTCTATTTTTAGTTCGAATTTTCATCCAATCAGGTAGTGTCTCCACAATCTTAGTGCATACACAATGGCCAATAACTCCAAATCATGCGTGGTGTAGTTCTCCTCATGCTTTCTTAATTTCCTTGAGATGTAAGTGATCACTCGATCATCTTGCATCATGACTCCGCCTAAGCCTTCCTTGGATGCATCTGTGCATACCAAGAAGTCCTCATCCATGTCGGGGACTTTTAATATCGTTGTTGTCGTCAAAATCTCCTTAATCCTTAAAAATTCTTCCATGCATTTCTCGGTCCATACAAAATTCTTGTTTTTCTTCTGCACTTCCATGATCGGATTTTCTATTTTCTAAAAACCTTCAACGAACTGTCGGTAATATCTTGCTAAACCCATAAAGCTACATATTTCTGGTACGTACACCATCACAAGCCATTCCATAATAGCCTCTACCTTCATTGTATCCACAACGATGCCTTCGACGGAGATAACATGCCCTAAGTAATGAATCCTCGATTGATAAAAAGAGCATTTTGGCAGTTTCCCGTATAATTTGTTTTCTCTTAAACACTGTAGTACCAAGAGAAAATGTTTGTCATGTTCTTCCATCATCCGATAACATATCAATATATCGTCAATGAATACTTGAACAAAAATGTCCAAGTATTCGTGGAACACCCCATTCATCAAGCTCATGAATACCACCGAGGTGTTTGTCAGTTCAAATGGTAAAACGGTAAAATCATAATGTCTGAACCTTGTCTTGAATGCAGTCTTAGGATTGTATTCCTCCTTGATCTGTAACTGGTGATATCTTGATCTCAAGTCGATATTTGAAAGCACAGTCATGCATTTCATTTGATCAAACAAATCGTCTATTCTTGGAAATGGATATTGATTCTTGATCGTTTCCTTGTTCAATTGACGGTAGTAAATAGAGAGTCTCCACGACCCATCCTTCTTTCTTATGAAAACAACAGGCGCACCCCAAGGTGACACACTTGGGTGTATGAGTCCTAGGTACAACAATTCCTTTAGTTTCATTTTCAACTCCTGTAACTTAGGTTTCGATATCTGATAAGGCATTCTTGCTATAGGTTTAGTTCCAGGTTTCAATTTGATGGTAAACTCCAACTCTCTTTTGGGCGAAAAATTTGGTAACTCTTCTGGGAACACATTCGCAAAATATTTCACTATGGGAAGGTTTTATAATTCTTCTGCCATGCCCTTGTCGTTCAATGCTAAGATTACATATAGCTTGCATCATTTTCGCATGCTCTTCTGCAGCTATAGGTAATAAATGAACCTTAAGGAAACTCCCTAGTTTCTTCCTACAATCACTTTTCTCTGTCCCTCATCATCGGTCAAACTCAACCGTTTCATCTTACAGTTGAGTATCACATCATGCGATTCCAACCAGTCCATACTAATCACAACTTCATAAGATTCTAAGATCGCGACGTACATGTTTGACTTCATTATAAAATATCCCAAGTCAATGTGCTAGTCTAAAACCCTTCCTCCAACCTTCTGTTTGGCACCTGAAGCCATTTCCACATACCTAAACTCGTCCTGCTCAACTACCTTTACCTTAATTATTTTCAGTGTCGCACTAAAAATAAATCTCTCTGTAGCACCATGATCTATCAAAATACTAAAAGTTTGGTCGGAGATGATACCTATCATCTCGAGCATAGTGGACTGGTGTTATTCCTAGAGATTATTCATTGTTGCATGAGTCTGTTGGGCCTTGCCCAAATCTCCAACTATAGTGTGTCTGGCTAGCCCAGTTGCTCTGGCCCTCTCAACCAGAAAATCTCACTTGTAATGTGTCTCTCCACATGTCCAACATCTGGTCTTTGGCCCAGTACTCCTAGTCCCCAAAGTAGAAGCTGCTAGCCTACCAGTCTGAAATCTTGGTATGTTCTGATAAACAGGCCTAAAATGATGTTGTTGCAGATGACGTTGTTGTTGGTGTTGTGGTCCTTTGTAGGGAGTCCGTTGTTAAGGAGCCATTCATCGTGGTGTTGGGAACATGGATCCTCTTCGCATGTATCGATACCCTAATGGATGTCTAGCTGGAGTCTGATGTTGTTGCACACCAAATGTCGCTTGTCCCGTTAATCTCGCATAAGTCATGCCCTGAACACAACTATTCAACTCTTCCTCAGTTATGAGGGCCTTCTGAACTGCATCGTGCAATTTCTGAGGCATTAGGATCCTCACCTTCACATGAATTTTGACGTTAAGGTTGAACAGAAACTTGTTGACCTTGAACTTCTCGGTGTTTAGATGTGGAGCACACCTAAGCAACTCCATGAATCGGGCCTCATACTTGGGTATCGTACGACCACCCTATCGTAAGGCATTGAACTCATTGAGATGGCACTAAATGAATTCCTCTGACAAATACCTCTCCCAGAACTACTCGGACAGTTCCCATGACATGTCTTCAACGACCATGTTTAGTTGTGGTAGGAGCGTATTCCACCATAGAATGGCGCTCCCCTTTAGCTGAAATATCGTCATGCGTACTTTCATGTTGGAGGTGTAGTCGTGAAGTGTGAAGCACATCACCATGTTCTCCAACCATGCCTTGGAGACTGCACCATCTATAGAACCCATGAACTTGGGAAACTTGACCTTCTCAGTTTCTCTGTGAAGACTACCACTGCTAGCTAGAGTACGTTGTGGACCCTTAGGGGGTACATGCTCCCTGGCCTCATCTCTATCTAGTCAGTTAATCAAGGCGTCTGACATCCTCTGAAAGGACATCATCAACCCAACCACATCCTCCACAACAATCTGCTCCTATCCAATGACTTTCTCTTCTCCTTGGGGGTTAGACCCCTTTGGTGTGGAGGTTGCTAGAGGAATCACACCTCCTCCCCTAGAACCACATTGTCTTCCTCCATGACGTCCTCTAACCATGATTACATGTAGGGACACAATTCAATTTAATTAGCGATAATTTGTTAATCAAGTGTTTAATATAGTGGAAGACGTAATGATCCCAAGTCGCGAGGTTGAACCCACTCTGATACCATATGTAAAGTTCCCTCCATTACAACTAGGAAAAGTGAAGAACAATAGGTAATTTTTTTTTTAAGCATTCAGACATTAACGTCAACACATAATTCATAGCATTGCATGATCAAACAACATCATAATTAAAAGAATTACAAGCAACTCATCGTCGTAATAAACAACGATGCAACCAATGCATCAATAAAAATGATAGTGACACTTGACCAACACATAAACATAAATAGCGATGCAGTTAAGCCATGACAATCAACTGAAGCAATTTATAAACAATCTTAAACCAGATACTGAATATTAAAATGACTACTTTCCCAACCTACCCTGCAAGGTTAGGACCTCCAGGACACATAAGCAATTCTCAAGACTAGGATTCATCCAATTGATTTTGACAACTTAAGTTCTTATGGTTGGCGATTGTTTTGAGGAACAAGGAGGTATCTAAATCCCACTAACACAATCAAGTATAAAACCAACTATCTCAATCAACCAACATCATTATTGTTCATGGCACAAGAGAATTTAAATACTCAATCATTCGTACATCGATATTATTGATGTCGCAAGAGAAGTATAAATACTGAATCAACCATACATCAATATTATTCATGAGGCATGAGAAATATTATTTATTTTGCATGGCTCAAGAGAATATAATTACTAAATCAATCATATGTCAACATTATTCTAAAGGCGCAAGTGTAATCAACCTTATTTTATTTTCATGGTGCAAGAGAAAACATCTGTTTAATTTCAAGACGCGCGAATAATCAATTACTGAATTAAACAATAAATCAACATTATTTTCAAGGTGCGCATGTGATCTAATTACTGAATTAAACATGAATCAATATTCCTTCCAAGGCCGGGAGAATTAAATAATAAATCACCCTTAATTAGTTTACAAGAAATCTATTTATTGTGCGTTTAATCATTCCATTCAAGATTCTATAAAGCATTCAGACATTAACGTCAACACATAATTCATAGCATTGCATGATCAAACAACATCATAATTAAAAGAATTACAAGCAACTCATCGTCGTAATAAACAACGATGCAACCAATGCATCAATAAAAATGATAGTGACACTTGACCAACACATAAACATAAATAGCGATGCAGTTAAGCCATGACAATCAACTGAAGCAATTTATAAACAATCTTAAACCAGATACTGAATATTAAAATGACTACTTTCCCAACCTACCCTGCAAGGTTAGGACCTCCAGGACACATAAGCAATTCTCAAGACTAGGATTCATCCAATTGATTTTGACAACTTAAGTTCTTATGGTTGGCGATTGTTTTGAGGAACAAGGAGGTATCTAAATCCCACTAACACAATCAAGTATAAAACCAACTATCTCAATCAACCAACATCATTATTGTTCATGGCACAAGAGAATTTAAATACTCAATCATTCGTACATCGATATTATTGATGTCGCAAGAGAAGTATAAATACTGAATCAACCATACATCAATATTATTCATGAGGCATGAGAAATATTATTTATTTTGCATGGCTCAAGAGAATATAATTACTAAATCAATCATATGTCAACATTATTCTAAAGGCGCAAGTGTAATCAACCTTATTTTATTTTCATGGTGCAAGAGAAAACATCTGTTTAATTTCAAGACGCGCGAATAATCAATTACTGAATTAAACAATAAATCAACATTATTTTCAAGGTGCGCATGTGATCTAATTACTGAATTAAACATGAATCAATATTCCTTCCAAGGCCGGGAGAATTAAATAATAAATCACCCTTAATTAGTTTACAAGAAATCTATTTATTGTGCGTTTAATCATTCCATTCAAGATTCTATAAAGAAATGGATATTTGGAGGATGAAATTTCATTTTTTCAAGCTTGAGACAAGACAAATGCTAATGCTTTTATTAGGAAGAAATTTTTATTTTTGTACAAATAGTACTTTTGGTCTTCATTATCTCACAATAGCATAGAGCAATGAACATCATCAACTAATGTAAGAAATATCTTTTTTGGGAGGATATCATAAACTATTTTTGTAGAGTTTGTTGATATTCCCTAGAGCTTAGATGAGAAAATAATCTACTTATATTCATATAACAAACAAAACCATAGAGCAGAGTTTTTGGAGGTAAATAATTCTAAAATTGATGAGCAAATCAAATATACTTAGATACAATATTTAACATTCATAAAATATTAAACTCAATTTGCATTCGTCCTACAAGAGAACATGGAAGTAATGACCATCAAACAGTATGAGGAAGATCCCTATTATCTATCATAATGTGTACTAGTACAACTAAGCAAGAGGCAGATAAACAAGAATTCAACTTCTATAGGATCTCCATAGAAAGGTTTGCAAGTTAAGATTGGACTTTTGTACTAACTAACCAAATTCACTTACATATAATATATAAGTTCATAAAACATTAAATTCAATTTTCATTGAAGATTCTACCCAAAAAAACAATTACAGAATGGTTTTTCCCTTCTAGGGATCTCGAGACAAAGACAATGCCAATCCTATTATTAGGACAATTTTTTTTTCATAAAAATAAGAAATATTAACTAATGTAGCAAAAATCCCCAGTGAAAATATTTCATAAGCATTTTATAGAATGTGTTGCTATGCCCAAGAGCCTAAATGGAATCTAGTCTACTTATCTCCATATAACAAACAAAACAATAGATGAGAGGTTTATTTTTAGTGATCTATTATAAACAATATCTAAAATTGACCAGCTTGTGAAACTCACTTATATATAATATCTAAAGTTCACAAACCTGAAAATTAATTCCCATTCAAGATTCCGGGAAAATTGAAGCATAAAACACAGAGGTTTCTCCTAGAGATGGAACACAATGAGAATCAAATGATGGGAAAATCAAAGCATAAAACACAGAGACAAATCCTCCATTGAGGAGGAAGGGAATCACATTCCAGCATTAGACAAAACACAGAGATAATATGCCATTGAGGAAGAAGAGAAATCATAGTCAAGCATTTGAGAAAATGCATAGATAAAATCTCAATTGACGAACAAGGAAATCGCCGGAAGATTCACTTGCTAGGAAAAGTGTGCATATAGAAAAAAAATAGGTTTAAAAGGAATTAACGGTAGGAGAATTCACATGCTAGGCGAATTGTGCATCTAGAAAAAAAATGCATAGGTATAAAATGAATTAACGCGAGGAGAATTCACATGATGGGAGAGTTGTGCATCTAGAAAAAAAACACAGAGGTACAAAATGAATTAACACTAGGAGAATTCACATGCTAGGCAGATTGTGCATCTAGAAAAAAAACGCAGAGGTTTAAGGGGATTTAACACCAGGAGAATTCACACGCTGAGCAAATTGTGCATCTAGAAAAAAAATGTAGAGGTTTAAAATGAATTAACGCCAGAAGAATTCACATGCTAGGAGAATTGTACATCTAAAAAAAATGCAAAGGTTTAAGGGGATTTATCATGAAGAGATTAACATTTGTTGGGCGAATTGGTACAAGAAAAAATGGAATCCAGATTAAAAAAAAAACGTAGAGGTAAATCCTTAATGAAATCTCAATCTAGATTCAATAATGAAGAGGTAAATCCCTAATGAAATTGAAATCCATATATTCAATAAAAAAATGCATAGGTAAATCCTTAAATCCTTAAGGAAATTGCAAATCTAGTTTCAATAAAAACGCAGAGATAAATCCTTAAGGGAATCAAAAATCCAGATACAAATAAAAAAGTCAGTGGTGAATCCTTAAATCCTTAAGGGAATCACAAATATAGATACAAATAAAAAATGTAGAGGTGAATTCTTTTAAGAATGCATAGGTTTATACAAGAGAAAAATTGCTTCGTTATTTCCAATCACTGGGAAAGTTTACACATCAAAAACACATAGGGTTTTCCAGAGATTGGACGCAAAGAGATTCTCCTTTGCTAGGAAAAAATGTATGCAAAAACACAGATGAATTTTGATGGAAACACAGAGGAGATGGGTGAGTTATTATGTACAAGAAAACTCTTATAGATCAACACACAGATTACCCCAAATTGAAAAAGAGAAAACAGTGAATAAGAAATCAACATTTAGTTTGGAGTTAAAATTGCAGACTCGTTATAAATTCCTTTCTACAATACACAATCATCAAGGAAACTTTCGAGTCCAATATCAGAAATCCATTACCATTATCAACAATTCTAAAAACCATATATACAATAAAAAATTAATACAATGCAAACTCCAAATGAAAATAACGTAACTGACGAATATAGGCTTGATGACGATCCTTGGCGACTGGTGTTCCCTTCCTTCATCCGCTTGATAATTGTTGAGACTTCACTGGTAACTCCCAACCAACGCTAGGGGTAATCTTTTTCCCCCTTAGCCCCCCAAGCCACAAAGGGGCCGCAAAGGGGCCGCGCACACACACAACCAAAAATACTCTATCTCTCATCTCGCTTCGCAAGCTAGAGCCACCACTCTCTATCAATATGGGTATCCCAACTCTCACAAGAAAAACAAGTCCAAATTTCTATAGCATAACCTTACCCATAACCCGTGTGATCATTTCTCATCCCAGCCATTTGTTTTATATAATTTTCCCATAACTTCTCCCCACTTGCACAATTTCTTCTCTTTCTAATTAAAATAATTTAGAATTTCCTCCCCCTTACACTTATCACTCTTTCCCCAATTTGCACAATTAAATCCACATGTTATTTTATTTAAAATTCAATTTCCCTCACCTTTCTTAAAAACGCTCCTTGAATCACTCCTAGCTTTCTCTTTATTCCCTTTATTTCCCATTAAATGACTAACACCTTTATAAAACCGAGTTGAGTTAAAATATGATTCTTCTCTAGTTAGACTAGTGTTAACTAGACTCTAGATACCTTTCTATGCTTACACAATCTTTTATGTTTTATTCCTTTCTTATATTAAATTCTAATTTGGTATTTTTGACAAACATGTGTATTGCATTAATTCTTTAGATTTATTACATCTTTCTTAAATTTCTTGAATTGATTTACCTTTTTCCCATTTTATTTAATTTTTAACTTAGTTTTAGTATTCTTACCAAGATTATACTTAGGATGGAATTTTAAAAAGACTTAGACCTTTATTTGGGGATTCACAAATAATAATTTCAAATCCTTAGTTAATTAATTAAATCTAGCATTGCTTAAATATTTTTCATGGTTTAATTATTAGCTCTTTGTTTTCTAGGCCACTTGGATTCTTTGACTCAATTTTTTTTTCCGCGACGTGCCCTTTAAGACACACCCAGTGCTCCAACGGTTCCACTCGACTCTGATTCAAATTATGTGACATGCACTTTAATACACACTCTATTCTCCAAGGGTGCCACTCTTCTTTGATTCAAATTATGCGACATGCCATTCAATACGCACTTCATACTCCAAGGGTGCCACTCGCCTTTGAATGGTTTTGGTAGTTTTCCAACCCCTGGAGTCAACACTCCATTCGAGTGACCTTGTGAGAGACTAAAGGCTTCTAAGGAATAAGGAACTTGCTTTATTTTATGCCCTTTATAATCTTCGTGAGCGACTATCTCATTCTTCCCTCATGACATTATGGACCTTTCGAACTAGGCAATCATTAACCTACAATTCGAGCCACGACGAGAGTGCTAGTAGGTTGTGTCCGGGATGTTGCCACACTTCTCCCTCAATATCTAGTTTCTGTGCATGGCCCCTTTACTCCTTATGTGAGTCAGATTAGCAAGCATTCGTTACCATACATTCATTAACGAAAAATTGTCGATTATCCAAAACAACATCATAATATAACCGATCATATGTCACATATGCATAAATGAAATACCTAAACCAATACAATCCACTCCCTGACTCAATCCGGATTCCAAGGATGTCCATTGATTCCATCGACATCCTCAATCTGTCAAGTGTACTACACACTCATGGGAAACTCGCCAATATCATCTATCAATACATAGATATCAAAAAAACCTAAATCATAATTCATCAACATCATCATAAGAATCCATAAATGAAACAGACAACCATATACTAAAACAGGATCACTTGTAGTCAAGTGTCCTCAAAGAATAAGTCAATAACATGTGCTCACAAGAGTGGGATGTTACAAATAGTTGTAACTCCAACAATTGAGGTTGTTGGGTCACAATTGCAAGAGAAGGAAAAATGGAAAGTCCAACTATAGCTAGGTGTAGGTTAAGTGGGAAATCCAGAGAGCTCCCTAATTTCAATTGTGAATAGAGTTGTCTTGTAAAGGTTGAGATGTTTGAAAAGACAATAGTTATAGAAAGAGTAAAATATGGGTTCACATAAGAGGAGGCTATAGTAGTGATGCAGATAATATTGGGAAGAATTTATGTTGTAGAGAAAGTTGAGAAATACTACAACATAAAGATAATACAATTTCATGCTAGAATGGAAAGTTGACTAGATAAAGACCCCTGAATGGATGAATAGAGTGATCGTGAGGAATAAAATGGGGAAAATGAAAGGAATATAGTGAATATGATAGCGATGATAGCATAGATTGTGCACCAAACAAAGGCGATTCATTGGAAAATGTTACTAATGGAACATCGGTTCTATTTCATGATTTGTTGATGAATGGATATCCATATAGGAATGCTAGTAAAGATGAAGATATTTCTAAATTGGTATCAATAAAAGTTGAAGGTAGAGTTACAAATTAAGAGTCAATAATCCCTTTGTTTTCAAGGATAGAAAGTCACGAAGAACTGATGTCATGGATTTTGAAGATGGAGACTTATTTTTTGCAAGATGAGATTGAAGATTCATTGAGGGTGAATTTTTCTAGTTCAAGGATGAAGGGTAATACAATAGTGTACTAGAGTTATTTTCAAAGGAGAAGTCAAGAAAAATGGAAGAACATGTGAAAATATGGGATTGGATGACTTTTAAGATGATGGATTGGATAGTATGCCCCAAAATTAACATATGATGGATAAGAAAGATTTAAGTTTTAACATTACAAAATGAAGTCTATAATAAAAATGCTTTGAAAAACAGTAAGGTTGTGGATGAAGAGCTAGCATGCGTAACATCACCTCCCTTGTTTTATTCCGATGATATCAAGGATCCTGGTGCAATTCTAGAGGGTGAAGATGAAAAAAACATCAATTGAGAACTTAAGAATGGAGAGACCCTATGGGACATGCCCATAAGTGAAAATGATTTAATTAAGTAGTTTTGTGTTTGTAAATGTGGAAGTACATAAGTAGAAAGAAGAAACCCTATTATTTCTATACGTGAAGAAGAAGGAAACAATTGTATTGTATAACTTGTTGATTAGTCACATAATTGACATCTTTTTCTATCCTTTTTCCCCTTATTTTTAATCCCTTTTTGCTTACCTGTAACCCTGTATTAGTCCATTTTAATGCTCAAATGCGGGATTTAGGCTCAGGGTGTTTTCCATGTAATTTATTTTAGTATTTAATGTGAATTTATGATTAAACATTAGAAAAATGATGTATTTGCATTTATCTTTGAAAAAGGGATTAGTTTGTTGATTGTTGCAGGTTTAGTTGACACTTGTAGAAGATCCATACTAGAAGATCCATGAACTGGGTCTTCAAAAATTTTGGTATAAGGCATCATCAGGTTGAAATAGACAGCTCCACAAAAAACCGCAACCTAGAGCATAAAATCATAAATCTGGGTGTCTATTTTCCTTGTTTTTTGAGAAAATAAAATCTATTTTTAGAAGTTTTTCAACTTCTGGTAAGCAAAACTATTTTTTTTATTTAGAATTTCACATTATAGTAAAAACAAAACTTTTCATGAATTTTGTTAGATTTCTATTTATTATTTTATAAAAAAATTTTATTGAAATTTGATATATAAATTTAGTGATTCTTTGACAATATGTTCCTTAAAAATGAAGGAAATGATAATGAGTTATGTTTATTGACGTCAATTTACTCATTATTAAACTTTTTTTTTATGAAAAAAGAAATATGTTACAACAATCCAAATAGACTCTATTAAAGTATGACTATAGTTTTGAAGACATGATGGATATTATAATTAATACAATTTTTTGAATTTGACCAATCTGAAAAAAGTTGTAGATTTTAACACGTTTATATTGACACCATGTAACTACCTTAATTTTTATTTAAAAGTAAAAATATAAAAATACGCTTAATTTTCCATAATTTTCGTTCGTGTATTATTGCAGATATTGATTTTTCATTTTACTGAATCATTATGTCATCTAAAAATAATATGCAGACATGATTTTATAAAATTAACTAAAATTATTGAAAAACAATTACATTGAATACAAATTGTATCAAATGAAAGTAGATTCAATTCTGCAAATTTTGGTACTGGTTCCAAAACCATACTCACATTATTTAAAAGAGTCATCTCCTTCCTAAGTTTGAGATAGTTGAAGAGAACACATAATTTTCTGAAAAGTGCCATGGTTACAGGTTTTCGGCCAAACTAATAGTTCAACCAAAATTTAGTATTTTTCGGTTGAAAGCTAGTTTTAACGGAAAAACTAACTCTTTAGATTTAAAATTATTGTTAGATGTAAAATTGTCGTAATCTTCTCTTACTCCAAATCCCTACAGTGAATAAATCGATTTTCCAAAGATATATTTCAACAATAATTTATGCCATGGATCTAGAGGATATTGTGGATCATTTTTGAATCAAAGCCAATTTCAATAATATATGATTGGCTAATCATGTTGGTTAAATAAATATATACAACCATTGATTTTTTCTTGTACAAAGAGAGTAGTGTTTTACATTCTAATGGTGAAAACAGGAGACAATGCATTTTTCTTATTCCCTAATTGGTATTTGTGTTGAGGAAATGGACACACAATAAGATCATCATTTATAGATCAATTTCCCCATTACCTTCCATGTATCTCCCTCCACGCTTTCCATAATCCTCTTATCTAGATATTTATGTTCTAACTTTTTGAAATAAGTCCTTCAAATCAACATAATTTGAATTTCTTCAA
The DNA here is from genome assembly GCA_032191745.1 of Picea mariana. Classification (NCBI taxonomy): domain Eukaryota; kingdom Viridiplantae; phylum Streptophyta; class Pinopsida; order Pinales; family Pinaceae; genus Picea; species Picea mariana. The sequence continues at coordinate 473,264 of JASDQU010103020.1, forward strand.
CCAACCACACAATACATTAAGCTCTTAATCCCTTAGTTGGCCAATTTAATAAATTGAATCTTAACGCAATTACTAGTATTTATAAAATCAAGATGTTCTCTCACTTGGTCACCATACATATTTCTCACTCTCTTTATTATTCCCTAAAAATGAGAAAAAAATGTTCGCAAAACATTTCCAAAGCATAATATCGTTTACACAATTTTAAAATCCAAAATAAAATGGACTACTATAACATCGATGAAATCTTAAGTCAATTAAAGCCCATTATCCTACTTTTACAATCCTTCGATTCAATTATGTAGTCTTCCCTTCATGTTCACATGATTATAATTCGAGCATTTAAGTTAATTAGTAATTTATAGACACCATGTTTCACCCGTCAACTAACCATGTCCACTAGAATATGAAAGAAATTTTTTTTTTAGTAAACAACAATGTCCTTAAGCCTTACCATTTCAAAAACCATACATTTAGTCATTAACCCTCTGCATAACATTACCTTCTATTTTCTTTAACAAAGAGCACAATAAAGAACATAAATTTTGAAGTTTCAAAGGTGGAATCCTACTTTGTAGCACTTCTTTTCATAAAAACCCACTAAAATAACAAATTCTAATCACACACAAAGAACTAAGAACTAGCTATAAATATCTAGATTAGATAGAAACATTCATAATTTCATGTGTTTCATCTAAGAAGATTCTTCATCTTAATGTCTATACTATTTGGGAGTTCCTATCCCATATCTAACATAACACATATTTTTTAATATTCTATTATCTTATTTTGTTCTTTTTTTTATTTACTCCTTCTATCTTTAAAAAATTAATTTGAATATTTACAAATTTTAATGAAAGATGTATAAATTTTATTTACATTTAATGTTAAATAATTCTTCTTTGTTCTTTCCCTTTATTTCCGAATATGTTACAAATTGTCCCAAAAATCTTAATATTTAAGAATTTAGTTTTTTAGTTGTTAATGATAAATATCAAACCTTGGTTTCTAATTATTAAAATTAAGAGTAGATGATTCCTATAACCTCAACGTCTTCTCCATCAAACCATCTCTATCATTTTAACATTTAAAAATTAATCCCTTTGGTTGTCATAACATTTTGGAACATTGCTTAATATTTCACTTTTCAAATATTTCTTTTACATATAAGCACCCAATAGAGATTGTTTGAACTCAATGAATTATTGGCTCATTTGGTTAATAATAAAATATTAATTTTAAATCTTTGTATTCAATGTTTTACTTTCGGGCTCACATAGATTGAAATGATTATGGTGTAATAATGTTGTTGTATACTTTGGCAAAGGATATTAATGCCTGTTCATCGATTGTGAATGTATAAATGAGTATTTTATACTAGCATACTCTTTTATGGGAGAATGAGAATGACTAAATAAATGAGAGGAGATGTATATATTAATTTTATTAATAAGAATCATAAAAATATTGTAATGAAATTATTTTATTTGAAAAATTTTCATCGTTTGTTTTGTCTTGAACATTTGAGGGTACAACATCTAGGTTTTTTTTAGATTTGTTTAAGACCATGATAATGTTTTTCTATAAAACACAATGTTACACACAATGACCAAGTATTTTTAAATATGATGTATTCCATATCAATGGGCAATATCTAAGTGTTTCTATTCTCTGATCTTGGTCTAGCCTAGTACAAATAATGTTCTATAGTGATGAGGAGAAATAGAAATTATAGAGATGGGTGTTGGAGATGAACGAAATAGATCCCAAGGGAAAGGCAATAGCCTTACTGGAACATCCAGTAAACCCTTCAAAACCTAATCCTAGAAGGAGGTACTTTCAAAGACAAAGCATGAAGTGTTGGAAGAAAATGTTGAATCTTTTGTGCAACAAGTAAAGATAAACATGTTGACTCTTCATGAGGAAAATAAACAATAAAAGGTTGTTTCTTAGGAGAAGATGACACATTTCCTTTTGCAACAAATGTTGCTGGAAGATAAGGATAAAGAGGGTTTGGAAACAATTTATGCAACAATATGTCAAAGAGTTACAACGACATTCAAGAAGCATTTGGGTTTTATAGAGGCTAGAAAAACTCATGCACATGCAATAGTTTGCAAGAACGAAAGGTCACCAACTCTCTCTATATTTAGAGAGAGATGGAAATTAAAAATTTGAAGGAAAAGTTAAAAAAAAACTGCAAAGGGAATGTAAGCATGATGTACTTGATAAACTAAAAGAGATTTAGTTTTAATTGTAGAAAATAATAGAACTTAACAAATAAAATAGAATATCCCAGATGGGGTGCCACACAACACACAGTGGCCATGTAACACAGGCTCGAGCCCAGCCATAAATATGGCAGGTTGGCTCCCACCCCCTCTCCATTAATTATGGGAGCTAGCCATTACTTCTTGTCAAGAGCCGAAGGATGGCTCTATCGTGCAACCAAATAGATGAAAATGAAATTCAATGAATGGGGGGATATAATGCGAGAATTCATATCACTCCTCTGCAATATCATCCAACAATGCACTAGCCTACACCATTTCACATTTGACTTCCACCAGGGAAGCAACTCAGTTCTCTGGTGCAACCATCGCAGAACCTTTTGAATGATAGTTACTCACATCACCTCGATGCCAAGGGAGAGACGCAGGCCACGTTGTAGCTCTGCATGGCATAGTTTTGTCGCACGAAAGAGAAGGAGGTAGTTTCTTGAGAGGGCACTCTCCATAGCCCGCACTCAGTTCACATAGGTTGCACCCAGCACAGTGAAGGACGAGTCGCCTCCAATGGCCTATGTGGAGGAAGTGATATCAAAGGAACCCTTACAGATCCCTTCGGAGTCCCTTCTCTTCACTGTGCCAGAGAATTGGCAAACCCCAAGCAAATTTTTAGCAGAAGCCACTACACCAACCACTGAGGTTCGCCACTACACCAGCACCAGGGAGGAGGCAGAGGGAGCTCACATCTTCATCATGGAGAAGGAATTCTAGGAGGAACTCCTCCAGCTCGACTCTCAAGATGCCTTGCTTCTAGGAGATAATGAATTATCCAGCGCTGCAGTGGAGGACGGTGACCGCAAGAAGGAGGAAGACACACAAGGATGGTGCGCAAGAATAGATCATAGGGATGGCGCACAGGATGGAGCACAGGCTGCTATAGGTGAGGCTGTGGAGGGTCCAGGTGGCATGATGGTGGAGGGTGGCAAGGTCCTTGCGCCACCTCCTATATCGATTGTCCTGAATCCATGGCGTGCCCTCCCACCCTTATTTCACCCGGAACAAATGGATTTAGTGTTTGATCTGCGAAGCCATATGGTAGACCAAGTCCACTATTATAACTCTCATGCACCAATGCGTTGATATGTTGTATGAGGCTTTTTCCAATGCACCAACTGGGAAACAATGTCTGACGTGTGCAAGGCCCTTCGTCTTGCAGACTCGGGACTGACCGCACAAAGGATATCCCAACGACGCAACTTCTGATGTTAACAGGTAATAGCATGGCTTGTAGTTCTTTCTGGATCTGGAGTACAATCTCTTGCTTAGATATGACTCCTAACTCTGATACTATGTTTAGTTCCAAGTCCAGTCTAGTTTCACTTCTAGTTTTACTAATAGATGTAAAGACTTTAGGTCGCCACCTTCCCTAGTTTCCTCTTGGCAGGGCAGATGGTGAACCGCCTTTTTTCAGACTTGGACATCCTGGGCTGCTAACTATCCCAGTTTCCGTTAATTTGGTGAAACAGTTGGCAACTCAATGACATGTGATTTTTTGTATGTGATAAGTAGTAATAGGAAATGCCCTTTTATTTAAAAAAAAAACAAATAAAATAGAATAGTGATCTAAAAAATAACAAGTCTATCTATTGATTCCCCAATTGAGTGCTTGAGTTTTATTTTTTAAGTTGTTTGTTGAATTTCATCTCCACTTCTTTGACTTTACTTTCAATGATTTTATGCATTTTGTAGAACAATGGTTTTCTAGCTTAGCTCTTTGGAGAAATATTTCTAATGTTTGGATGACCATTTATTTTCTATGGCCCTGTGTTCTATGAAATAGATGTTTAAATGACTTGAATGGTTTTTAAGTTCTAGGTGTAATTGTTTAGATACAATTCATCCACAATTATTCTCAAGGATTCAATTTCTTTTTATAAATCCAAAACCATGGCCTTTGATGTTGGATCCAACATAGTGATGATTAATTTATAAGGGGCTTTGGATTTTCTCTTCACGACAGAGTTTTTCAACATCTCTCATCAAAGCTAGACCTAATTGAAAATCAAAACTAATTAATATATTTAATAAAAAAAATTCTTAATTTTAATAAAATAATAATATCATTATTTAATTTTAATTGATAAAAATATTTAAATTTGTTGAATTCACTTTTGGATTTTAACAATTTAAAATTCCAATTTCAATGAATATTTTATCACTAAATTTAAATAATTGAAAAAAATCAAAATCATAAAATGTTTAAAATTTTATTTTACAACCCCATTATACTTCTCTCATTAACCCCACTATACTTTTCTCTTCCTCTCTCATTACAATAAAATACATTTAATTCACATATTTACAATAATTATTTAATAGAAAAACTTTATAAATGAATTCATTTTATTAGTTGTTTTTTCAAGTATTTAAATATATAAATGAATTAGACATACTTGTCTTTTATCATATATAAAACTTTTATAAATCCCAATGAAGTATGGTTAAGGTATGCTTACAATGAGGTATGGTTAATGTATGCTTACAATGTTGCCCCGTGGGTTGATTTAATTGTTTTGGATTTAGTTGTTATGCTATTTTTTAATATAAATGTTGTATTTTATTTGAATGTGCTTATCACCTAGTTGATTTTATTTATTTAGTGTTTAATCTATTTTCAATGTATTAACCATGGATTTTGGAGGATTGCGATGCACAAAGAAATATAAATAAATATAATGTGAAGTTTATATTTGGGTGGGTTGACTTTTTAGTGGTATTTATATTGAAAGCCAAATGTACTTGAGCCTTGATCCTAGGGTATTAAAACGAAACATTGCTTGAGCAATGTTATGCAATTTTGGTAATACATTTAAATTACATCTTTGTAGAGTGCAACCTCTGATGCATGCAATGAGTGAAAGCTAGTGTCATGCAATAACAAGTGTAAGAAAAAAAAATGTACTTGAGCCTTGTGTTAAAACGGAACCTCGCTTGAGCTATGTTATGCAATTTGGAAATATATCTAAATTACATATTTGTCGTGTGCACCTTCTATGCATGCAATGCCTAAAAGCTARTGTCATGCAATAATAAGTGTAAGAAGTGAAGGTTTGTGTACCATGCAATATAAGTAAGGGCGTTCCTGGAAAATAAATAAAAAAATATGTTTGATGTGCCATTAAAAAAAATGTGTAATGTGTTTTTTTATAATTTTTTTTTAGTAATGATCAATTAGATGCAAAAATTCAGAAACACTTTTAACACTAATATAATATTACAATTATATAAGATTTATCTTTTATTCCTCCATATATTTTAATCATAAATCAAATTTCAATTCTCTACATAAATATATCCTTAAACAATATTGGACGATCACATGCTTTATTCTTCACTATAATTTACACATAAATATAAATCAAATTTAAAATCTCTCATAAATAAATTTGATCTTTCACATATTTTAAAGAACAAGAATATTATAAAAAACAAAAATATTATAAAAATGATCACTCTCATACACTAAACTCTAATCTTATGCGATTAACAATTCATCATTTCTAGTTACATGTGCAATATCGGAAAACAAAAAAGGACACTTTGAAGTATGCTCTTCATTACATATATTTATATAATATATAAAAAATAAAAAATGAGATTGTTGAAATGCAAAGAATAAAAAGAAAGACGTTGAATTTGACTTTGAAACTCACCAAGCCTACATATATTTATGGGATTGATGTCTATTGTCATATAATTAGTAATGTTAATATGGGTGTATTTTTACCATATTTAGAGTTAATAATTTGAGTTAAGATATATTTATAGAATGTCTATGTATATAAATTTTGATTTTTTTTTTATATTTTCAATGTTATAAACACAAAAAATACATAGTATTACATTAATTTTTTATTATTATTATTGTTTTTTTAATTGAGTTAAAAACACATAAATATACAATAAATAAATATGATATGGCTTAATTTCTCATCATGCAAAATAAAACACATTTTTGGTTCGTTATTCTTCTTTTGAAGCAATTATCTTATAAAACATTAATTTGCAGAAAACAAAGTACTGTCAAGACTCAAAACAAATCAAAAAAATATTGAAAAGTGGAATAAAACATGTCATTCCATGATTTCTATGATGACCTGCTATCGTCGTTATTGGAAAAATGATTTTGAGACAAACTGATCGTATCATAGATATAATTATGGGATCGATGTCCATTGTCAATGGAATTATTATGTAAAGATCGAATTTTCACCAAATTTATTAATTCTCTAGAGTGAACATTGTTAACTCCAGAGAGCCTCTCAAAAGAGGTATGATCACTGGTATAGGTTCTGGCAACCTAAAGCTTGGGTCATGTTAATTCTCTAGAGTGAACATTGTTAACTCCATAGAGCCTCTCGAAAGAGGTATGATCACTGGTGCAGGTTCGGGCAACCTGAAGCTTGTGTCATGCCGATCCCTGGTGAGCAACAATGACTACCGTCCTTCTCTGAAGAGTGGTTTTTCTTCCAATTCTTCTGCAGAATTTAGTAGTGGCAATCAAAATGCCTTTCCCAACCCACTGGAACATTCTTCGAGCCAATGTAAAGGTTCCAACCAGGGGAAATAGACTTTTGAAGGTAGAGCATGTAACAACAGGTCATGTTTTGGGGTTAGAAAATGGGAGCTATGGAAATAGAAGTATAGTCGAGGGAAAGGGAAAACCTGTCAACTAGTTGACATGTATTAGTGTGACAACTGACATGTATTATCACACTTATTTTCTTTGGGAATTCATCCCATAAGTCATCCCCATACGACTGCAAATGTCGTAAAAATACATGAGAAAGACAAAGTATGTTGTTTGGTTTCATTGCAGAAAATATTTGCTTGTCGATCCCTGGTGAGAAACAATGACTATCATCCTTCTCTTATGAGTGTTTTATCTTCAATTTCTTCTGGAGAATTGAGTAGTGGCAATTAAAACACCTTTCCCAACCCACTGGAAGATTCTTCGAGCCAATGTAAAGGTTCCAACCAAGGGAAATGGACTTTTGAAGGAAGATCAGGTAACAATAGGTCCGAACATTTGAAAGAAGAGCAGGTAACAACATGTCATGTTTTGGGGTTAGCAAATGGGAGCTATGGAAATGGAATTATAGTCAATGGGAAAGGAAAACATGTCAATCAGTTCAAATGTATTATCACACTAATGTTTTCTAGGAAGTCATCCCCATAGGAATGCAAATGTCCCAGTAAAAATCCATGAGAGATACCAAGTATGTTGTTCGGTTTCATTGCAAAAAATATTTGTTTGTAATTGTCTTCCTCCAAGATCAGAAATCAAATTAGAGGAAATTAATTTTACAAAATGCACATTAATCAATAGCAGTCGCAACAATAACAACTGCAATATTATCTCTAAGTGGAAAGATAAACTCACATTTTGCCTTCTTGTTGAGGAGAATATCTACTAGATATTGTAACCATAAGGAATTGGTTTTAGGATATTTGCCAACACAACTATTGAAAAACTAGAAAGAACAAAAAGATTTCAACAACTTCAAAAATCGATAGTCCAACTTAACCAACTCCTTTCTTTTCCTTTTTTTAAGTCATACCTCCCTTCCTAGTTTCCTTGAGTTACATTCAACATCCTTCGATAAGTTTCGGCCTGAATTTCAAAGAAAATGTTGTTTTGTGCGTTACCCAATGAAAACATATCTAAAAGGAATTTCGATAAATAAAGAGCAAGATTGGAAATACTATATACAAAAAAGTGTCACTTCAGTTATATTAATAGAACAAAAATATTCCCTCTAAATCGAAAAACATACATATGTGTAAAAGCTATGATTTAATTGATGAGTTTTGATTTGGAAAAATTTGTGATGATCAAGAGAATTTTGAGTCTTGACTGTAATTTGGTTGTCAACGTATTTTAGATTATATATTATAAGTAATTCTGACGATCGAGGGAATTATGACTGTATCCTTATATTGACAGAAGGAAATCAATGATTTATAACCCTAAAGATCAGAATTTAGGAGGCGAAAAATAATTTATTTTAATTTCATAAATTTGATACTCTATCTCTACACTAGAAGAGCTAAATCGTGGATGAATAACCCCAAAGAACAGGGTTTTGGAGGTGAAAAACATTAAATTTTAATCTTATGCCCTTTATTTTTTGGATTGAATGCTTTTGTTCGAGACAATTTAAACAGTTTTTACTTGCCCAGTTTCTTTGAAAGGTCCTCTCTTTGGGGACAGTTGGAGAATTTGGGGCATCTGCAAATTTTTATGGCACATAGTTTGGATGTTTTCTATCGACTTTCTGTAGAAATACTGGTTTAAAGCTACATTTTCCCAGGAACAATACCCTCTTAGCTGAGGGGAATAAAGACTTTTTAAACATGAATTGACTTTGTTGATTAAAGTCAAATTCAATGCTTTTCATAAAGATGTTGAATCCCTTTATATTGGGGCACATGCTTATATCAATGTTTTAAAAGATAGAATTGGACCAAGAATTGACAAAGGGCCATACCAGACTTGGATCAGAACCAACAGATTACTTAGTTTATTAACAGGTTTACTAAAAATACATAATATCTGAAATTATATATATATTTATATATATATATATATCACAGCGTAAACTAGTTGAACCGGTCAGCCTGAGATCTCTACCTGCAAACAAGTAAAACCCTACAACTGGGATATTTGACCATACCAAACTTACAGGAAAAGATTACAAATATAACATGTATTTTCAATCAAAATAATATTGTAAAAAGAAACCAATAGATGTATGGTTCAGGAGAATCCTACCATAGTGCAATTTATCACAAGTTTGTTACATGAAATCAGACTAGAGAAGAGGTCATAGTTCCAAATAATTAATGCATTTTAAAGGGAAAATTTTAAAGCTAAATTTTACCAATGTTCCACTTCCAGCACACAGGAGCACGGGAGCAAGGAAATGCATCAGGGGCATATGGAAGCAACACCCAAATTCGATGGAACATTTGAAATGGAAAACTCCAATATTCATCATTCACATGGTCACATTTTGAAAACTTTGGCGCAAACACAGGTGACAGACACCCTAGCTTTGACGAACTTCCTTTCCCATCCACAGTCTATTCCTTTGATTTTCCTTTCACCTCGTTGTTCTCTTGGGAGGTGGGCTGGGGAATTTCATTCTGCAAACCACATAAAAACCACTGTTGTAAACAAAACTTAAAAGTTCCCTCTACACACAAAGAAACTCTAAACAAATTTAGAATTATAATAGAATAGCATGGCGCTCTGATTGACGGTAATAAGAGTCGAACCCATATAGGGTTTCGATGGCGGCAGCTGCAGCCGCAATGGTCACCAAAGGCGTAGACACTGCCATCTCCTTCAACTTTGACGACGAGAAATCAAGATAATCGAGGAGAGTGGAGTATAGAGAAATGGAAGCTCTAAAATCCTTCAGAAATGTTAACGATAATGTGGTAGGAGGATGCTTAAAAATCGATCAACATCCACCAACAACAACAGATCAAAATGAAGCTCCCTGTCTTTCTTGCTTCAGTGTCTTCCCATGGTGGTGTAGCATCTCCTATCAGCCTGAATGTATGTCCCGTTGGTAGAGGTGAGGCGGTGGAATAATTTCTCCATGACAGTTGGGGAAAGTACTAGTGGATATTTAATTGATGAAAGGAGGCGGTGGAATGCCCAGACTAAACTATAAAATAAGTCTTTCTGTAGCAAGTGCTCAATTATATAAAAATTGTACCCCAATACACCCTTATCAACCTTGTATGTTTAAATTATTGGAAAGGCATGGCTAAAAATTTGGCCATACAAAGATGACATGATAGTCAAATTTAACATGAAGGAAGAAGGAAACAATGCATTGTTTTGTTCTGATAAAATTTCACACGAGTAGCTTAATTTTAATAGTATAATCAGTCACACGCAGAATCTCGATAGTTCATTGTGGTTCAACATTTTATCCTGTATCTCTTCCAAATAGTGAAAATGATACTTGATTAAGATGAGTATTCTTTCAAGTTCCTAGTGGCAATAGAAGCCAAGGAAATTACATCGGAGCAACCTAGAATTCATGAGTTGATTGTCAATGGTTGGCTATCAATAATCTAACTCTTAAATACATGGGCTATAAACATACAGGAAATGTATGTTTATATCGAGGAAGCCTCAAATTCATGACAATAATGGTTGGTTCTCAAAAATTGATAGTTTTTACCAAGGGGTTTTTGAAGGATGGGACAAAGATGAAACTTGCCAACCAATTGACAAGTATTCAACAAAATTGACAAGTATTCAACAAAATTTATCTGTAAGATATACCTTTCCCATAATTATTTTAATGGTAAGGTAGTTATTTCATACTTTACTACATAGTATATTAGTACTTTTCAATTATTTTAATACAATAATTATGTATTAATATATTAATTATTTTTAATATTTTATTTTTGATCTCACAAAGATTGCAATGACTTCATTGTACAAATCGGTATTTTATAGTATATTAATATTTTTTAATTACCTAATACAGTGATTATGTATTAATATATTAATGATTTATTAATTATTTTTATAGATTTTTTTATTCAACTAACAACAATTACATTTAAATAAAGTGGTTGATATATTTTTATTCATTAATTAAAAAGAGTGGAAAATGATCTTATATTAACCATTTAAATAAAAATGTAGTTATTACTAGTATTATTTTACTTAAATGTAGTTGTCACTGATACTAAAGTAGTAATTATTGTTTTTATTGATTATGAAGGTAAATAATAAAATGCTTTTTTTTTTATGATAAAGTAATTATTCCCTATTAAAATTTATAATAGGATGCCTTCTTTTTGTGGGTGTTACCATAAGGTAAACAATCTTATCAATTATAATAGGATGTGGGTGTTACCATAAGGTAAACAATCTTATCAATTATAATAGGATACTTTGTTTTTGTTGGTATTACTATAAGGTAAACAATCTTACCAATTATATTAGAATGCTTTATTTTTGTTGATGTTGCTATAAGGTAAACAATCTTACCAATTATAATAGGATGCTTTGTTTTTGTTGGTGTTACTATAAAGTAAACAATCTTACCAATTATAATAAAATGCTTTCTTTTTGTTTGATGATACAAAAACATTGTAAACAACAACACAGCTTTTAAATCATTGTAAATGACATCACAACAACACAGCTTTTAAATGTTTGATAATACAAACACATTATAAATGACATGAAAACGACAAAGCTTTTAAATCATTGTAAATGACATGATAACAACACAGCTTTTAAATGTTGCTAAATTAGTTGTGAGTGTTTATAAACCTATATCAACTACTACTTTTTAATTGAGATAGCTTTTAAATGTTGCTAAATTTTAGTTGTGAGTGAGTGTTTATATACTTATATCAATTACTTTTTAATTGAGAATATCTCAAATACTTTTTATTTTTATTCTAATATAGTTGTTGATAGGTTTATGTTGAGTTTTTTTTTTTTTTTTTTCTCAACCCAAAACGATAATGAGCTTATACAGCAAACATGGAATTTTAGCAGGAAATCGTCATTATTTTTGCTGGACGAAATGCTTAGTATTTCTAAGAGAAGCTATTGATTTCATTAGACTAACTAACCTGAAGATATCTTACCTAATCCGAAGATATAGTTGGTAATCTTACCTAACAACATAGCACAATGTATTCGAAGAGTTCAAAGATTCCTCCAGCGCACCTCGCACAATGTATTAAAGAGTTCAAAGATTCCATTTGTTTGGCAGTTTTTTTAGAAACTTTAATACAGGCGACGTCCAAGGACAGCAAAAACCAATATATAGGCGAGGAAGAACAGTGAAAAAAATGCAGTTAAAGTAACAAGCAAGTAGGCTTTTGTTTCTTGTATTATGGGCACCCTATTCGCATCAGCAAAGTCTTATTTGATTAGTGTTTTGCAGGTGAAATACGAATTGGAATTTCCATGGCATTGCAGTGTGCCGAGATGGGAGGCTAGGAGCTTTATCGAAATATATAAACAAAACAATTCGTGGCTAAAGTACTGACCTTGTCAAAAAGATTTGAATTTGAATAAGTCGAAAAATGATCTTGAATTTCGTGGAGTGTTGTGAATACACTAATCTATATGTTTGCCACTTCCGCTTTTAGGTACAATATCAACCAAAAAAATTTAGAGTTGGCGAAATTGGACTTCAATATTGTGCAATGCATACATCAGAAAGAGATGCAACTTATCTCAAGGTGGTTTCCCATTAGACATTCCGATGTATCTAATTATCATGTAAAGATTCATTGCTTCTCAATTTAGTGACATGACCCTCTATTATGTGCATATATGTAGCTGGTGGACAGACTCACATCTACCGCAGCTGGATTTCTATCGGAAACGCCTCGTGGAGCTTTACTTTTGGGTGGTTCTAGCCGCATTTGAGCCCCAGTTTTCTACCAGCAGAATCGCCTTCACACAACTTTCTACACTGTGCTGTTCTAGATCACCTATATGATACTCACGGAACATCTGTGCTGTTCTAGATGACCTATATGATACTCACGGAACATTGGACGAAGTCAAAATCTTCACAGAGGGAGTGAGAAGGTGAAGTCAAATTCAAATTATAGCCGTTATCTATTCAAATTATGTCATGAGCCAGTAACGTTGTATTATTCTATATAACGGGAAGATTTTTCTTTTAAATAAAAATCTTGTATTATTTTCTGTGTCATTTTCAGATGGGATATTTCGTCAATAGGCAGCCTTCCAGACTACATCCAAAAAATATTCGAGTTGTTTATGAAGTTGAAAAAATGGGGTATGTACAGTTTATGTATATTTCTTCTTATGTACAGACAACTAAGACAACTAGGCAAAACATATTTCTTTTGGACATCCAATGAATGGAATGCTGAAGTTGAAAAAAGACAAGGGCGAGATATGGCAGCGTACATAAGGAAAAATGGGGTATGTACAGTTCATGTTTACGGACAACTAGGCAAAACATATTTCTTTTGTAACACTGTTCATATTCTTAGCAAATCAATGAATCTATTTGACTGGTTGCTCCATGTTAAGTGGGAGCAAGACCTTGAATCCTATCTGCAAGAAGCGGAATGGATAGCGACTGGATATGTCCACTCGTTTGATGAGTACTTGAAGAATGGGCAGGCTAGCTCAGGGATGTCTGTGTTAAATTTGATTCCGCTTCTGTTAATGGGTCAAATTCTACCGGACGACGTTCTGGAGCAAATATTCTATCCATCCAAGATCCACGAGCTCTTAGAATTGACGGTCAGCTTGAAGGACGACATAACAGATTTTGAGGTATGTGGCATTAATGTTAGTATTTATTTTTAAAGCGTTTAAACCAGATGAGATTTGCTTGAGTTTTAACATTTTCCACTATGAATGAAACTAGAGAAGGAACGCGGGGAGATAGCCTCAAGTTTAAAGTGTTATCTGAAAGAGAAACCTGGATCTACCCGGGAAGATGCTTTAAATCATATGAATGGCATCCTGGATCTTTCTTTCAGTGAATTGAATCGTGAATTTCTGAAGCATGACAATGTGCAGCTGTGTTGCAAAAAGATCATTTTCAATTTTGCACGGGACATGCACTTCCTCTTCAAATACAAAGATTTCGTATCTATTTCCAACAAGGAGGTAAAGACCAAATAGTCAAAGTTCTTGTCGAGCAGGTGCCCCTCTGAATATTTGATCTGATTACAATTTCTTAATGGGAGAAATAATTACGTCTCGAGGATGCACACAGAACAAATGGGTCTTCGCTCACCCATTTTTCATCTATGGCAATGCAATTTTATTTTTATTTATAGATTTTGCCATTTGAATTACATGGAAATTTTCAAAATGAATAATGTTAACTTATTGGCTCGAAAGTGAAATAGCTTACAAATTTCTTTTACATGTTGGAAGATGGCTCTTCATATTTAACTTAAAATATTTTCTAATTAAAAGATCAATTTCATTAAATTTGGACTAATAAGTAAGAATCTATATTAAATGGTGAATTAGAATTTCAAAAATGTGATTATTGATGTATTTAAAGTGGAAAATTTGATTTTAAAAATGTGAATATTGGTTTTCAAAAGTGTAATTTTTTATTATAAAAGTACTGATTTCAAATATTTTTTATTCTAAAAGTGTGATTTTTGATTCACAAAGTGTTGATTTGGATTCCAAAAATGTCAGTATCAAATTCCTACTATGTTTTTTTAGATTTTAATAATTATACATGTATATCTATGATTAGTGTACACCATTTGTTTTTTTTATGTGCATTCATGATATCATTATGAAATGCATTGCTAAATATATCAAAATTGAAGATATGCAACAAAATAAAAATAAGTGATGACAATCATTGCATTACAAAGTTTCACTTATTCATAAATATTTAAGGCAATGTACAATAGGTTCCATTTAAACAAAATGATGACTATGAGTCAATCCTTTTTACCAACTTCCTCGCCTTAAATGAAAACACTATGACTTGTTTATTATGACAAACACTATAACTTGTTTATTAGGAAAAAATTATTCACAAAATCCACATCCTAGTCTAGAAGAGAGGAGAGAAATCAACATTCAATAATTTTATCTAAAGAAAATTATAGTTATTATTTACATTCATTTACTAATTTATTTGTTATTACTTGATAGAGTCATTCAAATTTAATGAAAAGTACATAAGTTTTTTATTCAAATAAAGTCTCATTAATTGGAATCACTCTCACTCTCTCAATTATGTTCAAAATGTTATTGTTGTGCCTCAAGTGATTCAAATACCTTCACATTTATTCGTGGTGTCCCTCCCTTTCATTTTTCATTTGGTGACCATTTCCATGTGATGATTGTTATCCACAAATGCTTTGAAAATGATAAAAAATCAATGAATAACAGTCCACTTGAGGGGGAAACCTCCTTTTACAATATATTGAATTAATAATATGAGATATGATGATCCTAAGACTAGGTCTTAATGAAAGGGTGCACTTGAGAGTTGTAGCCTACATACAAATATAACACTAGAAATTTAATAATTGAATATCTAGGGATTAAAAAGAGGTTTTATATTTAACATGAGGCTTTGTATAGGGATTGATGTGCCCCTCCCCTTAAAACAAGTGTTTGTTGGAGATATTACACACACCTAGGATATGTTTTCCTTATTTTCCTATGTTTATTAGTCATTATTGAGGGTCTCTTATTTTTTTGGAACATCAAGAATATTCTCTTCATTTTAGAGCCATTTACACTTAGTTAAACTAGTGGAAGTCACTCATGCATGGAAACCTTGATTTTATGACAGGAAGTTACATGTGCTTCTCTCACTTCCACACGTGTGGCTCAGTTAACTAAAGACTGCATGACTAGTTAAATACGACTAGGTGGTGGTTAACTCTAGTAACTATATGCGTGTTTCTAGATATTTCTAGACCACCACTATGTTTCATTGGATTCACTTATAGTGCACATTAGTTGAGATATACATAGTATATCATGTGTAAATTACCATTCATTCATTTGGTTATTACATTTTCTCTTCTTTTCTCTCCAAATTTTCTCTCATCTTCTCACTTTTGCAAGTTGTGTTCGTTATTCTACTAGCTAGATCTCTTGTGCACATATTCACCACATTCTACATGGTATCAAAGCCCATAGTTTGCTAGGAAGAAGGCACACCAACATTTTTTATTTGTAGGTACTGAAGATTGAAGAACACGGAAAGAATGGAATCTCCTCTGTCTGTCATGCTAACACCGTACAACTACTTTGAATGAAACAAAAAGATGGAGATTTTTATCTAAGTTAGATTATTTTACAGGTTAACCATGTCTACGGAAACATAAGCCACATCAACCATTAAATAATCCAAATACCTCAATAGAATGGATGAGGCTTACAGAGGCCTCTACATGCACATATCCCATGATTTTTTGTTTCATGTATCTTCTTGCGAAACTCCAAACGAGATTTGAACCACCATGGAAGGACTCTTTGGAAAAAAAAATGAGATGAGAGGCCACATGTTCGAGGTGGAATTACTTGCATTAGATCTGAAAAGATTTGAAAACATCTAGGATTTATGCACAAGGTACAAGGATTTATTGCTACAACTGAAGTTTTGCAAGACTGATAAATAAAAGGAGGAAAATCAAATGGTTCACACCATTTTTTCAATACTTGGTCCGAATTATTCATCTTTTGTTTCTACTTTCCACACTCATAGGTTGATTGTTGGAGCATCCTATACTATACCCTCTTTGGATACCTTCATTGAGGCCCCGATTGAGGAGTAAGATAAAATCATCAAGATGGGTGTAATAAAAAACTCCAAAGAACATGAACTTGCTTCACATGATGGAAGAAATTCTCAACATCAGAAATCCAAAAAGAAAGGGAAATAAAAGGTGCATGCAAAACAAAAGAAGGAAGGGTACTCCAAACCCTTCAATGACTCCTCATGATCCAAAAATGGAAAATGGAATAAAGGACGTAAGTGTACCTACTGTAATCAAGGATTCCATACATAATCCACATGCATGAACAAGAAAATGGACCTTATGACTTAGATTATTCAAAATAAAAATCTTGGGGATCAAATTCCTAATGGTTCCAAGAAGAAGCCAGAAGATCATGCTCCCAAAGGTAATCATCATGCATTATGCTTTGTTCACTCTTCACATGATGCCTGGATCATGGATTTAGGTGCATCCCACCATATGGATACCACACATGATACCTTATTTCATTTGATTGTATGCAATGGTACTCTTATCCTCATGTGGGATGACTCTCTAATCGAGGTCGCAGGAAAAGGGAAAGTAGAACTAGATCTTGGAAGTTTTGAGAATGTTCTCCATGTTCCTCAACTTTTTGTGAGTCTTCTCTCAGTGTATTAGATTACACACTCAAGATCAGGAAAAAATATGGAGTTCACACTAGACTCTGTATCCATATTCGACATGCAAGACAACTCCAGGATTATTTTCAAGGACGTAAATTATCAATCTTGGTTACACACTTTTTCTAAGTTTAATGAACCTAATTCCTTTGTACTACTTACGCATGTTGATGACAGTAGTAGACTATGGCACAAAAGGTTTGGTCCCTTCAACTTCATGTAGATGAAACAACTTAACAAGAAAAGGATGGTCACCGGATTACCTGATATCCACTTTTCCATATGGGTTTGTGAAGGATGTGTTGTTGGCAAGCACTCTCAAGAGATGTTCGAGAAGGGGAAGGATCATAGGGCTTCCTCTCCATTAGATTTGACTCATAGTGATATCATGGGTCCATTTCCGCATCCATCCATCAACAAGGAAAGGTACGTGCTCAAATTTTTGGATGATTACTCACGTTATACTTGGGTATTTTTTCTCAGGAAGAAGTTTGAGGTCTTTGAACATCTCAAAGAGTTCAAATCACTTGTTGAGACTCAATCAGGGATAAAGATCAAATCCCTTCGTACAGATAATAGGGGGGAGTACATAAACATAGATGTTTAGAATATTTGTCTTGAGGATGGTATACAGTTGCAGCACACAATACCATATACTTTGTAGTAG
This sequence comes from Picea mariana, assembly GCA_032191745.1. Taxonomy (NCBI): domain Eukaryota; kingdom Viridiplantae; phylum Streptophyta; class Pinopsida; order Pinales; family Pinaceae; genus Picea; species Picea mariana. Next base: position 491,143 of record JASDQU010103020.1, read on the forward strand.
AAAAGGCTTGCTAAGTGGAAAAAAAGATCTCTCAAAGAGATGGCCTCTCTATGTTGCATGCAAGATCATTTCCTCCCAAGTGTTGGGCTGGGGTATTTAATTATTCTAATCATATTCATAACATATCCCATCACATATATGTTAAGGACATGACTCCTTTTGAGGCTTGGAGAGACAAAAACCACAAGTCAACCACTTCAGTGTCTTAGACTTACATGCATGGGCTTGGATTCCCTTTGAAAAGAGAAAATCACTCAATCCTTAGAGTAATACATGTATATTTGTTGGATACCTAAACAGTGTGAAGGGATATAACTCATTGATCCCTCTATATACCAGGTCATCATTGAGCATAGTGTTAAGTTTGAGGAAAGTCTCTCACGTGCTCCACATGAGCCGCATGTAGGTACTTTTGTCCTTCCACCAGTTCAAGATGATGAGTCTATACATTTGGACTCTACTTCAGATCTAAGTTCTGATACAAATTTAGAGGATTCAAAACATGCAGATGCACATTGAATATAGGCAGATGAGGAGCCACAGCAAAGACCCAAGTGGGCACATGCCAGTCTTGAGGATGCTACATATCTTGTTGGGGATCCAACAGATATTAGTAGGATTCAATATCATTTCGATGAGCCCCCTCGTGTACTCATAGCCACTAAGCCCATGTTGCCTATGAAATTTTATGTGGCTCTGTCTTCAAACCTGCTGACCTATGGCAAGGCTACAGGGAATCCATTTTGGGAATCATCTATGCAGGATGAGTACAAATCCCTCCTCGAGAACTATACTTGGGATTTCATTCCACTTCCTTCAAGAAGGAAGCTTTTCAGATGCATATGGGTCTACAGGACAAAGACTGTAGTGGATAGAAATGTTAACAGATACAAGGAAAGACTGGTTTCCAAAGTATTTAAGCAGGTTCATGGCATAGACTATGATGAGACATTCTCTCTAGTAGAGAAGATGGACTCCATTCATTTGACCCTTTCTATTCTGGCATCCAGAGGATGGGAAGTCCATCAAATGGATGTGAAGAATGAATTTCTTCACAGAGATCTCTCAGAGGAGATTTACATGGAGAATCCACATGTATTCATACATGATGCATCTTTGGTTCGCAGGATCAAGAATTCTCTCTATGGCCTCAAACAGGGGCCAAGAGAATGGTACACCAAGATGGAATCCTACATGTTGTCCTAGAATTTTGTGAGATGCAAATCTGATCCAAACGTCTACATGATTAAGACTACTAATTCAATTTTGAATATAGTTCTTTATGTGGATGATCTTTTGATAAATGACTACTTGACTTCACCGCCCGTGGTGAATAGGAATGTGCATGACACATTTTTTATGATGAACGTGGGGCCACTCCATTACTTCCTTGGTCTCGAGATTAGTTAGTATGCTTCAGGAATCAATAAATATCAATCCAAGTATGCTTAGGATATCATGGAGATATTTCACATGATAGATTGCAAGTATACCCCTACCCCCTTCCTATCTAGGGTGAGACTTGAGGATGGCAGGGACACTCCACTGGTTGACAACACTTTGTACAGACAACTAGTGGGGAGTTTTTTGTATCTCTCCCACTCTTGAACAGACCTATCATATGCAATGGGAGCAGTCTCTAGGTACATGCAGGAGCCGCATGAGTTATACTAGAAGGATGAAAAATGTATCCTTCGGTACGTTCAAGGCACCATCATTTATGGGATCCACTACGAAACAAGTTTCAAGTTGGATCTCATAGGCTTCACATATTCTTACTAGGAAGGAGACAATGATGATCACAAGTAAACATCCATATACACTCTTAGTTTGGGTTTAGGACTTATCTGTCGGTTGATAAATAAGCAGTTTGTTATTTCTCTATCTTCAGTCAAGGCTAAGTATAGAGGAGTAGTTAACAATACGATCCAGACATTGTGGCTACAAAAATTTCTTACAGAGTTTGGAATCCATTCCCATAGACCTACTTTCATTTGGTGTGACAACCATAGTACTCTCAATTTTTGCATAGACCCAGTGCAATGACAACAAACAAGTATATCGAGATCCATACTCCCTACATCAAAGATCTAGTCCTCAAGAGGATCATTGATATGCTATTCTCTTCTTCCTCTAAAAATATTGCTAACATCTTTAGTAATAATTTCACTGAGAAGAAGTTTCACTATATGCACAATCATCTTGGAGTGAAGGACACAATTTCCTAGAAACTATATTTCTCTTATTTTGATAAATTCTGCTTTGAGGGAGGGTTTTCCCATGATGTTTTCCCTCTTTCCTCACTTTATTTATTCAATGTTCATTATTTGCATTGTTCATGGTTACCTAACATGGCCCTTGTTATTGGGACCCATTGTTCATTACCCCATAGTAGTGTTCAGGGGGGGTGTTGGAGATATTACACACACCTATGATAGTTTTTTCCTTATTTCCTATGTTTATTAGTTATTATTGAGGGTCTCCTATTTTTAAGGAACATAGATAATATTCTATTCAATTTCGAGCCAATTACACTTAGTTAGAATAGTGGAAGTCACTCATGCATGGAAACCTCGGTTTTATCACCAACAATTGCATGTGTTTCTTTCACTTCCACACGTGTGACTCAGTTAATTGAGGACTGCATGACTAGTTAACTAGGACTAGGTAACATTTAACTCTGATAATTTATTTCCCATCTTTTGTTTCTTGAGGGAAATCATTTTTTTGGTTGTAGCTTTAGAAATACCCAATCTTCCATTCAAATTCCCTTTCACTACGATGTTGATCTTATTGTTGTTTCATCCTATTTTGTACCATAACCAAGTTTTCATTCAATAGTTGAGAATGTCTTGTTTATTCCCTATGCGCTCCTCCACTGCTTGAAACTTTGTAGTTCCTTTTAAGGGAGATGTGATGTATGGAGGATGATATCCAAAAAGTGCTATAAATGGGGACATTTGTTATGAAGTATGGAAGGATTTGTTGTACCACCATTTTTCCAAGGGAAGCCCCTTGACCCACTGTGTATGTTTATCATATACAAAACAAAAAATATATATTTCTATACATTTATTCACAATATCATTTCTCCCATAGGATTGAGGATGGTAAGATGAGATATGAGCCAATTGAGTACCCAAACAAGAAAATAATTAAGTACAAAAATTTTCTGTGAAAATTGGATCTATGTCACTTAAAATAATCTTGGGGACTCCATGTAGCTTTTGAATTGTTTCCATGAATGTTGTAGATATTATACTTTCTTTAAGAGGATGAGAAAGAGAGAAAGGATGGGGATACTTTGTTAGTCTATCCACTACTACCATGATGACAATCTTTCCTTCATATTTGCGTAAACCTGTAATAAAATCCATTGAAACTTCTACTGAAATGTACACTTGACACTGAGAGTGGGGGGGTGAATCGGTGTCTAGAAATGTTGGCTACTTTTCACGCTTTCCTATATTAACTGAATTAATTGAATACAATATGAAGTTCAATTTATAATTCATTAAACATCTAAAACATGAACTGTATGAAGTACATATAATATCTTTATTTTATTTATTTAACTTGTATAAATACATAGAAAATCAATTCTTTAAAATATTTGATTTCAACTGAATATGAGAGATCCAACTCTCTAATACAATACCCATCTTGTAGTTCTCATATCCAACTAAGAAATGAGGAATCCAACCCTCATAACAAGTCTCAACTTGTTGATCTTAGATACAACTGAGATGTGAGGAATCCATCCCTCATAACAAGACTCAGCTTGTAAACATGCACCAACCTAATAGAATGAACTTCCATTCAATCCATTATGTAAATATATTTAATCCACCAAGACAGTCTCTTATCACCATTATTTCTTGTTTATATATTCTTCCAACTAGTGTGAATTTGAAACATTGCGTCTTTTGATATTGAACCATTGTACCTTTTCATTTAAATGATAATATTAAACTTTAAATAATAACATTTTTAATTTTTATTCATAATTCTCATGATTTAACTCTCTTTTAATCATCACTATGTATCGGTTCTTTTTTTCCTCATGAGTTGATCACATATATGGATCGACTCATTATATAGTTATCATGCTTCTGTTGCATCCTTAGTTCTCCAACAAAAGATATTAAAGATTTTTTTTGTATTGTTATGGTGTTAATTCTCTGTCGAATTACTCTATCAACCCTGAGTTGTTTACATAAATGAAATCTGTATGATGTGCTTCCTTCAACCCAATCTTCAAATGACCATGATCTTAAAACCACAGGCTTATCCATTTAAGAGTTTCTTCCTAGCACTTTATTATTCTGTACCTATTCGTCTGTGTGGGACTGTATTCAAGCATCTGAGGGCTTATTACTTCTATCCCCTTTAACTTCTTTACCTTATCACGTGATTGGTGTTGGAACCAGGTTCTCTGGTACTTTGTCCTTCAGGACTTCAGTATTTTGCAGTCATTCAATCCTCTCGAAGTATATTTATCCAAAATGCATATACTGTTTTCACAAGTAGATCAGACAACCAATATTAATATTTCATTGGATGGACGATCCTGGCTTATCCAGAGGCTTCAAACCAATTGAATATCATGACTTAATATTCAGTTGAGTGGACTATTCTCATTCACTTCGAGACTTCTATATGACCAAAGATGGTGGCTAGGTATTAAGCCAAACATGTTCTTAATCACTTATAAAAATAAACGGTCATGTTTTAATTGGACATTGAGATGGATGTCTGTTATTTACTCTAGAACTTCAGAGATTCAAGACTCCTATATATTCAAAGTCTGATTTAGTTCAATCCCTCCAGAGTGATTACCTATTGAATAAGTCATAAAGTGTTGATGACCGCTTGTTGTCGGTTAACACCTCCCTTACGCTATCCTTCCACAATGTTAGATCAACGGTTGAGAACACTCTTAAAATAGTTCAACGGTTAGCATTACTTCAATATTTATGCTTACTCTATCCTTCCACTATACTTGATCAATGGTCGAGAATTCTCTCGAATTAGATCAACAATTAACATTACTTTGTGATTTCAACCTTTGGTGATTAGCTGATAACACAGACTTGGATATTCCCGAAGTTAGTAACCAAAAAGTGACATGGTTTGTGACGTCACTATTGATGTGGCACTGATTAAGTGGATTCCACGTGTAACCTGTAATCATGACTTTCGTATACCTAAGGTGCCAATTGGACCTTGACTCTTGTCACAATTTGATTGCACCACATGTACTGTTGTCGTGGATGATCCAACGACCCTCAGTTCTTAGGATATCCTTCCACTTGGATGGTCTAGATTCATTTCGGCCTTTAGGACTTCGGGTTAATATCTTTTTCCCACTTCCCAATTTTCCCATAGTGATATTCCTCGAAGAATAAACCTCGACTAACTTGACTTCATCTAATGATTCTTCTTTAACTTGAGAATCTTAACATGATCCAATGGTTATCAGGAATCTGACCATTCAGGATCTTAAGCCTTTGGCCTTGCTTATTCTATACTTCATCTTTACTTGATCCAACGGTTGGGATATTTTCCAAAGTGTTCCTTAGATCAGATGATTGTCATTTCTTCATGAATTCGGGCTTCGAGAATTCTGGTTCAATTCAAACTCTTTTTCACTGATGTGGTCAACACCAAGGTTAATCATTTCTACTCAGCCTTAATCCAATGACTGAGATATTTCTTGATATTATCTGGTGATTTTAATTAGTGACTTCGTGCCTTGGCCTTTCTTATCCTATCCTTCCACTTTATTTTTATCAGATGATCAATATTACTCTGAAATCTTTCTAAGGTCAGATGACTCATGTCCACTTCGGGACTTTGTCTTTGACTAAAATATTTTTCCTTTCGGTAATTTTATATGAAGTAGTCAGCATCGAATTTGACCATTGTTCCTCCTACACAATATGACAGTTTAAGTCACTCCCAAATCTTCAATCATACGACCATTATTCTCTACTTCTTTACGCAGGTTTCCTCTGTGATCCAAGAGTCATATTTACATTCGAATTATTGATGAACGACTCCAGTTGCTTGATTTTTATAAAGTTTTCCACCTGTAAAAATTCTCTTTTTGAAACATGATCTCCTACGTGACTTCAAAAAAGCTATCACTTCTGAGCTTTGGAAAATGTACTTATAACGAAGATCATCAATCCTTGACAGTGATCGAATATTACATCGATGACATTTACCAGATGCATTTTCTCCTGAACATTAGCCTTGCTGCTGTGTTGCATTATCTTTCCATCAATGACCCGTCATTACACATGGACAGACCTTATTGGCCATCCTGACACTAATTCCAACTGTATAAATTTTTTCATGACCGATTAATGTTGCCATCAATGAAAACACATAACCAACAATTCCAACAATCGCCCCCTTTGTCATTGAGGGAAACATATCTGTAAAACAAAATGAGTTTGTATCTGTGCTCCCCCTATCACTGATCTCCTTTTCTATCTAATGCCAGTTTTGGTTTCTATTGAAATTTTTTTTACTTCTTCTCTCCCCCTTTGACATCAATGAAAAAGAGTGAGGCTCTGACTATTTTTCTCCCCCTGTGAATTTACTAACTGCTTATCTCAGTTCATTGGGATATTTGCGTTCAAATAAGTAGTCTTATTGATATCAATTTGTAGTGATCAAGTCTTTTAAACCTATTCTAATTACTTTCTTTTGATTTTCTTCTTCCTTTTTACTTCTATACCTTCCTTAACAAAGTTCATGAATTGTTATTTCTTTGTAATTTCATCTTTTTCTTTTGAGAAGGATGATCCTTTATCATGTTTGTAAATGGTGCTCCACTTGTCATTGTCTTATTTTTTATTATATCCAAGACCATTTTTGTCACCAACCGATCTTTGATTGTTCCAAATATTATCTAGGATAGCTGAGCTATTCTGGAAATTGATAGTTTTATTTGTCTTTTCAATCATGTTTTGAGATTGACTAATTTCAATTTCAACATTTGACATGTCTCTTCCTTTTTAGTTAGCTGAATCTTTAAGGATTCTTCCACTTTCTTAGCATGTTCAAGTTGAGTCTTTATATTGATGAATATTTATTCTGTCTCATCCAAAAATTCTTTGCATTTAACAATTTTTTCATATGTCTTAAAATCTTCCATATCTTTTGTTAGATCAAAAATTTGATTTTTCAATCTCTTGATTTCTTCCTTGTTTTGTAGATGAATCCTTTTGAGGCTGATGGCCTCCAATTCCAACGTGTGGCATGAATTTTCTTTCCTAGTTAACTAGATTGTCAGGTCTTCTTCACTTTATTTAGTTTCCTCAAGTTGAGTCTTTAGACTGTTAACTAATTATGTTTCTTTTAGTATTCATTTGCTTTTGTTATCATGTTTTTTCAATTCTTCTATTTCCTTTATCAGATGATCAACTTCAATCTTCAATCTTCTGGTCTCTTTTTCTTTGTCTTCTAGTTGAAGTCTCTGTTCAAACTCTTCATGGCTATATTTATCTAATTGTTGAAGTAGCAACATATATTTTTTTTGAAGTTTCTCCAACACTTCTAGAGTGAACATAGTTGTGTACTCAAGATTGTCAAGAGCCTCCACGTGAACTTTGATATGTATACCATTTCCTAGTTCCAGACAAATCTCTTTTATTGTAACTGTAACATTAGTCTTAATATTATGTAGTTTTTCTTTAGTGATTACTGAGTTATTCCTCAATTCCTTGATGAGGTTGTCTTCTTCATTGTTGAATGAGGATTGCATCAAATCCTACATTTCATTCTCATTAGAAATCTCTTTCTTTGTATTATGTTCTTCAATCTGATTGTAATTCTCCTTTTCTTTATCGTGTTCCTTATCTTGATAAGAATTCTCTTCTTCTGAGTTTTATTATTTATTCTAACAGGAATTATGTTTATCTGAGTCTTGTTCCTTACTTTGATAAGATTTATCTTCTTCTTGTGCTTCGTTCTAATAATAAAGTTCTAGCTGGAGCCATAATTATTTAGCATTTTTGTAGTGCCTCATATTTTCTTTGACTTGGTCTGACAATCCATCCTGGATTTCATTTAAGGATAATTAATTGTTTCTCCTTTCTTCCTTTACAGTTTTGATTTTTTCTTTGAAGTAGTTAAGTTCCAAGGCTTACTTACTATCGAATCTCAAAATCCATATCCTCTTGACTTCAGATATCTTTTCATATTTTCCCTTTGTGAAGAATAATTGGTTCCATCAAATAAGGGAGCTTCATTTCTGGAGAGAGCCATTTGTCCACCCATTTCTTCACAATCTACCTTCCAATGTTTAAATTGTGCTAAAGGAACTCACTCTGATACCAATTGTTGAAACATACACTTGACACTGAGAGGGAGGTGTGAATTAGTGTCTGGAACTTTCGGATACTTTTCACACTTTCATAGATTAACTAAATTACTTGAATAATATATGCAGTTCAATTAATTATTCATAAAAATCTAAAACACAAACTGTATGAAGTAGATATAATCTCTTTCTTTTATTTATTTAACATGTGTAAATACATATAAAATCAATCTGTTAATATCTTTGATTTCAACTAAATATGAGAGATCCAACTCTCTGATACAAGACCCAACTTGTAGTTCTGAGATCCAACTGAGAAATCAGGAATCCAACTCTCATAACAAGTCCCATCTTGTTGATATCACATCCAACTGAGATGTGAGGAATCCAACCCTCATAACAACACTCAACTTGTAAATAGGAACCAACCTGATAGAATGAACTTCCATTCAATCCATTATATAAATATATTTAATCCACCAAGACACTCTCTTCTCACCATTATTTCTTGTTTATATAGTCTTCCAACTGGTGTGAAGTTGAAACGTTGTGTCTTTTGATATTGAACCATTGTACATTTTCATTTAAATGATAATATCAAAATTTCAATAATATCATTTTTCCTTTTTATTCTTTATTCATAATGCTCATGATTTAACTCTCTTTTAATCATCATTGTGTATTGTTTCATTTTGTCTGCATGAGTTGATCATAGATATGGATTGACACATTATATCTCTCTCATTCTTTTGTTGCATCCTCATTTCGTCAACAGACCATATTCGAGCTTTTACCTATTCTCTGTATTTTTATGGTGTTAATTATTTGTCGAATTACTTTACCAACCTTGAGATGTTTAGAGAAATGAAATATGTATGAGACGCTTCCTTTGACCCAATATTCAAATGACCACGAGCTCAAAACCATCGGCTTATCCATTTAATCATTTGTTCCTAGCGCTTTATTATTCCGCCTCTATTCTTCTATGTGAGACCGTATTCAAGCTTCTGAGGACTTATTACTTCTATCCCCTTTAGCTTCTTTACCTTATCACATCATCGGTGTTGAAACCATGTTTTTCGGTACTTCTTCCTTTGGAACTTCGATATTTTGCAGTCATTCAATCCTCCCAGAGTATATTTCTCAGAAGTGCATATACTGTATTCACTAGTAGATCAGACTCTCAATATCAATATTTATTTGGATGGATGATCCTGGCTTATTTAAAGGCTTCAAACAAATCGATGGTCATGACTTAATATGCAGTTGAGTGGACGATTAACATTCACTTCAGGACTTATATATGACCACAGATGGTGGATGGTGTTAAGCCAAACATGTTCTTAATCACTTCTCAAAATCAGCAACCGTGTTTTAATTAGATGTTGAGATGGACGTCTGTTATTTACTTCGGAACTTCGGAGATTCGGGACTCGAGGATATTCAAAATCTGATATAGTTCAATCCCTCAAGAGTGATTAACTACTGAATAATTCATAAAGTGGTGATGACTACTTTATTTTGGTTAACACCTTCACTTATGCTATCCTTCCACTATGCTTGATCAATGGTTGAGAATGCTACTGAAGTAGATCAATGGTTAGTGTTACTTCCAAATTTATGATTACTCTATCCTTCCATTGTACTTGATCAACGATCGAGAATGATCCCGAATTATATCAACAATTAATGCTATTTCGTGGTTCCAGCCTTCAACAATTACCTGATAAGACGAGATTGGATATCCCTGAAGTTATTAATCCCAGAGTGACATGGTTTTTGATGTCACTTTTGATGTGGAACTAACTGAGGGGCTACCACGTGTCACCTATATTCATGACATTCATATACCTAAAGTGCCAACTGGACCTTGAATCTTGTCACCATCTGATTGTACCACATGTCCTGCTGGCATGGTCCTGCTATCATGGATGATACAACGACCCTCAGTGATTAGGATATCCTTCCATTTGGATGGTTCAGATTCATTTTGGCCTTTGAGAATTCTATTTATTCTCTTTTTCCCATTTCCCAATTCTCTCGGAGTAATATTCCTCGAAGAATAAACATCAAGTAACTTGACTTCATCTAATGATCCTTCTTTAACTCGAGAATCTTAACATGATCCAATGGTTATTAGGAATTAGGTTATTCAAGATCTTGGGCCTTTGGCCTTACTTATCCTATACTTCCTCTTTACTTGATACAATGGTTAGGATATTTCCCGAAGTGTTAGATCAAATGACTAGCATTTCTTCATGAAATCCGGCTTTGGGAACTCTGGTTCAATTCGAACTCCTTTTCACCAAAGTGGTCAGCACTGAGGTTAAATAGTTCTACTCATCCATAATCTAATGGATGAGATCTTTACTAATGTTATCTGATGATTTTAATCAAGGCCTCTATGCCTTGGCCTTGCTTATCCTATCCTTCCACTTTATTTTGATCAGACGAACAATATTACTCTGAAATGTTTCTGAGATTGGACAACTCAATTCCACTTCAGGACTTCATCTTTGACTAAAATATTTTTTCTTTAGGTAATTTTATCCCAAGTAGTTAGCGTTGAATTTGACCGTTGTTCCTCCTACATGATTTGACGATTTAAGTCACTCTCGAATCTTCAATCATATGGCCACAATTATCTCCTTCTTTATGCAGGTTTCCTCTGTGATCCAACAATCATATTTACATCCAAATTTTGGATGAACGACTCAAGTTGCTTGATTTTTATAAAGGTTTCCACCTCTAAAAATTCTCTTTCTGAAACCTGATCTCCTCCGTGCCTTCAAAATTACTATCTCTTCTGATCTTTGGAAAATGTACCTGTAAGAAAGATCATCAATCCTTGACAGTGATTGAATATTACATCGATGACATTTACCAGATGATTTTTCTCCTAAACTTTAGCCTTGCTTCTTTGTTGCATTCTCTTTCCATCAATGACCCTTCATTACACATGGACATACCTTATTGGACATCCCGACACTAATGCCAACTGTATAATTTTTTTCATAATTGATTCATGTTGTAGAACTTTGTTCATGACTGATTCATGTTGCCATCAATGACAACACACCCCCAACAATGCCATCAACTTCTTCCCAAATTTTACTTTTTATAGATAATGGTTGTAGGAGACCTAGCATCTTGATTGTCTCTCCCTTATTATGTTGGAAGACCACACATTAAGAAACAAAATTTTTCATGTCAGTTTTAGGACCTTCCTAGAAAAAATCCTTCTTGATATCATGGTAAATTTTCAATAATCATGAATGTTCTCCTATAGGAGAAGTGTGCAATTCTAGAAGGACCTACTATTTGAGCTGGGAATTCCTATATAAATATAGGCGATCATGATACCATAGTAAATCATTCTTCCATAAAAAATTATCTAATGAACGGAGGTCCTCTTGTATTTGTTGAATGGTCTTGCATACTTCCTTATATTGCTTCTATTATATCCTTACGTCTTCCATTGAATCATATTGCATAATAGAAATAGCATCTATTGAAACTTTTGTTTCTTCTTCTTTCCTTGAAAGGGAATCTTCCACAACATTATTTTTTTCGTTTTTGTAGATAATTTCAAATTCATAACCTAGCATCTTTGTAACCCATTTTTTTGTTTATCTTCCGAAGATAATCGTTGCTCCAAGAAATAATTCAAACTATCATGAATTGATTTTAATTTGATGTGTATTCCTATTAGGTAAGGGCATTGTTTCTTAACTTCATGTAGTATGACCAACATTTATTTTTCATAAATGGGTTTGGGTATGTTTTTTCCTTTAAGTTGGTTTCTTTCAAAGGCAAGGGGCCTTCCTTCTTGCATTAAAACTGCACCAATGCCATGGCCTAAGGCATCACACTCCAAAATAAATGTTTTTGTGAAGTCAGGTGTGGCAAGGACATGAGTTGTACACATAGCCTCCTTAAATTTTTCAAAAGATTTGGTTTCTTCTTGATTCAAATAAAATGATTCCTTCTTTAATAATGTTGTTAGAGGTGCTACTAGTTGACCATAGTTCTTGACAAACTTACAGTAATAGTCTATCAATCCTAGGTATCCTCTAAGCTTCTTCAAGGTTTTGGGAATTTTCCATTCCCTCATAGTTTTAATTTTGTTAGGGTCCACTTTTACACATTCATGAGATACAATATGACAAATATTCCACTCCTTGAACCCTAAAGGAACACTTGAAATGCTTTGCATAAAGTTGTTTCTCTTGATCCAATAGTTGTAATACTCTGTCAACATGTTGTACATGTTATTCCCATGATTTGTTGTAGATTATTATGTCATCAAAAAATACTAACACAAATTTTCTAAGGAAGGTTTTGAAAATAACATTCATCAAGCTTTGAAATTTTGAAGGTGCATTAGTAAGTTCAAATGGCATCACCAAAAACTCATAATGACCTTGATGTGTTCTAAACATTGTTTTGGTAAGATCTTCCCGCCTCATTTTGATTTGATAATATCTTGAACAAAGATCCAACTTAGTAAAGAAAATTGCTCCATGCAATTTATCTAATAATTCATCAATCATAGAAATAGAAAACTTACCTTTGATGGTCATTTTGTTGAGCTATCTATAATATGCAAACATATGCCTTGAACCATCCTTTTTTGTACCCATCACCACTAGTGAAGAGAAATAACTTTATATAGGTTGAATGATGCCAAGATCTAACATTTCTTGGATCATATGCTCAATCTCATCGTTCTATGCATATGGATACCTGTAAGTCCTAATGTTAGGTGGTACACTTCCTAGTTGTAAATGAATATGATGGTCATGATATCAAGCAGGTGGATACCCTTAGGAATTTCTCCAAACATCTTTGAATTATTTTTTATAACTATTTTGAGATCCAATGCAACAGAGGATATATATTTTTGAACATCTAGTGAGTACAATTGTGAAATTACACCATGGTGTCCCCTTTTTGTGTAATATTTTTAATGTTATTATAAACTATCACATTAGAGGGTTTCCTTTGGATACCTTTAAGCTCAATTTCCTTTCCTCCTGAGGAAAATCTCATGAAAATATCTTCAAAATTAAAGGTCATTATTCACAATGATTGTAACCATTTGACCCCTAATACAACATCAACACCACCCATTTGGATTGAAATCATTAGAATATCCAATAAATACTCCCCCATCTTGAGTTTAATACTATGGCACTTTCCAGGATAAATTGTGGTACCTCCATCTTCAATCATTACTTCAAACTCTAGTGCTGGAAATATAAAGCAATTGAAGTGTTTTACTAATTTGTAATTGATGAAGTTATGGGCCTTAATCAATTAACATTGTTACCTTTTCTATTTGATGTTTCCTTGTATCTTGAGGGTTTGTGGAGTACTGATGCAATCCAATGCATCACAAGATATCATTGTAGAAGTCTCTTCTAGATTTGTATCTTGTGATGGTTCCAAATCTTGATCTTATTCCTCTTCATAGTATATGTAGAATAATTTATTCTCATCTCATTTCATCCCTGATTACTTGTAGTCACAATTGAAACATAGCCTCTTTTCTCTTCTTTCATCCATTTTTTGAGGTGTTAACCTTGTCGCGTGAGTGAGGTTAGGAGAGGGAACATGGTATCATATATAGTTGTTAGTGTTCACCCTTCTAGTAACCATATTTTTATTTTCCACTTTCCTTCCATACTGAAATCTTGATCTAGGTATTCAGGTCCAAGAATATGCATCTCATGTTGAATTATCTCCTTTAAAGTGTCCATAAAGATATCTAAAAAATTATCCTCAGGAATGTTCTTTACCCTGAGACTCAAATTTTGGAAATGTTGGATGTGCTTTATAATTGGACCCTTTTTCTGAGGATTTATCAATTGACTAAATAATGTATTTTTCTTAAAATCCCCATAATGTGATATCAGTTCATCTGTAAAAATGGACCAAGAGATAATAAAATTATTTTTTCTTTCACAAAGCCATTGATAACAAACAAATTAATAATTTTCTAAATACAGGATGCCATAGGTACCTTTTGTAAGCTTGGAACTTGGTGTAGATCAAAGTATAATTGTTCCATTTGGAATATCCATGTTATATGATCATTACCATCAAACTTCCTCATATCAATATTTGGAATGAATTAGTTCCTTGGTGCGGACTTGAATACCTGATGATGTGGATCTTGGAATCATGAATGATTCTAAAATTTAGTATTTGTGTTATCCACCTGTGATAAAATGCTCCCTCTATATGATTGATTCTTAAAACCATTATTCTCCTTATTTTCATGATTTCCTTGGATATCGATATCCATTTTAGGGATCCTCTGTAAGAGCATGGATTCTATGGATTTTTTCATTTCATTCATGGATTTTTGTAATTCTTCCTTATTTTCATTCATTGATTTTTGCATTCCATTCATGGATTTTTACATTTCATTCATGGATTTTTGTACTTCTTCATTATTTTTATTCATATTATTTTCCATTAGTTCTGTATTATTTTTCCATCTCTTGAATTTTTATTTGTGTGTTTACCAACTCATTAATTGTTATTGACTAGCACACCAATCATTAAGTTGGTCCTCCAATTCGAATAGCTTGTTATGTATCTCCTCATGTTATTCATGAGTTATAGATGATATCTTTGGAGGTTTAATTAGTGTTGAATTATTTTTTGGAACCATGTGGGGTAAAAATAATAATACTCCTCTATTTTATGTTTATCACAAATTTTGGATCACAAAAAATAGATCTTCCAATAAAAATTTATGCCAATCATAAGTTGCATACCTTTCAAAACCTAATTTGGAGAATGTTTAGATGATTGATATTTGTCCCAATATATCTCTAAAATTTGAATCATTCTGAGCATAAAATTTCACTTTTTAGTACTATGATATGACTTATTAAACTTCTGAATATTTTACAATCTAAACCTTCACTAATAAAACGTTATAACAAAAATACAAAATTGTCTTTCTTAAGACTAATTTTAGGATTAGTAAACAACCCCAACTTCCATAAGATATATCTCACAAAGTATAATGATTAAAAATATGGAAATTTCCCCACACATAATTCACTATGTATCCTCAGGATTTTGAAAATTTCAAAATATGAAAATTCACCGAAATTCTTTTATAGATAAAATAAAAACATGGCACGTTTGAGACTAATTTTACGAATAGTCAGAAAACGTAACTTTCACAGCCGATATTTCTGAAATTATAACAAATAAAAACCTAAAGTTTTTACCATATGTAATTAGATATGTATCCTCAGTATCCTCAAAATTTGGTGATCTGGAACTTCCCAGAAAAAACAATTATAGCAAAAATCTCCATATGAATCGCTTGAGGTAGAAAAACCCTAGGATAAATGCCTTCATAATGATAAAAAAAATGGAATAATAGTCCACTTTGAGGGGGAAACCTCCGTTTACAATATGTTGAATGTACAATATGAGATATGATGATCCTAAGACAAATTATCCTTGGTATATATATAGGAGACAAGGGATACAATTATAATGAAAGAGTACAATGAAGGGTTCTAGCCTACATACAAATATAGCACTATAAATATAATAATTCACTACCTAGGACTTAATAAGTGGTTTTATACTTAACGTGGGGATTTTTATAGGGATTAAAAATGATATTCACATTGATGCATGGTATTCCTTTGGCTCCAACAACCCATTGTAAAGTTCAGTTTAAACATTTTTTATAAAATATTTTTTTTTCTTTCTATGTTCCTATTTGATGCAAGAGAATCATGTTAGGTGTTGAAATAGAGTTAGTGGCGTGTGTTTTCATCATGAAAAAGAGAATTTATTTATTTTTGACAAATTTTCAATAGTGGAGAAAAAGGATGATCAATTTTCAGTTGTTTAATCAACTTTAATTGACAAGCCCTATTGCATATTGGCATTTTGAGGTTGAAAAGGAGGAGAGAGACCAATCAATTTTGGACCATCCATACTATACCATGAATGGTTTCTATTTATTCATAGGGTTTATCATTCATGAAAGGGAGTGAAAAATGGACATTTTGCAATGTAATATCAACCACTTGATTCCTCCAAAAGAAATAAATAAAGATCATTTTTTTTTTTCGCAAATTAAAGGTTTGAGGGCCCACACTAGGAGCCCATATGATATTAGAGAATGAATTATAATTGATGGCTATCCCATTCATTGAAATTATTGATTTATACTTAATTTTGGTTGGTGTATCTTGATTGAGGTGGTTCTAGTCTAAGGTAGGAGGAAGAATCTCAAAACATCATGCATAGAGGGACATAGAATACTAAATTTTGAGAAGGTGGGGGGTATTAGTGGAGATTTTTGAAGAGGAATAGAGGATACAAAGAATGGGGAAAATAAGGATGAATATTCAAGAGATCATGGACAAGAGAGAAGAGTCTACACGTAGAAAATGGAGAGAATATAAGAAATATATAATGCGGAATATAGAAGTTAAGAGACACAAAACAAGAAGAAGACTCACACGAATTAAAAATGAGAGAAGAGGAAATATCATCAAGATAATGTAGAAGAGGTAAGAATATTAAAAATAATAATAAGGGGTTAAAGAGGAAAAGAAGACTCTAAGAAGGCAAAGAGATGGCAGTAATTTAGGAAAAAAGAATCTTAATGTGATGTTTTTTAAGTTGAATTCCATGTAATTAAAGGCCTTGTTGATACTAAGACTAGTAGGAAAAATAAATTGTTGTGGGAGGAGAAATGTCTTGAAACTTGGTTGTATGTACAATACTTGTGTTGTAGAGACTGTTGGAGCCGCTCTTGTTTTTCACCTCACGAACTTTTCAATTTTTGATAGTTGAGATCTAAAGTTGCTTTTCTTCCCCTTCCGAAATCTTAAAACTCTGGAAATCTTGTCACCTGAACAGAAATGCTTTTCCCGCTTTCAAAACAGAACCATTCTCGCAAATGTGATCGCTCTTTTGTGTTGTTTTGGGGTCTCGCAAGGTGGACACTTTAATTTTTTAATTTACAAGTCCCGAGTCGCGAAACTGCGAACTCGATTTTAATTTTTTGCCCAAGGCATTAACTAGGGTAAAACTTTTAACCCATGATTAGACATCGTCGGGGTTTTGCACCTCGACATCTGTCTGACCTGATTTTTTCTTCTTGCATCCCAGAGAGATGAGAACGTGATAACTTTTGTGATAACCTTGGTCAAGGACCAAAGGTAAAAAACTAACCATGGTTAAATTTGGTTCTCGGCACTTCGTCACTCGGCATTTTTTTTCATTGAGTTAAGGTGTCCAAAACTCCGATTCATGAAGTTGCGACATAATTATAGCGAGATTAATTAGTCGCCTAATCCAAGATTTCCTTCTCTTAATTCGAGCATTAATTATCGCGACATCGCGATATCGCGACTCGGCATATCATTCTCCCAAAAGTTTGTCTTCAAATTCCCGAGTCGCGATATGGCGATTAAGTTAATTATATAATTAGGGATGCGCCAAATCACGGTTGTCATTAATTATGTTAGGATCGGCACTCACAGTCTCACGAGTTGAAGAGTCAAAATATGAAAAGGAAATTCACGATGCAGCGAAAAGCAAGAAAATTATTTAAGTCGTTTAGGATTTGTAATTTTAAATTAAATGAGATCTGTCCCGTGCATCGAGGTTGGCACTCTTCACGAGGTATTTATTTGCTCTCCATAACCCGACTACCTGTCAAGCCGCTGAACATTGATGGAATTAATGAGCAATTAGGGTAAAATCCACGAATAAATAAGATCGGATTTATACAATAAATTTGGTTTTATTTACGATTTGACAGACTTATTTCAAAGGTACAGGATTTTCAAATATATATATATATATATATATATATATATATATATATATATACGACAGTTTCATTCTATTTTTAACATTTCTCATAAGCGCACAGAGCTCACGTTTCTCTGAGGGAACTCACTTCCGCATGTATACACAGGTCTATTGCAGAAGAGTGAAAAAGCAAGCGTCAACCATCGCTCCAAGGAGAGCAGCGAAAGTGAATGTTGAGGTTGCAGCGCAGGGTCCAGACAACGTCTCAGATACTTTGCCTTGGGCTGGCGGCTCAGTGCCCACCTGGTCATTTATTTCAGACATTCTGCAATCCAAGTTGGTAAACTATTCAAACTCAGATGACGATGACAATGATATTGTAAAAGACGACTTGAACACTAAGTACAAGACAGTTGTTCAGTCGGGGATGCACCTGGTTGCAACCAGACCTCGGTTGCTCCCATACTACGACATGATCTGATGGGCATTGGATCACATCGACCTCCCCACCAGAACCATCATAAATGACCGATGGGACACGGTCAGGACTTTCAGACCAGAGCATATCCAATCTATGTATAAGCTACCGACGACTTCTGAATATATATATGGCAATGAATTCCTGGAGGAATTCAAAAAAAAGGAGTGCGAAGAATATGATAAAACCATGCCTAGTTTGATAAAAGATTGGGTTTCGCGCTCCGCGACATTTAGAGCGAATGACAAGGGCGTGTATTCGATTTCTTCGCTAGAGCCACACTATATGTATGTGGCGATGATGACATGCTGACTTTTCGGATGGGAGGATACCGCGCATTTTTACATCCAGTGGGTACCTCTCATCTTTCGGGTAGTAGAAGGTTGCTCATTTAATTGGGCAAAGATGCTCTCCGACAGTTTGTTCAACAGGGTCACAGAGTACCGAGAGAAAAAAGTAGCCGGGAGACCATCCGGATTCTTCATGTCCGTGTATATCATGGATGCAATATGCTTCATGACGCCTTTTCCTTTGATGAATTGGGCTTCGAATCCAACCCAAGAAAAAACTGTTCCTGAGTACCACGACAAGCTATGGGAAAATAATGCAAATAAGTTTATTTATGAGATTTTCAACTGGGTGATGGTGCCCCTACACATCGCCAGTTTTGGTCTTTTGCCACCACGCATCTCGGATAGCATTGTTGTGAATCTGAGCAGTATCGCGGATTGGTACGTAGAAGAAGAATTCTCTTATTTTAGAGTTTTCGGAGCTGCTGTTCCTCCTCTGGCGCTACCACTGTTCATCCCCGACAAGCTGGCCTGTCGCGAGATTGCTCGACAAACAGTGATTGGCGGAGTGAGAAAAGAGCTCAAAGCATCATCAAAGAAGCTATGGTTGTTTTTCCCTATGCGGCTTAATTCCTATTCCTTATTAGATTTTGGACATGCTAAGGCTGAGGCTGCAACCTTAGAAGACTTGAGCCTAGTCTCTATTGAGTACAAAAAGCATGATCCTCAGAGGATCGTAAGCACCCATTTGGGAAATTGTGGATTAAAGAGGTTTGAACACGAGTGTTCACCTTTGGATGATGTTTTCCGAGGGGCGAGGTCCTATGCGGAAGTACAATTCCGAATCAGATCTCTGGCACCCGAAGACAGGGATTCTGTTTTAAAATTTTAGGAGCATAGGAAAAGATGCCTCCCCGTGGTGCTAGGAGGTTTGGGACTTTCCAAGGATAAAGAGAAGGAGGCTGAAAGCTCTAAAGGCCAAACTTCTAACACCGAAAAATGTCAGGAAGGACAGCAAGAGAAGAGTCCCGAACAGGAAAAGAATCCGGAAACAGAAGAAGGGACTACTGACCCACCCAAGGAACATAGTCCAGAGGTGGAAGTAAAAAACACAGACCCACCGGAGACTCAGAAACCGGAGACAGAGACGAATGCCTCTGATCCTCCGAAGGAGCAGAGCTCACTTGATACACCAGGAAAAGCCGTGAAGCAAATTGGGGAACCCATCACCTCTGTCACCCCTTTGCAGTCAACGCAAGGAAACATACAGGAAGGATGGATATTTGGTAAAGAATTAAGACCTATAAGGGCAGAGGAACTCCCTCCTAATGAGTTCTTTTTTGACAGAAAGATAAAATTTGTAGTTAAGCGAGAATGTTATCAAGAGGGAGAGTCCACTGTTAAACAATTCAAAGTAATGACAGATGGAAAAAATAAGAAGAGTGATGAATTCGCCACGGAGATAGCAGGGACGCTAGGAGCCTATGCGACAGCGAACCAATTCTCGGTTGTGATGTTGAAAAATCAGCTCAAGAGGAAGAATCGACTGATCAAGACTCTTGAAGCCCGAGTAGCTTCGGATGTGGAAGACGCTAAGAGTCAAGCGAGTGGAGCAATAGAGCTGGCCCAATTGGTCGATAAGAAAGAAATCGAAGTCCTCAAAACTAAGTTGGAACAAGCAAATTTAGTGATCTGAGATGGTCGGGTGCAGTCCGGCCAGCAGAGGGATATGATTGCACAATTACAGGCTCAGTTAAAGGTCACAGAAAGCAAGGTGATTGACATCAAAATTGTTAAATCCCGAGCAATCGACATTCAGAGAAAGATCTCTTCTGCTCAACAGAGTCTACTAAACAAAATAGGGGATTTTCGAGAAGATTGCTTGTTAATGCATCAGATTTCTGAGAATCTGATTGTCAAATAAAGAAACACAGAAGCTTCTAGGGTCGCCTTCCAAGAAGCAGTGATAGCTACCAACAACATATTTTCAGCAGGGACCCCCAGACTCACCATTTCCGAACAAACTAGGGGTAATATTTTGTTAAAGAATTGGGAACATGATATTACTTTAAGCAAGGAGCAGGCTCAAAAAGTGACGAATTCACTAGAAGAAAACTTCAAAGTCATAAATGGTGAGCTATTAGGGATGGAGAGTGGAGGTGACACAGAGACGCTAAGACAAAAGATTATAGAGCAGATCTCCCTCGACATGAAGGAGAAAAATGAGATAATTTTGACATAAATCTCTAAGATGGACAGGGTAGATGTGACTCAAATTGATGAACATTTGATTCAACCCAGCGCACAACTCGGCACCCTTGATATTGTTGATGCACATATGGGGAATAAACTTCCACAATTAGCCCGAGAGTGTTATTTTTCCGAAGCCATTTGTCAAGCAGAGCCATCACAGCTTGTATCCCAATTCGTGGACAAATGTAGGATATGCACTGAGTCTATGCAAAGACAAGCACCTGACACTTCTTGAAAACGGAGTAGAAGAGATGGAGTGATTTCGCTCCTAACAGCTGCCAAACGGAACCGCCACAACTTGTATCCAGTTTTACGGACAAATAAATCATATGCACTAAGTCTATGCAAAGACAAGCACCTGGCACTTCTTGAAAATGGAGTAGAAGAGATGGAGTGATTTCGCTCCTAACAGCTGCCAAACAGAACCGCCACAGCTTGTATCCAGTTTTATGGACAAATGTATCATATGCACCGAGTCACGTAAAGGAAGAACTTGGCACTTTTTGAAAATAGAGTATGAGAGGGAAAATTTGTATAAATAGATCACAAAAAGAAGAACAAAGGGCTGGACCTTTTTTGGGAGTGATTGTAATAGATTTTCTGCATTCAAGAAGTTAATACAAGCAAATTTGAAGATTCCTAATTCCGTCACGACTGTGTTACAAGTTTTTTCTGTTATTTTTTTTTTGTTTCTTTTCATTTTGCTCTACATAATTGATGTGTATCACTATAATTTAGTACGACCACTACTATAGTGAAAGGATTTCATCATTCTGTAATTGTTTCTTGTCTTTCCTCTGCACCAGCTATCAGCGGGTGTAAGACCAATTTGCATTTACAGAATCATATATTTATTTACACTATATCAATTATGTATGTGTTAGTTTCTTCTTCTATGTATGTGCGAGTTTTCCATTGACATGAACCTTACGTTATCTACAGCTAAAACGTTTTTCTCTCACCCCATATCTTTTTATTAAAAATAATACCTTTACGGGAAAAGGCCTTCAGTTTGCGCTTTTATTTCATTCTTCGTGCAAAAGTTACTCTTCACTTCAATCAGCGTTGAAATCTCTCGTTAATCATTTCTTACTGGTGATGTTTCTCAATCAATGTCCCTGTAGCTACTCAACCTAATATTCAACCCAGACTCTCTAATCAAAATCATATCGCTTTAAATCTTTTCGATACAATACATATAACTCCCAACACCCAGGAAGAACTTAAACGTTCATGGGCAGCCATTGAACGTGATATAACTGCTCAAGAGCAGTTGGAAGCTAGACGACGAGAACGTAGAAATATGCCTTAGTTTCCCATACCGAAGGTGACTTTATTATCGTATACATCTTTTACATATTTTCATATTCCTTGACACTATACTTTAAGCCTTAGTACAGACTCAAGAACAACATCTTTCTGGCTCCGTTGCCGGGGAGCAAAGTTACGAAATCTTTTCCCTGGGAAAACGACAAACTAGTTCGTTGATAGTGTTACTCTTTGATAGTGAACATAGAGTGCACACAGTTTTAAGGCTTTTTTAAATCTTTCACTTGGCGACTCCACTGAAACATAAACTGGCGTCTGCTAAAAGGCATACCAGACAGAACCCGGATAGCAAGCTGATTAAGCCTGTAAATGATCCTGAAAAAATTTTAAAAGCGAGAGGCTCGTCTGAGGCAACTGCTATCGTTCATAAGCCCAAAAACCCACTTTTAAAGACCAAATTCCCTTCAGAACCTCTTACTTCTGGCAGCCCTCTGTCTGATACCAAAGATCCAGAAACAAACTACTCGAAATTTAGGAGTGAGCCACATCAGACTTTCCCATCTATAAACAAGGGTAAAGGTCCTTTAGAAAGATCGTTATTGTTTGACATACCAGCCTTTCTTCGGCAGAACTTCCCAATTTCACCTGATTCCAAAGAGTGTGTCACACCCTCTTTTCCTACTCCCTAGTCCATGGCAGGCATCGGAGGAGGAGGTGGAGGAGGTAACGTCCCTTCCCCCCGAGTTTTTGCAAAAGTAGCAGTGAGATACGCTCCCTTAGTTTTACTTGTTCACCTCAATGATTTACCCGACAACTACATCAAAAATATTCCTAAGTTCACTGGAGAAGGAGATCTAACTACAGCTGAGCATATAAAATTTTTTGACCAGTTCGCAGACATCTGTGGTATTGAGCACGAGGATGTTTATTCGACACCTCTTGTACAAACCTTTGAAGGACAGGTTCGAACTTGGTTTAGGAGCCTTCCTGCAACTTCTATTCGGACCTATGATGCATTGGAGGATGCTTTCCTAAGACAATGGGGAGAGCGAAAAGATCACTTGTATTACCTTACCGATTTTGGCTCCCTGAAGAAAAAGAACTCAGAAACCGTTATGAAATTTATTCTGAGATTTAAAAAACTTAATAATAAAATTCCAGTCGTTGTTAAACCTTTCGAACCCTCAGCCAAAGTAACCTTTGCCGGAGCCTTCAAACCTGATTTTTCATTGCTTCTGCGAGAAAGAAGAGGAGCCACCCTGAATAGAATGCAAGACGATGCTGTCGAAATAGAATCTAATATGATGGCTTCAGGTAAGTTAAAGGCTAAGGTAGAAACAGTCAACCGTGAAAATAGATGCTATAGGGAACCAGCGGGTCCTTCCGGGTCAAATAGATACACTGATGACAGAGTGGATGATATGGCCCGAATAATTAAAGATCTGTCTAACAAAATCTCTAGGATGGAGTTGGATCAGGCTAAAGTTGATTCTTCTAACAAAAGGGACTTCAGGAGAAACCCAAATCCCCTAAATCAACAGAGCAAATAAAGAATGAAGATCAAAAAATACAAGCTTCGCTAAAAAACGAAACTTTTTTAGGAGCAAATGACCTCCAAGATTTCGGAGATTTGGAAGACGAAGTCACATGTTTCAGCGACGAATGTTCACATTCATTTTTTACCAGAGAAGACTATGAGAAGTCTTTAAATACTCCTCAACCGTCTAATGAAGAAGAATAAGGTGATTATACTGACCTCTGCGTATCTCAACCAGGAACAGAAATGATAGCGGCTGATTTTCAACCCAGATACAATCTGAGATCAAAAAATAAGCCCACCTCAACTAACCAACCTATGAAAATCCTGCCAAGGGGTCAACCTCATGAACCTCCTTTGGAAGAGACATTGTTACCCAGCAATAAAGTCAAGATAGCAAAAACTCAAGAGTCTGAGATGAAAAAAGCTGAAACCCAAACAAAGGAAACAAGACCGACAGATAAAGTTACATCTGCGACTAAGGTCACAAGTGATAAAGTGATCCAGACAAACAAGTCGGAAGAGAAAAGCTCGGAAGTCTTAACCAAAGAAGCGGACAAGGCCAATACATCTTACAATTTTGAAAATGAATCAAATAAAATCAAGATACCGATTCCTTTGGTAGAATTAGCAAAAAACCCCACTTATCAGAAGCAAATTGCCAAAGCAATGGGCATTTACGAGTCAGAAAGTCACTCCGACGTTATCAACCTAGAAGATGACAGACCTAACATCACCTTTGGTCCTCATTTTGAGGGATTCAAGGACAATGTAGCTCCTTTCTATATCACCCTGAATATACATGACCAGTTACTGCATAACTGCATGTTAGACTCCGGGGCTTCACATAATGTTATGCCCAAAGTTATAATGGAGAGGATTGAGCTCCAGATCACTAGACCCTATGGAGACATATACTCATTTGATTCCAGAAAGGTTAAATGTATGGGAATGATAAAAGATCTGGTAGTTACCTTGGCTCAGGTCCCGGTCAATAGTATCCTGATGGATGTGGTTATCGCAGATATTCCCCCCAAATATGGTATGTTATTATCCAGATCATGGGAAGCCAAGTTGGGGGGTTCTCTACAATTGGACATGTCATATGCCACAATCCCAATTTTCGGTGGTTAATTTACCCATTTGTACCAAGAAACAAGATTAGCATATACTGTCAGTGATCCTCTGAATCCAAATAACTTCCCCATTTACGTTGCAGACCAAGATCACGGGAATTGCATATTATCTTTTAATGATGGTTTAGATGGGTGTCCAGAAGAACTTGATATGAAGCAGGAGGATCTTAGCCCGTTGACTATAGAACTATGCAGAAATGGTATCTGGAAAATGTACTTCGATGGTGCTTCATCTTCTGAAGGAGCTGGTGCTGGCATACTTTTGGTAGCACCTGAAGGTAAGTTTACCATTCCTTTCTCATATCTCTTACAGTGGGAAATATATTATACCAATAACGTATGTGAGTATGAAGCATTAATCTTAGGTTTAGAGGCTGCAAAGAAGTTAAACATAAAAAACTTGGAGGTTTACGATGACGCTGAATTGATAGTAAAACAAGTAAACCGACAATACCTAGCCAAACATCCTAGATTGAGAACATACAGAAATTGCACCTGGGATTTAATGGAGAATTTTTTCTCATCCATAAAAGTCCATTTTATTCCTCGCACAGAGAATCTACATGCTGACGCATTGGCTAAGGCAGCCTCGACCTTTTCCCCTCCCACGAATGTTAAACTGAAATATCATATTGAAATCAAATATAAACCCTCCATACCAGACAATGTCCAACACTGGTAGGCTTTTGAAGATGATGAACAAATTCAGAAATTTCTTGTAGCAATAGGCGAGTTCTCTAAAACCCATCCAGATCAAGAAAACCAAAATGACCCAATGTGGATTATGCAAGAAGATGAATATCTTGAAACCTTCCGAGAAGAAATAGCGGATCATCGCATGTTGGTCCTCAAAAATAACCAAATCCCGAAAGGCTTAATTCCTTTGGAAAGACTCTTCGATCACAACGGCATACCTGTGAAATCCACTTTGCAGCCCCAACCAGAAGAAGTGGAGGATTGCAACATAGGAACTGAAAAAGATTCTAGGATAGTAAAGATATCTAAATTCCTCCCTCCTAAGGTAAAAGACCAGTATAGAGACGTACTCAAACAATATAGAGATGTTTTCGCCTGGTCCTATGACGAGCTTCGAACATATGATACTTCTATAATTGAGCACAAGATACCTTTGAAGCCCGGAGTCAAGCCTTTTAGATAGAATCTCAGGCAGTTTAGTCCCATTTTGTTGCCTATTATTGAGAAGGAAGTTAAGAAGCTCTTAGATGCAAAAATAATTGTACCTCTAAGATATTCAGACTGGGTGGCAAATTTGGTCCCTGTTAGAAAAAAGAACAGAGAAATCAGACTGTGTGTAGATTTCCGGAACTTGAACAGGTCCTCTCTTAAAGATAATTATCCACTTCCTAAAATGGATCACATCCTAGAAAGGGTAGTTGGAGAAAATCGGATGTCTATGATAGATGGGTTTTTTGGGTACAACCAAATCGCCATGAACGAAAAAGACAGAGAAAAAACCGCTTTCACCACACCATGGGGTACGTTCCTGTATGATAAAATGCCTTTTGGTTTGATGAATGCAGGGGCTACCTTCCAGCGTGCCATGGACATCTCTTTCGTTGGGGAAAGAGATAAGTTCGTAGTAATCTACCTTGACGATTTGATGGTTTTTTCTAAAACCGATGAAGAACATTTGATCCATTTAAAACAAACTTTCGAAAAATGTCGCAGGTATGGTCTGTGTTTAAACCCAAAGAAATCACATTTCGCTATGCAGGAAGGTAAGCTTCTGGGGCATATCGTATTTAAAGATGGGATCAAGATTGATCCTAAGAGAGTTGAAGCGATACAAACTATCAGTATTCCTAGAAACGTTAAAGAAATTCAATCTTTCTTAAGTACAATAAATTTTTTACGAAGGTTTATACCAAATTTCGCTGAGATTCTCAAATTGATCACAGGAATGTTGAAGAAAGATAGCAAAGTAAATTGGACGACCGAGGCTAAAGCGTCGTTCGAGCATATTAAAAAAGTCATCAGCGAGGCACCTATGTTAACAAGCCCAGATTACTTGAAATATTTCCTCATCTTCTCATTCGCTTCTCAACATACTATCGCCGCGGTGTTGCTGCAAAAAGATGATGAAGGCTTTGAACGCCCGATCACATTTTTTAGCAAGAGCCTTAGAGACGCCGAGCTAAAATATGATATAATAGAAAAATAGGCATACACAATGGTGAAAACGCTAAAAGCGTTCAGAAATTACGTTCTGCATTCAAAAATTATCGCGTACGTACCAACCAGTGCTGTGAAGGATATATTGGTACATCCGGATAGTGATGGAAAATGACGACACTGGCTCGCTAAAATATAAGAATTGGATCTGGAAATCAAGCCAACTAAATTGATAAAAGGAAAGGGTCTGGCCAAACTCTTGGCTAAGTCAAACCTTAGAGCTCTTGACATCAATTGCCTACAAGGGGAAGATGGAGACACACGTTTGCAAGAGTCGAATGACCAGACATATCCAAGAAAGGTTGAAGAAAAATTCATATCGTCAGGCTGGCATAAAGATATAGTCTTCTACTTGTTAAACCTGAAATGTCCAGATGGACTAACACCAGCCAAATACAGAACTTTAAAACTCCATGCTGTAAAATATTGCATCTCCGAAAATCAACTACACTGGAAGGATCCACTCGAGTTTTTACTGGTCTGTCTGGTTGAGTCGAAAACTCCACGAGTTATAGAAGAGCTTCATGAAGGAATCTACAGAGGACACCATGCATGGAGAGCCACAGCCTACAATATCCTGAGGGTCAGATACTATTGGCCGAAACTATTTTCGGGCATTAATGCTAAAGTACATGCCTGTTACTCATGTCAAATATTCGCTGGTAAGCAAAAACTCCCTGCACTACCACTCGTTCCAGTCAAAACTAAAGCCCCATTTCAACAATGGGAATTAGACTTCATAGGAGAAATTAATCCCCATTCCAGTGCTCAACATAGGTGGATCTTAACATCCACAGATTATTTTACCAAGTGGGTGGAAGCAATTCCAACCAAAAGAGCAACAGACTCGGTGGTGATCGACTTCTTGGAAGATAACATCTTATCAAGATTCAGGTGTCCCCGAAAGATTGTTACCGACAACGCCTAGGCCTTCAAGTCCATGGCTATGATCGACTTCTGCCAGAAGTACAGTATCTTTCTCGGCCATTCCACTGCTTATTATGCTCAGGGAAATGGGCTGGCTGAATCATCTAATAAGAGCCTGGTAAACGTAATAAAAAAGGTACTGAACGAAAATAAGAGGTCATGGCACGTATATTTGAAGCACGCATTGTGGGCAAACCGCATCAGCACTAAAAGTTCTATCAGCATTTCGCCATTTCAGATGGTATATGGGACCGAGGCGGTTCTGCCTATAAACTTAGCATTGCCAGTAATGAAATTATGGCAGGATCAAAACGAAGAGCCCAATCATGTAACCAGAATAATTAACCAATTGATTGAGGTTCAACAGCTCAGAGTAGAGGTTGACAAGAAAATCCAGAAGTACCAAGACGATATGAAAGCATTGTTCGATCTCAAGGCAAAAGACAGAGAGTTCCTCCCAGGTGACTTGGTGTTAAGATGGGATGCGAGAAGGGAAGAAGCCGCGAAACATGGCAAATTTGACCACCTTTGGTATGGACCATTCAGGGTCTCGGCTCCAGAAGGAAATAATTCCTTTCTTCTGGAAAATATTGATGGGGAAGTTCTCAGCACTCCTATCAACGGCCGGTATTTAAAGCACTACATGACGTGACAGTCATCGGATAAAAAAAAGAAATAAAATAAAATAAAAAATTATATATATATAATTATAAATAAATAAATTTTAGTATGAATTTTTGTACATATTTGTATTGTTCCGTTCAAATATTTACATTAATTTTGGGTTTTCGTTCCTAAATTTTCAAACATTTTTCGATCACATTTGTATTTGTTTTTTGCAGGATTCCAGCCTCAGACGAAACTAGCGGAAAAATAATGGATAGGCCGATGTTGGAAATAGAACGACATAAAACAGGTGATACATAAGATAATTTATAGTCCACAAAGAAATTGATACGAAAAGGCAAAGGTGAGTCTTCTTATACAGTTCATGAAAGGCTGTTTTTACAATATAAGGTAATGTTGTTCCAATTGCAATATAAAAGGATTAGATAACAAGATTATTTTTGGCTTCATTATCTTTAAACTAAGTTTGAATGAATTAAACCCAAAAACAGTCAGTCATAATTTTTGCTCCCAAATATGTTCGAAAACCAGTCCCGAACTATTGCGACCTCTTGTATATTAAGCCATTGATTTGCTGCCTTGTTTTCTGTCTATGTTTGGGCCTAACTTTTAGTGAGTTACTATCTTCCTGAACCTTTGGGAAGGGATCAAGGTTTTTCATTTTAAACCTCAGGGATTTCGAAACGGATTCTAATAAGAAAGCTGGTTTTCACAACTACTTGAACCTCTCCTAAGTTAAGGAACGTTTATAGCGATCCTAACTTTCCTAGGTTTTTCAATAGCGTCCGAAAAATCAAAGCTTGCTCGAACAGGATGTTCCTTAAAATTTTATTTTTCTCCCTTGTGTCCCTAAGAACTAAAGGTCTTGTGAGGGTCAAAGGAAGGTTGATACCGAGTAATCAAAATAAGTTGACAGACCTCTGATAAAAAATATTACACGGATCTCAGCCCTGATATAAACTGATTGCTCCCATATTCGTGTTTTAAAAGTAAATACTGAGACAGGTGGTGAAAGGAAATTCATAAATGATTGCCCCCACCTAGTCCATTAAGACGATGAAAGGAAATTCAGAAATGATTGCCCTCGTCTTAGCGTTTAAACGCATAAATATTTTCCGAAGTGGTGAAAAGAAATTCGGTGAAAAAGGGTCAGACAACTTCACCGAGGTACTGAACAGGCTCGCTGGCAATGAAGCAATGTCTGAGAGATATGTAAGGCTGTTATACGTAAACATCAATCTACTCTGTTAATCAACGCTTCCTGAAAACCTGACCATTTCCCCAAATTCCGACGGGACTTCCCTATTTTAGATTATATATAATATCATTCTTTTGATGCAAGCTAAGAATCACAAGATCTGTTGAATATCCTAGGAGTGTTACGATTGTCTTAAAGCATTCCCCAAACTTAGTAGCGAGAAAAGGAGAATTGTGAAAGTGACTTCAACTGTGTTTAGAAAGAGTATCTGAGTTCGAAAAAAAAATTATGGGGTTCCAAGCGAAATTTCCCTCCCCTTCTATATTTTTCCTTGATTATTCTGTTGATATTAGCCTATGACTCCATTTACCCAATTTTGGCACCTGGTCTACTGTTCTTCCCACCTCACAGGGAAGCAGGATCTTTAGTTGGAGCCTATGTTGGAGCCGCTCTTGTTTTTCACCTCACGAAATTTTCAATTTTTGATACTTGAGATCTAAAGTTGCTTTTCTTCCCCTTCCGAAATCTTAAAACTCTGGAAATCTTATCGCCTGAACATCAATGCTTTTCTCGCTTTCAAAATAGAACCATTCTTGCAAATGTGTTCTCTCTTTTGTGTTGTTTCGGGGTCTCGCAAGGCGGACACTTTAATTTTTGAATTTACAAGTCCCGAGTCACGAAACTACGAAATCGATTTTAATTTTTCGCCCAAGGCATTAACTAGGGTAAAAATTTTAACCCATGATTAGATGTCGTCAGGGTTTCACGCCTCGGTATCCGTCAGACCTGAGTTTTTGTTCTTGCATCCCCTAGAGCTGAGAATGCGATAAATTTTGTGATAACCTTGGTCAAGGACCAAAGGTAAAAAACTAACCATGGTTAAATTTGGTTCTCGGCACTTCATCACTCGGCATTTTTTTTCATCGAGTTAAGGTGTCCAAAACTCCGATTCATGAAGTTGTGACATAATTATAGCGAGATTAATTAGTCACCTAATCCGATATTTCCTTCTCTTAATTCGAGCCTTAATTATCGCCACATCGCGATATCACGACTCGGCATATCATTCTCCCAAAAGTTTGTCTTCGAATTCCCGAGTCGTGATATGGCGATTAAGTTAATTATATAATTAGGGATGCGCCAAATCACGGTTGCCGTTAATTACGTTAGGATCGGCACTCGCAGTCTCGTGAGTTGAAGAGTCAAAATATGAAAAGGAAATTCACGATGCAGCGAAAAGCGAGAAAATTATTTAAGTCGTTTAGGATTTGTAATTTTAAATTAAACGAGATCCGTCCCACGCATCGAGGTTGGCACTCTTCACGAGGTATTTATTTGCTCTCCATAACCCGACTACCTATCAAGCCGTCGAACATTGATGGCATTAATGACCAATTAGGGTAAAATCCACGAATAAATAAGATCGGATTTATACAATAAATTTGGTTTTATTTATGATTTGACAGACTTATTTCAAAGGTACAGGATTTTCATATATATATATATATATATATATATATATATATATATATATACGAGAGTTTCATTCTATTTTTAACATTTCTCATAAGCGCACATAGCTCACCTTTCTCTGAGGGAACTCACTTCCGCATGTATACACAGGTCTATTGCAGAAGAACGAAAAAGCAAGCGTCAACCATGGCTCCAAGGAGAGAAGCGAAAGAGAATGTTGAGGTTGCAGCGCAGGGTCCAGACAACATCTCAGATACTTCACCTCGGGCTGGCGGCTCAGTGCCCACCTGGTCGTTTATTTCAGACATTCTGCATTCCGAGTTGGTAAACTATTCAGACTCAGATGACAATGACAATGATATTGTAAAAGACGACCTGAACACTAAGTACAAGATAGTTGTTCAGTCGGGGATGCACCTAGTTGCAACCAGACCTTGGTTGCTCCCATAATACGACATGATCCGATGGGCATTGGATCACATCGACCTCCCCACCAGAACCATCATAAATGACCGACAGGACACAGTCGATACTTTTATACTAGAGCATATCCAATCTATGTATAAGCTACCGGTGACTTCTGAATATATATATGGCAATGAATTCCTGGAGTAATTCAAAAAGGAGTGCAAAGAATATGATAAAACCATGTCTGGTTTGATAAAAGATTGGGTTTCGCGCTCCA
>JASDQU010103020.1:523406-548095 GCA_032191745.1 Picea mariana
TGATCCGATGGGCATTGGATCACATCGACCTCCCCACCAGAACCATCATAAATGACCGACAGGACACAGTCGATACTTTTATACTAGAGCATATCCAATCTATGTATAAGCTACCGGCGACTTCTGAATATATATATGGCAATGAATTCCTGGAGTAATTCAAAAAGGAGTGCAAAGAATATGATAAAACCATGTCTGGTTTGATAAAAGATTGGGTTTCGCGCTCCACGACATTCAAAGCGAATGACAAGGGCGTGTATTCGATTTCTTCACTAGAGCCACACTATATGTATGTGGCGATGATGACGTGCCAACTTTTTGGATGGGAGGATACCGCACATTTTTACATCCAGTGAGTACCTCTCATCTTTCGGATAGCAGAAGGTTTCTCATTTAATTGGGCGAAGATGCTCTCCGACAGTTTGTTCAACAGGGTCACAGAGTACCGGGAGAAAAAAGCAGCCGGGAGACCATCCAGATTCTTCGTGTCCGCGTATATCATGGATGCAATATGCTCCATGACACCTTTTCCTTTGATGAATTGGGCTTGGAATCCAACCCAATAAAAAATTGTGCTTGAGTACCACGACAAGCTGTGGAAAAATAATGCAAATAAGTTTATTTATGATATTTTCAACTTGGTGATGGTGCCCCTGCACATCTCCATTTTTGGTCTTTCGCCACCCCGCATCTCGGATAGCATTGCTGCAAATCTGAGCAGTATCGCGGATTGGTACGTAGAAGAAGAATTCTCCTATTTTAGAGTTTTCGGAGCTGCTGTTCCTCCTCTGGCGCTACCGCTGTTCATCCTCGACAAGCTGGCCTGTCACGATATTGCTCGACAAACAGTGATTGCCGGAGTGAGCAAAGAGCTCAAAGCGTAATCAAAGAAGGTATGGCCATTTTTCCCTGTTCGGCCTAATTCCTATTCCTTATTAGATTTCGGACATGCTAAGGCTGAGGCTGCAACCTTAGAATACTTGAGCCTAGTCTCTATTGAGTACAAAAAGCATGATCCTCAGAGGATCGTAAGCACCCATTTTGGAAATTGTGGATTAAAGAGGTTTGAACACGAGTGTTCACCTTCAGATGATGTTTTCCGAGGGGCGAGGTCCTATGCGGAAGTACAATTCTGAATCAGATCTCTGGCACCCGAAGACAGGGATTCTTTTTTAAAATTTCAGGAGCATAGGAAAAGATGCCTTCCCATGGTGCTAGGAGGTTTGGGACTTTCCAAGGATAAAGAGAAGGAGGTTGAAAGATCTAAAGGCCAAACTTCTAACACCAAAAAACGTTAGGAAGGACAGCAAGAGAAGAGTCCTGAACGGGAAAAGAATCCCGAAACAGAAGAAGGGACTACTGACCCACCCAAGGAACATAGTCCAGAGGTGGAAGTAAAAAACACAGACCCGTCGGAGACTCAGAAACCAGAGAGAGAGAGGAAGGCCTCTGATCCTCCGAAGGAGCAGAGCTCACTTGATACACCAGGAAAATCCGTGAAGCAAATTGGGGAACCCATCACCTTTGTCACCCCTTTGCAGTCAAAGCAAGGAAACATACGGGAACGATGGATATTTGGTGAAGAATTAAGAACTATAAGGGCAGAGGAACTCCCTCCTAATGAGTTCTTTTTTGAAAGAAGGAGAAAAGTTGTAGTAAAGCGAGAATGTTATCAAGAGGGAGAGTCCACTATTAAAAAATTCAAAGTAATGACAGATGGAAAAAACAAGAAGAGTGATGAATTCCCCATGGAGATAGCAGGGACACTAGGAGCCTAAGCGACAGCGAACCAATTCTCGGTTGCGATGTTGAAAAATCAGCTCAAGAGGAAGAATCGACTGATCAAGACTCTTGAAGCCCGAGAAGCTTCGACTGCGGAAGACGATAAGAGTCAAGCGAGTGGAGAAATAGAGCTGGCCCAATTGGCCGATAAGAAAGAAATTGAAGTCCTCAAAACTAAGCTGGAACAAGAAAATTCAGTGATCCGAGATGGTCGGGTGCAGTCCGGCCAGTAGAAAGATACGATCGCACAATTACAGGCTCAGTTAAAGGTCGTAGAAAGCAAGGTGATTGACATCGAGATTGTTAAATCTCGAGCAATCGACATTCGAATCAAGATCTCTTCTTCTCAACAAAGTCTACTAAACAAAATAGGGGAGTTTCGAGAGGATTACTTGTTAATGCATCAGATTTCTGAGAATCTGATTGTCAAAAATAGAAACGCAGAAGCTACTCGAGTCGCCTTCCAAGAAGCAGTGATAGCTACCAACAACATATTTTCAGCAGGGACCCCCGGACTCACCATTGCCGAACAAACTAGGGGTAATATTTTGTTAAAGAATTGGGAACATGATATTACTTTAAGCAAGGAGCAGGCCCAAAAAGTGACGAATTCACTAGAAGAAACCTTCAAAGTCATAAATGGTGAGCTATTAGGGATGGAGAGTGGAGGTGACACAGAGACGCTAAGACAAAAGAGTATAGAGCGGATCTCCCTCGACATGAAGCAGAAAAATGAGAGAAGTTTGACAGAAATCTCTAAGATGGACAGGGTAGACGTGACTCAAATTGATGAACATTTGATTCAACCCAGCGCACAACTCGGCACCCTTGATATTGTTGATGCACATATGGGGAATAAACTTCCACAATTAGCCCGAGAGTGTTATTTTTCCGAAGCCATTTGTCAAGCAGAGCCATCACAGCTTGTATCCCAATTCATGGACACATGTAGGATATGCACTGAGTCTATGCAAAGACAAGCACCTGGCACTTCTTGAAAACGGAGTAGAAGAGATGGAGTGATTTCGCTCCTAACAGCTGCCAAACGGAACCGCCACAGCTTGTATCCAGTTTTACGGACAAATGTATCATATGCACTGAGTCTATGCAAAGACAAGCACCTCGCACTTCTTGAAAATGGAGTAGAAGAGATGGAGTGATTTCGCTCCTAACAGCTGCCAAACGGAACCGCCGCAGCTTGTATCCAGTTTTACGGACAAATGTATCATATGCACCGAGTCACGTAAAGGAAGAACTTGGCACTTTTTGAAAATAGAGTATGAGAGGGAAAATTTGTATAAATAGATCACAAAAAGAAGAACAAAGGGCTGGACCTTTTTTGGGAGTGATTGTAATAGATTTTCTGCATTCAAGAAGTTAATACAAGCAAATTTGAAGATTCCTAATTCCGTCACGACTGTGTTACAAGTTTGTTCTGTTCTGTTTTTTTTGTTTCTTTTCATTTTTCTCTACATAATTGATGTGTATCACTATAATTTATTATGACCACTACTATAGTGAAAGGATTTCATCATTCTATAATTGTTTCTTGTCTTTCCTCTGCACCAGCTATTAGCGGGTGTAAGACCAATTTGCATTTACAGAATCATATATTTATTTACACTATATCAATTATGTCTGTGTTAGTTTCTTCTTCTATGTATGTGCGAGTTTTCGATTGACAGGAGCCTTACATTATCTACAGCTAAAACGTTTTTCTCCCACCCCACATATTTTTATTAAAAATAATACAGTTACGGGAAAAGGCCTTCAGTTTGCGCTTTTATTTCATTCTTCGTGCAAAATTTTCTCTTCACTTCGACCAGCGTTGAAATCTCTCGTTAATCATTTCTTACTGGTGATGTTTCTCAATCACTGTCCCTGTAGCTACTCAACCTAATATTCAACCCGGACTCTTTAATCAAAATCATATCGCTTTAAATATTTTCGATACAATACATATAACTGCCAACACCCGAGAAGAACTTAAACGTTCATGGGCAGCCATTGAACATGATATAACTGCTCAAGAGCAGTTGGAAGCTAGACGACGAGAACGTAGAAATCTGCCTTAGTCTCCCATACCGAAGGTGACTTTATTCTCGTATACATCTTTTACATATTTTTGGATGCCTTGACACTGTACCTTAAGCCTTAGTACAGACTCAAGAACAACATCTTTCTGGCGCCGTTGCCGGGGAGCGAAGTTACGAAATCTTTTCCCTAGGAAAACGACAAACTATTTCGTTGATAGTGTTACTCTTTGATAGTGAACATAGAGTGCACACAGTTTTAAGGCTTTTTTAAATCTTTCACTTGGGGACTCCACTGAAACACAAACTGGCGTCTGGTAAAAGGCATACCAGACAGAACCCGAATAGCAAGATAATTAAGCCTGTAAATGATCCTGAAAAAATTTTAAAAGCGAGAGGCTCGTCTGAGGCAACCACTATTGTTCATAAGCCCAAAAACCCACTTTTAAAGACCAAATGCCCTTCAGACTCTTACTTCTGGCAACCCTCTGTCTGATACCAAAAATCCAGAAACAAACTACTCGGAATTTAGGAGTGAGCCACATCAGACTTTCCCATATATAAACAAGGGTAAAGGTCCTTTAGAAATATCGTTATCGTTTGACATACCAGCCTTTCTTCGGCAGAACTTCCCAATTTCACCTGATTCCAAAGAGTTTGTCACACCCTCTTTTCCTACTCCCCAGTCCATGGCAGGCATCGGAGAAGGAGGTGGAGGAGGTAACGTCCCTCCCCCCCAATTTTTTGCAAAAGTAGCAGTGAGATACGCTCCCTTAGTTTTACTCGTTCACCTCAATGATTTACCCAACAACTACATCAAAAATCTTCCTAAGTTCACTGCAGAAGGAGATCTAACTGCAGCTGAGCATATAAACTTTTTTGACCAGTTCGCAGACATCTGTGGTATTGAGCACGAGGATGTTTATTCGAGACTTCTTGTAGAAACCTTTGAAGGACAGGTCCAAACTTGGTTTAGGAGCCTTCCTGCAGCTTCTATTCGGACCTATGATGCATTGGAGGATGCTTTCCTAAGACAATGGGGAGAGAAAAAAGATCACTTGTATTACCTTACCGAGTTTGGCTCCCTAAAGAAAAATAACTCAAAAACCGTTATGGAATTTATTCTGAGATTTAACAAACTTTATAATAAAATTCCAGCCGCTGTTAAACCTTTTGAACCCTCATCCAAAGTAACCTTTTCCGGAGCCTTCGAACCTGATTTTGAATTGCTTCTGCGAGAAGGAAGAGGAGCCACCCTGAATAGAATGCAAGGTGATGCTGTCGAAATAGAATCTAATATGATGGCTTCAGGTAAGTTAAAGGCTAAGGTAGAAACAATCAACCGTGAAAATAGACGCTATAGGGAACCAGCGGGTCCTTCCGGGTCAAATAGATACACTGACGACAGAGTGGATGATATGGCCCAAATAATTAAAGATCTTTCTAACAAAATCTCTAGGATGGATTTGGATCAGGCTAAAGCTGATTCTTCTAACAAAAGGGACTTCAGAAGAAACCCAAATCCCCTAAATCAACAGAGGCAAATAAAGAATGAAGATCAAAAAATACAAGCTCCGCTAAAAGATGAAAATTTTTTAGGAGAAAATCACCTCCAAGATTTCGGAGATTCGGAAGACGAAGTCGCATGTTTCGGCGACGAATGTTGACAGTCATTTTTTACCGGAGAAGACTATGAGAAGTCTTTAAATACTCCTCAACCGTCTAATGAAGAAGAAGAAGGTGATTATACTGACCTCTATGTATCTCAACCAGGAACAGAAATGATAGCGGCTGATTTTCAACCCAGATACAATCTGAGATCAAAAAATAAGCCCACCTCAACTAACCAACCTATGAAAATCCTGCCAAGGGGTCAACCTCATGAACCTCCTTTGGAAGAGACATTGTTACCTAGCAATAAAGTCAAGATAGCAAAAACTCAAGAGTCTGAGATGAAAAAAGCTAAAACCCAAACAAAGGAAACAAGACCGACAGATAAAGTTACATCTGCGACTAAGGTCACAAGTGATAAAGCGATCCAGACAAACAAGTCAGAAGATAAAAGCTCGGAAGTTTTAACCAAAGAAGCGGACAAGGCCAATACATATTACAATTTTGAAAATGAATTAAATAAAATAAAGATACCGATTCCTTTGGTAGAATTAGCAAAAAACCCCACTTATCAGAAGCAAATTGCCAAAGCAATGGGCGTTTACGAGTCAGAAAGTCACTCCGACGTTATCAACCTAGAAGATGACAGACCTAACATCACCTTTGGTCCTCATTTTGAGGGATTCAAGGACAATGTAGCTCCTTTCTATATCACCCTGAATATACATGACCAGTTACTGCATAACTGCATGTTAGACTCCGGGGCTTCACATAATGTTATGCCCAAAGTTATAATGGAGAGGCTTGGGCTCCAGATCACTAGACCCTATGGAGACCTATACTCATTTGATTCCAGAAAGGTTAAATGTATGGGAATGATAAAAGATCTAGTAGCTACCTTGGCTCAGGTCCTGGTCAAGAGTATCCTGATGGATGTGGTTATCGCAGATATTCCCCCCAAATATGGTATGTTATTATCCAGATCATGGGAAGCCAAGTTGGGGGGTTCTCTACAATTGGACATGTCATATGCCACAATCCCAATTTTCGGTGGTCAGTTCACCCGTTTGTACCGAGAAACAAGATTAGCATATACTGTCAGTGATCCTCTGAATCCAAATAACTTCCACATTTACGTTGCAGACCAAGATCAGGGGAATTGCATATTATCTTTTGATGATGGTTTAGATGGGTGTCCAGAAGAACTTGATATGAAGCAGGAGGAGCTTAGCCCCTTGACTGAAGAACTATGCAGAAATGGTATCTGGAAAATGTACTTCGATGGTGCTTCATCTTCTGAAGGAGCTGGTGTTGGCATACTTTTGGTAGCACCTGAAGGTAAGTTTATCGTTCCTTTCTCATATCGCTTACAGTGGGAAATAGATTATACCAATAACGTATGTGAGTATGAAGCATTAATCTTAGGTTTAGAGGTTGCAAAGAAGTTAAACATAAAAAACTTGGAGGTTTACGGTGACGCTGAATTGATAGTAAAACAAGTAAACCGACAATACCTAGCCAAGCATCCCAGATTGAGAACATACAGAAATTGCGCCTGGGATTTAATGGAGAATTTTTTCTCATACATAAAAGTCCATTTTATTCCTCGCACAGAGAATCTACATGCTGACGCATTGGCTAAGGCAACCTCGACCTTTTCCCCTCCCACGAATGTTAAACTAAAATATCATATTGAAATCAGATATAAACCCTCCATACCAGACAATGTCCGACACTGGCAGGTTTTTGAAGATGACGAACAAATTCAGAAATTTATTATAGCAATAGGCGAGTTCTCTGAAACCCATCCAGATCAAGAAAACCAAAATGACCTTATGTGGATTATGCAAGAAGATGAAGATCCTGAAACCTTCTGAGAAAAAATAGCGGATCATCGCATGTTGGTCCTCAAAAATAACCAAATCCCGAAAGGCTTAATTCCTTTGGAAATACTCTTCGATCACAACGACATACCTGTGAAATCCACTTTGCAGCCCCAACCAGAAGAAGTGGAGGATTGCAACATAGGAACTGAAAAAGATTCCAGGATAGTAAAGATATCTAAATTCCTCCCTCCTAAGGTAAAAGACCAGTATAGAGACTTACTCAGACAGTATAGAGATGTTTTCGCCTGGTYCTATGACGAGCTTCGAACATATGATACTTCTATAATTGAGCACAAGATACCTTTGAAGCCCGAATTCAAGCCTTTTAGATAGAAGCTCAGGCAGTTTAATCCCATTTTGTTGCCTATTATTGAAAAGGAAGTTAAGAAGCTCTTAGATGCGAAAATAATTGTACCCCTAAGATATTCAGACTGGGTGGCAAATTTGGTCCCTGTCAGAAAAAAGAATGGAGAAATCAGACTGTGTGTAGATTTTCGGAACTTGAACAGGTCCTCTCTTAAAGATAATTATCCACCTCCTAAAATGGATCACATCCTAGAAAGGGTAGTTGGAGCAAATCGGATGTCTATGATAGATGGGTTTTTTGGGTACAACCAAATCGCCATGAACGAAAAAGACAGAGAAAAAACCGCTTTCACCACACCATGGGGTACGTTCCTGTATGATAAAATGCCTTTTGGTTTTATGAATGCAGGGGAAACCTTCCATCTTACCATGGACATCGCTTTCGTTGGGGATGGAGTGATTTCGCTCCTAACAGCTGCCAAACGGAACTGCCACAACTTGTATCCAGTTTTACGGACAAATGTATCATATGCACCGAGTCACGTAAAGGAAGCACCTGGCACTTTTTGAGAATAGAGTATGAGAGGGAAAATTTGTATAAACAGATCACAAAAAGAAGAACAAAGGGCTAGACCTTTTTTGGGAGTGATTGTACTAGATTTTCTGCATTCAAGAAGTTAATACAAGCAAATTTGAAGATTCCTAATTCCGTCATGACTGTGTTACAAGTTTGTTCTGTTATGTTTTTTTTGTTTCTTTTCATTTTGCTCTACATAATTGATGTGTATCACTATAATTTAGTACGACCACTACTATAGTGAAAGGATTTCATCATTCTGTAATTGTTTCTTGTCTTTCCTCTGCACCAGCTATCAGTGGGTGTAAGACCAATTTTCATTTACAGAATCATATATTTATTTACACTATATCAATTATGTCTGTGTTAGTATCTTCTTCTATGTATGTGCGAGTTTTCCATTGACAGGAACCTTACGTTATCTACAGCTAAAACTTTTTTCTCTCACCCTGCATCTTTTTATTAAAAATAATACAGTTACGGTAAAAGGCCTTCAGTTTGCGCTTTTATTTCATTCTTCATGCAAAAGTTTCTCTTCACTTCGACCAAATTGAACAACGTTGAAATCTCTTGTTAATCATTTCTTACTGGTGATGTTTCTCAATCACTGTCCCTGTAGCTACTCAACCTAATATTAAACCTGGACTCTCTAATCAAAATCATATCGCTTTAAATCTTTTCGATACAATAATTATAACTGCCAACACCCGGGAAGAACTTGAACATTCATGGGCAGCCATTGAACGTGATATAACTGCTCAAAAGCAAAGCTAGATGACGACAACGTAGAAATCTGCCTTAGTTTCCCATACCGAAGGTGAATTTATTCTTGTATACATCTTTTACATATTTTCGGATGCCTTGACACTGTACTTTAAGCCTTAGTATAGA
This sequence comes from Picea mariana, assembly GCA_032191745.1. Classification (NCBI taxonomy): domain Eukaryota; kingdom Viridiplantae; phylum Streptophyta; class Pinopsida; order Pinales; family Pinaceae; genus Picea; species Picea mariana. The sequence continues at coordinate 532,493 of JASDQU010103020.1, forward strand.
CTCAGGAACAACAGAGACCATTGAAATTTTGTGAAAAAGTTCTCAGTTTTAATAAGAGTGAACATTGTGTACAATTTTAAGGAAAAAATTTTGTGTGTCTTTGTCTTAAGTTATACACTTTGAGTGATTAGGTAGGAGGTCGGGGTTTTATTTCTTCATTTAGTATCAAATATTGTGTTCTCTATGTGTGAAAGTGAATTTATTTAGGGATAAAGGGCATATTTTCATCAACTAGTATCAAAGTACGTGTATCCTACTAAAGAGTTGTAACTCCAACAATTGAGATTGTTGGGTCACAGTTGCAAGATAAGGAAAAAGGGAAAGTCCAACTATAGGTAGGTATTGAGTTGTGTTGGATATTAAGATATATCCCTGGTTTCAATTGTGGATAGATTTTTCTTGTAAAGGTTGAGAAGTTTGAAAAGATAGTAGTTTTATAAAGAGTAAAATATGGGTTCAATTAAGAGGAGACTATAGTAGTAATGCAAATAATATTGAGAAGAATTTATATTGTAGAGAAAGTTGAGAAATCCTACCGTATAAAGATATTATAATTTCATGTTAGAATGGAAATTAGAGTGAATAAATACCCCTCAGTGGATGGATAGAGTGATTGTGAGGAACAAAATGGGGAAAATTAAAAGAAGATAGTTAATATGATAGCAATGATAGCATTGAGTGTGCATCAAATGAATGTGAGTCATTGGAAAACATTACTAATGAAACACCGATTTTATTTGATGATTTGTTGATGAATGGATATGCATATAGGAATGCTAGTAAATATGAATACAATGTTAAATTGGTAGCAATAAAGTAAGAGTAAATAATCCCTATGTTTTCAAGGATATAAGTCCTGAAGAATTGACATCATGGTTATTGAGGATGGACAATTATTTTTTGAAAAATGAGATTGGAGATTCATTGAGGGTGAATTTTCTAGTTCAAGGATGAAGGTTAATGAAATAGTGTAATAGAGTTATTTCCAAAGGAGAATGCGAGAAAAATGGAAGATCATGTGAAAATATGGGATTTTATGACTTTTAAGATGATGGATTGGATAGTATACCCTAAAATGAGCATATAATGGCTAAGAAAGATTCAAGTTTTAATATTAAAAAATGAAGAGAATAAAAATGATTTGAAAAGCAGTAAGGTTGTGGATGCAGGGCTAGCATGGGGAACATCACCTCCCTTGATGTTTTGCGATGATATCCAGGATCTTAATGAAATTCTAGTGGTTGAATATGAAAAAAACACCAATTGTGAACATAATAATGGAGAGACCCTATGGGACATGCCCACAAGGGAAAATGATTTAATTAATTAGTTTGATGTTTGTAAGTGTGCAAGTACATAGAAAGAAAGAAGAACCCATATTGTTTCTATAAGTAAAGAATAAGGAAACATTTCTATTGTACAACTTGTTGATTAGACGTGGAATCAACACATTTTTCTATCTATTTTTCCTTATTTTTAATCCCTTTTCTTTTACCCATAACCTTGTATTAGTCCAATTTAATGCTCATATGAGAGATTTATGATTAAGGTGTTTTCCGTGGAATTTGTTTTAGTATTTCATGTGAATTTATGATTAAACATTAGAAAAATAATGTGTTTTCATTTCTCTTTGAAAAACAGATTAGTTTGTTGATTGTTGCAGGTTCATTTGAAACTTGTAGCAGTATTAGAATATCCATGAACTGGGTCTTCAAGAGTTTTGGTATGAGGCATCATTAGGTTGAAATAGACACCTCCACAAAATCGTGTTTTGAGAGATATCAATGATTTACCAATCTGTAGTAATTTTCTCTTGCACCAAATCTGTACGGTCCATAACTTGATTTTACAAAGATATATTTCAGCAATCAGTTGTGCCATGCATCTAGAAGCATCATTAACCATCTTAGAACAATTCATGATTTTAGTCATGAGTCAATAAGCAAAGATCTTAAAACCATTTATGAGTTGATTTTGACTTGCTAATTATTAGCAAATTGTTGTAACCACTTAAGAATCTTATGAATCTGCATTTAATATTGTATATTTCTATTTCAAGCAAGTTTTTGTGTAAAAGAGATTGATATGACTCATAGAGAAATAGTCCAAATTCTGATGGAAAAAATCACATTTCATGAGATCTTGTTTTAATATAGATTGTAGTTTTACAATTTATAGTGTGTGATTAAATTAGTTTATGTCTATTTTATATTAGAGATACATTACGTCTTGAGGATGTACATAGAGTAAATTTGTCTTTTGTCACCCATTTCTCCTTGTCTATGACAATGCAATTTTATTTCTATTTGTATATTTTTTCAAATCATATAAGATGTGGCATACCTTTGCAGTGCAATGTTGCAATAAAACGTTGATATTTTAAATATTTTTTAAATTTGATATTTTAAATATTTTTTTATATTGTAGTGAAATGTGGTAATAAAATATTAACTTTTTAAATATATTTTTTATATTTTAGTGAAATTTTGATAGTTTTTATATATTTTTAAATTGATTTTCTTGAAATCTAGTGAATTTTTATGTGTAATAATAATTTGTAAATTTTGATATATAATAAAAATGCAATTCATAAGAAATTGATGTAAAGATATTTTTCATGGTGCTATTTTTTCTTTGGTTGGAAATGGGTTTTTTTTACTCAACAACCCTTCTAAGAAAATCATTTGTACATTGGTTTTGCATAGCATTATATTCCTATGTGTAACCATTTGTGATGTTTATCTAGTTATTTCAGTATGTATATATGTTTATCAAAATGTAGAATGTTAATTTTGTTGTCTTTTAAGTGAAAGAGTTTACAAATTTCTTTTACATGTTGTTATGACCCGAGGGGAGTATATATAGGGATAGATGTATAATTTATGACCCCGATGGAGGGAATATATGGGCGTAAATGTACATGTAGTATGTAAATATATATGCAATAGGGTTGGCCTAGTAGTAAAGGGGCCTCATGTGCGAGTGTGAATAGCTATATATAGAGATCATGTATTCATTATTGGAGACATGTGAATTGTGATGTATGAATGTATTTGGTTATGTGGAGGAGGTTATCCTCTTGTTTAAGATCTGAACAAGTGTCCAACAAAATCCTCTAAAACTATCAACCCTTCTAGTAAACCAGAAGGCAACACAACATCCAGAATGTATTGTGCAATCTCACCCGAGATATTTCTACAGGTGGCTGCAATGCTCAGGTTATTGTAGTCTAGGAAAGATTGGGGATTCTAGGATTCTACTCGATCTTCTTCAAGACATGATCTTGTTATTCTTTCTATTATTCTTAATATTAATTCATTTGTTAAACCTATGCATGCATTCTAATAGATCTAATAGAATTACTCATTCATTCATTCATAATATAAATACTAACAGAAGTTAAATATGCAGTAAAAAACACACATAACACATGATATATCGTGGTTCACCCCTTCCCGGGCTACATCCACAAAGATCTGGCTTATTAGGCTCTTCTATTTAGGTTTCTGCAATATATGACATTGTGTGCACTACAATTTTGATCATACAATCATGAGAAAAGGTTCCATAACCTCTGTGAGGTGGAATAGATCACACCAGACTCCTCAGCATGTGATGTAACCCTCAAGATATATCTATCTTACTCTTCTACACCTCAACAACTTACAAAATTGTAGCACAACAGTTTCTTACAATTCAGAATTAACTCGGAACACACATTGAACCAAAACCATGAACCTCAACCTAGACCTCCTAGGTTATTATTTATACTACTTTAAAATCTCATTAGATGTTACAATATCGTACCAAAACCCTAAACCTAACATGTTTATGCTTTCCTGATTATGCACCTTGCATGCTTTCCTCCTTTTTATGTGGCTTTCTCTCGCACGTGTTTCTTTTCCTGCCAGTTTTTCTTCTCCAAAATTGGGTTTTATCCTCCAAAAATAGGTATTTCCTCAAATTAGGCCTACGCCCAACAATCCCCAAACAATGACATGTGGCTCGTCTCGAGACACCTAGACAGTGCACGCTCCCCAAACAACCTCTGCTAGGATGTGGAACTTATCTGCAATTTCCCTTCCTCTTGTCTGGACCTGCACGAATTTTCCTACAAGATCTTCTAATGCTTGCACTGTGATCTCCTCCTGGGTTAGTGTTGCGTACTTTATCTATGTTTGGGTCATGATTCTCTTTTCTTCCTCCAACTGCACGACCATATTCCCTGCTCGTTCCTGGAGTGGTTCCACTTCCACTCGTCTCTCATTTTTTTGCATCTATGCTTCTTTCAACTCAGACTGCAACTTATTAATATCTTAAGTACCTTTCAGGCATTCTATGATACTCATTTTCTTCTTCCTCTGCTTGAGGTTTTGGATATATGCACTTACTCTTTCTTCTTCCTGGTCACACTGTTGGACATGCTTGTCCTCCTCCAACGTTGTCGAGAGTTGCACTACTCGATTGAATAATTTTTCTACTGTGTTGACTTGTTTTTCCATCTCACCTATTTGAATTGGAGCCTCTTCTTTTCTCTACTCTGGGACCTTAGGTAGAGTCATGGGATTGAGATTCTCCATGAGTTCCTTGATCTCTTCCCTGTATTGGTCGATTTTATGCACAATGAGGTTTATATTCTCCTCTGCGCTTCTCTCTGTTTCATGTGTGTTGTTGTGGATGTGGTTGTACATCATTGTCAATCCCTGCTCCAACTTGTCTACATGTTCTTTCTCTTCCCCCTTCTCTTCAGTCAACTGGTTGCATGTTATATGGAGCATCTCTACAACCACTCTACCCACCTCTAGATTTGTGGCATCCATGCAAGCCCTAAACTGTACTTCCTGCATGATGTTTTCATGTAGCCCGTATAAGGACTTTGTGGGGACCTGTGCCATCACCATATCCACTTTTGCTACTTCCTCCAAGAGTTTTTGCATTGTCTCCTAATTGAATATCATCATTTAATGCGTTATGGTGAATGTTTCCGTACCTTGGACAACAAACTACATAATATCTTTGCCCTCTTTCTACGCAAGTGGCCTGTATACATTCTCATGTTGTTACACAGTGGCCTGTGATTCTGCCCGGCTCCACAGTTTATGTATGTTTCCGTGAACCTCTAGGAGCTTGGCCATAATTTCTTCCCTCTGCACCTCTATAGTTCTGACCACTTCTTCACTCCTATCTTGGACCTTGTTTGTGATGATCTCTGGATCATTCCATGTCAGGGTGATATATGTGTCCTTTGTCTCATACTTGCGCTTCTTTCATGCACCTTTCCCTTACGCAGGCTTCCCTACTATATGTGACGGATGCACCTCTCTTTTTGTTCCTTGGCTTCTTTCTTCCAGAGTATGTACCATCTCCTTTTTCCCAATCTATGACTAACTTCCTATTCTTGCTGCGGTGTTTGCTAGCATTGACCTTTTTGGTACTGTGTTTCTTCCACTTGGTTGGGCTCGCACTGTGTTTGTTCTGGTATTATCAACCGAGATACCTGTTCGGTTTGATGAGCCTACATCAGTAGTCTCTTTTTGCTTAGAGGACTATCTCATGCTTGTCCTCGTGGTTGGTTTTTCTACTGGTGACTTCCACTGCGCAGGCCAATATTTGATAGTCTAGTCCACTTCCTCTCTTGTGACGCAATACAACATCTTTATCCAATCATGTTTTGGATCCCTTATGGCTTGGATCCATACATGATAGTGAGTTTCCTTGAATTTGGCTATCCCCTCTATCTCCTACGCTACCTCCATAGGTATGTGCCAAACATTTGTTGAGTGATGTTGGATTTCTTCCAATAGCATGGAAAACATAGTGTTGTTTTCCTGCTGCGTCTTGTTGTCCTTTTCTTAACAAAGAGACTCATACCTGGACACATAGCCTTTCTTGGCCATTGATAGCAACGTGGCCCCTTCACCCACCCGCAGGTCAGAAGGTCCATGCGTGCACACAGGATCTTCTTCTTCCTTGGCCCGAAGAACTAAAAATCTCTTCTAATTCCCTATCGGGAATTTTCCACACCCACAACAATTCTCCAAAAGATCTCCCTTTACATTCGGGAAATCGGTCTTCGCAGTTTCACGAGTCTTATGGTCGCATGATTTTGGATTCTCAAAACCCTGAACCCCGATGCAAGTCAACGTTGACCCGTCAAGTCTCTATCGGAGGTTCTCCTGTCGAGAATTCAATGCTCGCGATAGCAAGCACTCATCTTACCAACTCCTGATACCCGATATGTCGAAACTTTGACACACGTGCGAGTTGTCCCCTCAACTTCCCATCACTTCTATCGAGATTTCAAACTTCGTGGGATCGTGAATCCTAACGCCAAAGGTTTTAGGACTTTACTTTCCCCGAACTCCAATACGGTGCCACCTGTCCTCCACTCTGACTCCCTATGGCCCCACTGTCCTTTACCCGTCGGGATATCACGTTTCGTTATTCCAAGTTGCAAGATTATCCTATCTCTAGAATCTACGATGCTCTGAACTTCGACTTCTTTGAATCTCCTGACACACGTCCCAATTGATGGATGGTTTTGGGCTCGTCGGGATATCGCAAATCATGATATCACACTTTTCGTTGCACTAATTTGGAGCTTCGACTCACAAAACGCCCATTCATGATATACGTGTGAATCCAACGACCTTCATGGTCCTGATCAACGGCTCCACACCTCTTGATCTTGGAACCCTCTGGGAATACGTCTCTGTATCTTCCCTGCACCTTTCCAAGATCTAATGGCTGGCGGCGATTCGTGAATTTTCCTAGGGGAATTCTGACCGTCCATTCCTTCCTGCACAAGTACTTGTTCACATGCGCTCAAACTTGCAGTGCCTGCTTGAATAATTCAACCCCAACTTCTCTGTGCAATCCTTCAATGAATTCAAGGACCTATTCCTCCTGAGCTTTCTCGCGACTTTAAGTTTTCTCAGGAACACCCTTTGCACACACTCCTTGCGGAAAACCTTCAACCTCGACTAAGTGTTGAAGTCCCTCGACTCTGCGCACACCTGCAGAAGCAGTCCTCAATACTTCACTCAGGTCTGCAACCCTTAAGCTTCACTTGGCCTGTGCACTCCTTGCACGGCTCCTATGCCCAACTGCACCTTCTGGGATGAATGAGAACAAAAGCTACCTCTATTTGAATCCCCTGTCAATGCACTCCTTGCGGACAATTCGACTGCACTCCTTGCAGGAATTCACTGGCTCAGATAGAGAAACAATTGAAACTCATTCCTTCACCCTCTCAGACTTCATTTCAACCATGAAATCATATACACAGCATATAAAAGCAAATGTATGATAGGAAACAAATATTCATGAGCACATCAACACCAAATACACAGAGAACAACACAAACCATGAATTTGAATCAGAAATCTTCTATTAATTCAAATGTCTGTACATGGGGGTTCTTTACACAGCTCTCGGCTTCTCTTCTATGCTCAAGCTCTAATGTTACAATGATATAATGAGGGTGTCTATATCTGTTTTCCCTCCAGCTTCTAAACTATCTAGTCTACAATTAAAATCCTATCTACCTGCATTAACTATATTAAATCCCTCATATCTACTAAGGACGAGAGCTATCCACTCAAGGTCCATTACAATATACAAAGTGCACTTCAAGTTAATGCTCATTTAATATGGCGCAACAATTCCAAAGTGTTTTTCAAAATTTGTGCTGCCTTATCTAGTTATCCTCTGCTTCCGCACTGGCTTGCTTGATGTGTTGGCGATGCTCCTGCATCATACTCCCTTGCTTGAAAAATTTCATGGGCTCCTATCCATGAGCTCCTGCATGGTCTGTCCATGCTTCTGTATCTCCACTTCAATCTCACAGCTGGCATCTTCCACTGGATGGTTCTTCCATTTGACCAGATACTCATAGTATTGCTTTCTCCTGGTCTTCTTACTCATTCTCTTGTCCAGTATGCATTCCATCTGCAGCTTCTCTGCAAATGGAAATGGTTTCATCCACTAGATCACTGACTGCTCATCTCCAGTCTCTGCTTCTTCAGCTCTGTATGGGTACAAATCTCTGATATTGAAGATCAGAGATATTTCGATCCCATCGGGTAGTTCAATCTCATAAGCATTTGCCCCGAATTTTCTCAAGACCTTGCATGGTCCGATTTTCTTCATCTTTAACTTATTGTATGTTCCCCTCAGGAACCTTTCTTTCCTCAAATGTGCTAGAACCAGATCACCAACCTCAAACTGAAGTTGTATTTTGTGCTGATCTTCTCTGCGTTTATACTACTGGCTTGATTCCAGCAACCACTCCTTCACCTGACTGTGAAGTTCCTTCATCGCCTCAGCGAATTCTTATGCACTAGCACTACTAGTAGCAGTCTGTTCTAAATCCATTAATTCAGAAACTCCTCTTGGCTATGTGCCATACACAATCTGAAATGGGCTTCGACCTGTGCTCCAATTCACTAAGTCATTGTATGCAAACTCTAACTGTGGCAATATATTGCCCCACTGGCTGTGGTGCTCCACTACCAGGCTCCTCAGCAAGTCTCCTAGACTTCTGTTTACCACTTCCATCTTCCCATCCATTTGAGGATGATAAGATAAAATAAACATCAAGTTAGTCCCCAGCTTCTTCCATAATGTCCTCCAAAAATGCCCTATGAATTTAGTGTCTCTGTCCGAAACTATTCTTTTCGGCAATCCATGAAGTCGAATGACCTCTTTGAAAAACAGATTTGCGATGTGAGTCGCATCACTGGTCTTCTGGCATGGGATGAAGTGTGCCATCTTAGAAAATCTGTCCACCACCACAAAGATTGAATCAACACCTCTTTGTTTTCTTGGCAACCCCAATACAAAATCCATGCTTATCGCTTCCCATGGCCTCTCTGGTATGGGAAATGGCTGATAGAAACCTGCATTCTGCTTCCTCCCCTTCGAATGCTGGCAAATTTTGCATCTGTCAACAAATCTCTTGACATCTACTCGCATTCTCGGCCAAAAATATGACTCATTCAGCTTCGCGAATGTTTTGTCATGGCCAAAGTGTCCTGCTAATCCACCACTGTGTTTCTCCTTTAACAAGTTCTCCCTCATGGAGCATTTTGGAATGCACAACTGATTTCCCCTTAACAACAATCCCTCCTGGATCATATACTCTATACATGGGCTTCTGTCTCTAATAACTAGATTCTCAGCTGCTTCATACGCTTCTGCAAAATCTGCATCACTTGCGTACATGTCCTTGAGATCATCAAAACCTAAGGTCTTGACTCGGAACTCCTGCAACAGAAAACACTTCCTACTCAAAGCATCAGCCACTTTGTTAGCAGTACCAGAAATATGCTTAAATACAAATGTGAAATTCTGCATATACTCTACCCATTTGGCATGTTTCTGATTCAACTTCTCCTGTTCAGTCATAAACTGTAGTGCATGATTATCACTGTACAATACAAATTCTTTCAGGATCAAGTAATGCCCCCACTTCTTTAGTGCCTGGATAATGGCATAAAATTCCTTGTCGTATCTGGAGTATTTCACCTTTGCCTCATTTAGCTTCTCACTGAAATATGCAATCGGTCTATCTTCCTGACTCAAGACCGCTCCTATGGAAAACCCGCTTGCATCACATTTCACCTGAAATGTCTTTTGGAAATCCGGCAACACCAAAACTGGTTGTTCCATGATCTTTCGTTTCAACAGATTGAAAATTTTCTCAGCCTCTGCTATCCAATGAAAAGACTTATGTTTTTTTTTCACTGTATCCATCATCGTTGCGCTAATTCCACTGAAATTTCTAATGAACTTCCGGTAGAAACTAGCCAATCCGTGAAAACTCCTCACCTCAAAAATATTTCTCGGTGATGGCCAATTTTTAATTACCTCCACCTTATCTGGATCCATCCTCAACTCATTTGCAGATATGACAAAACCCATATAAACGAGCTCTGTCTTCATAAATGAAGATTTCCTCGTGTTTATCAATAGCTTCTCCTGCTGTAGCTTCTTCATCATTGTAGCCAAATGCTTCAAGTGTTCTGCCACTGATTTACTGTAAATCAGTATATCGTATACATACACAATGACGAACTTCCCGATGAACTCCCTCAGGACTTCGTTCATTAACCTCATGAAGGTACTCGGCACATTTATTAATCCAAACAGCATAACAATCCATTCATACAAACCTCCGTTCGTCTTGAACGTTGTCTTCCATTCATCACCTTCTCTCATGCGAATCTGGTGATATCTGCTTTTCAAATCAATATTTGAAAAATACTTTGCCCCACTCAGGCAATCCATTAAATCATCCATCCATGGAAATGGAAACCTGTACCTGATGGTTATCTTGTTGATCGCCCTTAAGTCGGCACACATCCTCCAACCTCCGTATTTCTTCGGACTGAGTACAGTTGGAACAACACACAGACTCAATATTTCCCTGACCAATCCTTTGTCTAGCAGCTCCTGGACCTACCTTTTAACTTCTTCATTTTCTTGCGGTGTCAACCTGTACGCGGATTTATTCGACAAACTGGCCCCTGGTATGAGATCAATGTGATGACTCACACTCCTCATCGGTGTCAACGAACGAGGTAATTCGTCCACTATGATTTCAGCGAACTCTTTCAGTAGTTCCTGAATCTCATCTGGCAATTCATCCACTCTTGTGCTAGTCAGAACAATCCTCGGCTTCCTGGCCACAAAAAATTGTGGATCTTCCTTCTTATTAACCTCATTAAGAAGTTCCTTCCCACTCATGAGAAGTACTATGTTGTTTACTTCCGGCTTCACCTCCTTATCCTTTATCGGAAGCAACATATGGGTTCTCCCATTCTTCTCCAGGGTATATGTGTTCATTCTCCCGTCATGAATCACATTTCTGTCATATTGCCATGGTCTACCCAGCAATAGATGACAAACATCCATGGGAATAACATCACATAAGATCTTATCATTATACCCTCCTATCTTGAATTCAACCAAGCATTGTTTAGTAACAGTTACCTGGTGTCCTTTATGTAGCCACGAAACTCTGTATGGGCTTGGATGATCAGTCGTCTCCAGCTCCAGCTTCTCTACCATCTCTGTGGATACAAGATTATCCGTGCTACCACTGTCTACGATGACCTTGCATACCCTATCCTTGGTCTTGCAAGCAGTCCTAAAAAGTCTGGTCCTTTGGACTGAACTTTCCACCTCCTTCTCAGGTGTCAAAAGGACTTTTCGCATCATGAGCGATCTTCCGCCTTCTGCGTCTTCTAGCTCAACATCCTGCCTCTGTGCCTCGGTGATGTGAGCTTCTCCAATGTCCTTCTTTTTCTCAGGACACTCATAAGACTTGTGCCCATTCTTTCCACATGTGAAACATGTGATGACTCCACCTCTACCTCTTCCTCTACCTCTGGTACAAGGAAAAGTGTTGTTGTCAGCATAATCTCCTCTCTGCTCTGTATGCTGCCCTCTCTGTTCAATGTATGGCCCTCTCTATGAGGTTCCACCTCTCTCTGCATGAGTCTGAGGTTTCTTCCATTCCTCCTTGGGCTTCTGATATTTGTCTTGGGCAACTTCTTTGCCTCTGGGCTGACTTCTTCCTCGACCCCTCTGACTCTACTTTCGGCTCAGCTTCTACTCATCTTTCAGAGCCATCTGATAAGCATCTTCCACCGTTCGGATGGTTACCATGCTTATCTCATCCTGGATATTGTATCTCAGGCCATTCAGATATATAGAAACCTTCTCATCATCGCTCTCCCGATGACCTACCCTGATGTTCAGTCGATAGAATTCCTCAGTGTATTCTTTCACTGTCATCAGCTTCTGTCTCAGGTTCTGCATTCTCCTGAATAGAGTAATTTAATAGTCTCTAGGGATGAATTTTGCTTTCATCTTCGCGATCATTCGATCCCAGCTTTTGATTTTCTGCTTGCCCTTGCAGCGTCTGTCAGCTTGTATCTCATCCCACCACAATGTTGCATGTTCTTTCAAGCGTGTAACTGCATGCTTGACTTTCTTATCTTCTTCGACATCTTCATAGTTGAAATATGTATCCAGAGCTCTAATCCAATCTAGTATCTCCTCTACATCCAGATTTCCCTCATAAACTGGAATGTCCATCTTTGCTCTTGCACCCATCCTGGCAATAGATTTGACCAAACATTCATTTGATGTGTCTTTGGCTACAACTTCTTCTTCATGTTCAACCTCTATTTCTCTCTCGGAATCACTGAGATCCCTTGCACTAGTTGTGCGTCTTTGAGCTGTCTCCATGTCTTCGAGTCTTGCTCGGAGATCACGCATTTGTCTCTCCATCTCTGGATTGGTTACTTGCCTGCCTCTTCTTCTCTGCACTTCCCTATCCTCTGGATCGAGTGACTGTCTTTCTCTCCTAGGTGGCATGGTGAATTTCCTTCTTCTTTGCTACAGAAAGCAAAGAGATTTTCTCGCTCTGATACCACTCTGATAGCAATGCAACCCCTTCACCCACCCGCAGGTCGGAAGGTCCATGCGTGCACACAGGATCTTCTTCTTCCTTGGCTTGAAGAACTAAAAATCTCTTCTAATTCCCTATCGGGAATTTTCCACACCCACAACAATTCTCCAAAAGATCTCCCTTTACATTCGGGAAATCGATCTTCGCAGTTTCATGAGTCTTATGGTCACGTGATTTTGGATTCTCAAAACCCTAAACCCCGATGCAAGTCAACGCTGACCCTTCAAGTCTCTATCAGAGGTTCTCCTGTCGGGAATTCTGCACTTGTGATATCAAGCACTCGTTTTACCAACTCCCGATACCTGATACGCCGAAACTCCGACGCACGTGCGAGTTGTCCCCTCAACTTCCCGTCACTTCTATCGGGATTCCAGACTTCACGGGATTGAGAATCCTAACGCCAAAGGTTTTAGGACTTTACTTTCCTTGAACTCCGATACAGTGCCACCTGTCCTCCACTCTGACTCCCTGTGGCCCCACTGTCCTTTCCCCGTCGGGATATCGCGTTTTACGATTCCAAGTTGCAAGATTATCCTGTCTCCGGAATCTCCGATGCTCTGAACTCCAACTTCTTTGAATCTCCTGACACGTGTCCCAATTGATGGACAGTTTTGGGCTCGTCGGGATATCGCGGATCGTGATATTACACTTTCCGTTGCACTAATTTGGAGCTTCGACTCACGAAACCCCGATTCATGATATACGTGTGAATCAAACGACCCTCATGGTCCTGATCAACGGCTCCACACCTCATAATCTTGGAACCCTCTGGGAATATGTCTCTGTATCTTCCCTGCACCTTTCCAAGATCTAACGACTGGCGACAATTTGCAAATTCTCCGAGGGGAATTCCGACCGTTCGTTCCTTCCTTCACAAGGACTTGTTCACCTGCGCACAAACTTGCAGTGCCTTCTTGAATACTTCAACCCCAACTTCTCCGTGCAATCCTTCAATGAATTCAAGGAACTATTCCTCTTGAGATTTCTCATGACTTTAAGTCTTCTCAGGAACACCCTTTGCACGCACTCCTTGTGGCAAACCTTCAACCTCGACTAAGTGTTGAAGTCCCTCAACTCTGCGCACACCTGCAGCAGCAGTCCTCAATACTTCACTCAGGTCCACAACCCTGAAGCTTCACTTGGACTGTGCACTCCTTGCACGGCTCCTGTGCCCAACTGCACCTTCTGGGACGAATGAGAACAAAAGCTACCTCTATCTGAATCCCCTGTCAACGCACTCCTTGTGGACAATTCGACTGCACTCCTTGCAGGAATTCACTGGCTTAGATAGAGAAACAATTGAAACTCATTCCTTCACCCTCTCAGACTTCATTTCAACCATGAAATCATATACACAGCATATAAAAGCAAATGTATGACAGGAAACAAACATTCATGAGCACGTCAACACCAAATACACAGAGAACAACACAAACCATGAATTTGAATCAAAACTCTTCTATTAATTCAAATGTATGTACATGGGTGTTCTTTACACAGCTCTCGGCTTTTCTTCTATGCTCAAGCTCTAATGTTACAATGATACAATGAGGGTGTCTATATCCGTTTTCCCTCCAGCTCCTAAACTGTCTAGTCTAGAATTAAAATCCTATCTACCTACATTAACTATATTAAATGCCTCCTATCTACTAAGGATGAGAGCTATCCGCTCAAGGTCCATTACAATATACAAAGTGCGCTTCAACTTAATGCTCATTTAAGATCGCGCAACAATTCCAAAGTGTTTTTCAAAATTTGTGTTGGCTTATATAGCTGTCCTCTACTTCCGTGCTGGCTTGCTTGATGTGTTGGTGATGCTCCTGCATCAGCCATGTCCAAAAATGTTGAGAACTTGGGCTCCTGCTACCCTACCAAGTCTATCAGTATTATTAACCATGAGTAATGGAACTTGGTTCCATTGTCATACACGTTGCGATATTCAAGTAGAATTGGTTCAGCATGTATGACGCCCAACTGAACATCATTCCCTTAGCGCACTATGCTTCTACTGCGATCACACCTGCTAGGGATTCCTCTCTATGACATTTTTTTAGCAGCTTATACGCCATCAATTTTCTTGCGAACCTTGTCACATTTTCAATAATTTCTTTAATGACAATGCCTTTGCTTCCCCTGGTCATGTCGAACTATGCTTTAACTTGTTCCTCAAGTTCTTTCTCGCATGCCTTGTTTTCTAAGAAGTCTTATGGTTGTGCCTCGAATGTGGGAATTCCTATGATCTTGGAAATCAATACCACATTGATATGCACCAATATATCCATTCATAGGATGCCTTTGTGGAATCGGGAAACCAATTTTTTAGTGTAAAGACGGACATTCTTGACGTGCCCAAAGTGTGATATGTCTAAAAGATTCATAATCCATGAGTTATAAAGTCTCGTTATCCACTGCACACACTCCAACACTGGTCGTCCTATGGGTCTAATTTCTCCTATCTTAATCAAATAGTTGTCCTCGACCAACTCTGGAAATTTGGTCACGTTGTGTACATCATGGTTGTTAGAATATAGAAGATGGTGTGCTCGTTTTACCATTGACGATACCCTCGTCTCCCAACCACAGGCCGAAGCCTTCCTCCGAGCACCTTAACCTTGACCTGAGAATTCCTCTGGAAGAAAACCCTAGGCTAGATAGCCAAACAAGGAGTAGCGCATCAATCCCCAAGGATAGCGCATTACAAAAAGCTGATCAGAAATTCCAAACCCTAGCCAAGAGATATCCAAACCAAATACTGAAACTTGTTGCTGTTGCAGCTGCACCTGCAACCATCCTCCAAACCTGTGCACCAACTGCAACTGCAGTGCACACCAACTGGGAAAACTGCAATCCTGAGATGCTGTAAAATGAGAACTGGCGCCCTGTATTTATAGTAATCCTGCCAGTTTGTTGGGGCTGACTTCTCTTTCTGGGTATGTGTCTGTTCAGTATATTATTATTAATTATGGCCGACTTCTTCTCTTGGAGGCTAATAGCCTAATATAAATTTTCTTCTTGAGCCGACAAGGCTTCTAGGGTTATTAGCCAATTCATTAGGGTTTCTCTTGCTTCCTGGAGTCTTCTATTCTCGTCAGGTTCACATGTAGAGGTAAATACCTTCCGCA